>JAOYRR010000230.1:0-532500 GCA_038994665.1 Podotricha telesiphe | reverse complement strand
TTTTTTTTTTTTTTTTTTTTTTTTTTTTTTTTTTTTTTTTTTTTTTTTTTTTTTTTTTTTTTTTTTTTAACATTAATCTGTGACCGTCCTGTTGTAGGTATCCGACCGATCTGTTGAAGGAATGTTAATAATAACTGACGCAGTGTTGTTAGTGTAACTGGCTGAATCCTTAAAAATACGGACTAATACTACCACACTACAAACGTTTCATTGTGAAGAAAAACGCTGTTTAAAAACGTAGTGTTTTAATATTTAAAATGCCACGTTTTTAATATTTGTTAAATTTTGATTAATATATTAATATTATTTATATATTAATATTATTTATATATATATATAAATATTATAAATTATTTTAAAGTGTTTTGTTATATTATATTGTATATACGAATAGGCATTGTATTTAACCAACTCACACAGAACACAGTTAGCTTTTGGATTTCACACGTGACACGACACACTCGATGAATATTTATATTGTGAATTATAAATAAGCTAATATGACAAGTGTGCATTTAAGGTGTGTATCGTAAAAAAAAATTGGTTTTGTTATTCAATATTGTCTATTGTTTGTTAGTTAAAAATTGAAAACTATTTATCTATGATAATAAACAGCGCCTGATTAATTATTATTATTTTTCTCTTCACTTTTGAAGCAAATTGCGATGTGTAAATATAAAAATTATTATCCTGTAATTTGTACAAATTATGGTCACGTTAAGTTTTTATTTAAAACGAGCAACTCTGACTAACATTCATGACACACTTTATATTTATTTAAGCATAAAATCCATATAAATCATAATGAGAGAAAATTACAGCAAACTGAATACCATTTTATGTAATTTATGCAGGCACAGTCACTCGTTTCACGAAATAAATAAGATTGCCAAAAAATACTTTCATTTGTTCTCGTTCTCTTTCACATGACTCCCATAAAATTATAATATTACGGCACAGTCATTTTAGTATCGTTTTTATGAGATATCCAATAATTAGCTATCATTCCTGGTAATAATTTGGATGGTGTTCAAATTCAACTGTGGCAGAAGCCACATATTAAAATTGACAATAGTTCATACTGACACAATTGATGCTGTTGTTGAGCAAATTTTGCGAAACTAATATCGCGGGTTCAAATCTAAATTCACCATACTAGTCTATTCTGCAAATTCTACATTAAATTAATAGTAATAGTAGATACGACAGCTATATTAAAATAGTTAAGTAGATTCATGTTTCTAGAATACTAACGCATTCTGAAAATCTTTAGTTTAGAGGTGTCAACGTCACATCGAAATATATCATTAATATATTATTACGCACTTAGTACGAAGACGTTCAGCTCCAAAAGTAATCCCTACATTAATCATTCATTCGAAACGCATTTAAGGATCAACTTATTGGTGATTCCCCTCGCGGCCGACTCGACAATATCGCAAACACTCCATACAAGGCATCCCTCTTAGCGAAGTATTCAATATGAATTTAATATGCTTGACACTATATGAAATGTCGTACGCTTCGAGTGTTAAATTTCGTTTTTATTACACTTTTGAGTGATTTTTTAATATTCAAGTTACTTCAACATTGACGACTGCTTTATGTTTCTTATACAAAAATGTCGTGTTATCTTCAGGCACTCTAGTAGGATAAAATGTCTTGACGAAAGTTTTTCTTGAGGACTTAGTTTACACTAGTAATCGTGGCGTCGAAATCGACGACTCAACACGCAATGTCAGGTGGAAAGTGAGAACGGAGTGTCTTAACAGTGAGTTATCTCAGTGAGTATTCATGCTATTCAGAAAAAAGCGTGAAGCTGAAAATTTCTAAATATTCCAATTCCAATTTGTTGCAAATTATTATTTTATATAATTTTTTTTTATGGGCACTTGCTAAAATTTACTTAATTGTTTCAAAGAAAAATAAATTTGTTCATCCAAATATTTGTTTTTATGTTATTTCCAAGAATGTTTAGTGAAAACATTGACCTAAATTCTATGGCACAATTTTGTAGAGCTCCGAAATAATACATTTTGGAACTTTTTCCTCCATTATGAGCTCGTTGAGAATGACGGTGTGAATGCAAGCGTACTGAAAGGATACTTAGTGCCCTTTGTCAACAGAGAGATGCTGTAAAAGTTAACCTTTTCTTAAAGAAACGGCGCTAAGTAACTACATAATATTTTTAAAATATACAACTAAGTCAAGTTTTTTAATATTTTTTATTTATTTTGGATAAAATGTTATGAAAATTGACAAAACTATTGTTTATTTGTCTATCAGCGAATAATACAAAAAAGTTTCATTTGTTATAAAATATTTTCCTCCTGGGTTAAATTATGCTTAAAAAGCTTATGCATACTCACGTCACGTCCGCTAGTGACGTGTGTCAAAATTACTAAGCTATCAACGTACGAAACAATTATTTTTTGTCCTACTCCTAATTAGTTACGGCGACTCATATTTAATACGTTTTTAATTGATTTTGATAGTACTTTTATTTTGGCCTTCGACTTTTTTTGATTTTGCATAGTTACTGACCGGAGCAATTAAAAGCTATAACTAGTTTTCTTACAAACATTTGATATATTTCCTTTGGCGGCAAGTAACGAACTACTTATAAAGTATAAGTATTTATGTATAACTTTTTAACTTTGAATACGTCTTGGTGTTATGAGTACATAGCAATAAAAATACTCAACACGTAATACTATGCAATATTTATCTAATGTAGCATTTATGCTTAGAAACAATTTAATAGTGCCACTCCCACCAGATGTTCAAGTATTAAAAAAATGGCAACCCTATAGATATTGTTTATGGTACTCAATTTTATTGTCAATGTATCATATTTTGTTCATTCATATATCTTCGTCGTCTATGGAATCTACTTCTTTCAGTACTTTCCGTCATATCA
The DNA here is from genome assembly GCA_038994665.1 of Podotricha telesiphe. NCBI lineage: Eukaryota > Metazoa > Arthropoda > Insecta > Lepidoptera > Nymphalidae > Podotricha > Podotricha telesiphe. Next base: position 529,580 of record JAOYRR010000230.1, on the reverse strand, counting down.
GGTATTTGCATATTGAATAACGGAACATAACTCCGTACTTTGTCTAACCAGACTACTACGATAAAGAATTTTATATAATTTTATAAAACATTTCCTACTCCACAAAGGATGGACTGTGAAGCTATTAAAAAAAAACATCTCGATGGATATCAAATGAAATTCAAACCAACAACCATTGATTGTCTTCGGTCAGGTTGACTGAAATTATTTTCTATAATAAATGATTAAGTAATCGAAGTAAGTTATAACTTTCGGCACACTTAAGGCGTACGTTATTCATTATTATGTATTCAATTTCTAACATCAACTATTAAGCAAGTATGAGAATGTTTAAATCATTCCACTTTATTTTTTTATTGCACATGATAAAATGTTTGTGGAGTTAGTCATATCGGTACTAAAGTACATTAAAGCCATGAGTTCAAAAATGTTGCAAGCTTTATAAAGTTTACTTATAGAAGAAATTAAAAAAATATTTATATAAAACCACCCAACTTGCTGTTACAGTGTATATTTATAATTGTATAAATATTGCTTTTGGTATAATGACAATACTTGTACATTATTAGTTACGACTATATTTTTAGTAATCTACCCCCTGTTATTTTTTTTATTGATCTATTATTAAATATTCGAATTTGTTTAGACAGTGTTGTCTGACGTGATAAAAACGGAGTAAATTTTAAATTATAACGCAAATCCTTTATTTTGAGACCCTTTTCCTTGCCTACTTAAATATATAAACACATACATTCATAAACCATTAATATTTCAATGAATATACTATAATTTCATAAGCAAACAATACCCTTAAAATAGTTTCAATGAAGTACAAATTTGTCCTCTAAACAAGCGGTGGCGTTCTCGTTCCTATCATTTGGCAGACAATTCAAGTGAGACTGTATTAGGAAAAACCACGAGTCACTAACTGACCAGCCTTGCGTTACTGCCCTTGATTCTAATGGTAGTTTGATACGTTAATTGTTATTTGAACTTGATTATTAGATATACTAGTGTATCATTAGATTTTAAACGACAAACTTTTTTACGATTTATACGATTTTTCCCGCACAGCAAGGTAGGCAGAGAACCTGGTACCAATACATTTAATTGTCTTTTTTTCAAATGCAATTTCTTCAATTCTCTGTAATTGTTTTCTATTTATTTTGTTATGCAACAGGTTGCAGCAGCTACTTATAACTATCTCAGTGACTCATTTACTTCTGCTAATTCAAAGTACAACTGGCCAGCTTAGACACGATTGAAAACGACATAAACACAGCGCTTGTGTTACTTAAAGTTCATAGCAGCGTAGAAAATAATATGTAAAACACATCTTTTTCTTCTTAAGGGTTATAATAAAATTCATTAAAGACAAGTGATTTCAAATATTATGATAATGATATATATTTTTTTATAGTAACCGAACTAAAAATAATCTATAATATTTGAAATTGCCCGAACTATAAAAAAGGTTATAAACATAATCTAAAGTTTTAACCTTAGTGACATGAATAGAAAAGTTTTTATAGTTTACCATTTTAGAATGTACAATAAATATTATTTAGCTAACTGCATTATGAGTTGGTGCAGACTTATGTAACTTTATTTTGAATATTACACTTTAAACATTTCGATCTAACCTGTAGTATTACTAAATTTCAATATCAATGGCTAACAGATGATTAGTAATATCAGGTCACTTGATGCACATATCTTCACAATAACATGACGATAAGCTTTCGATAAGCGTATTCGACGTGGTTTCTAGAACATTGTTCTAATGAACAACGGTTTTTACATTATTTTATGATTATTTGGTAATTTTTTAATAAATTAAATTAAAGTGAATTATTTATACTTTGATGGCGTTATGCAGGTACCGTTTGGAGTTGTCTTAATTGCACTTAAAGTTTCTACTTTTCTGTTCTAAATTTTGTGAGAAATGTTTTTAGTTAAGAAAGTCTATAAAAATATTATTATTAAACGGTACAACAAAAACTAAATATTATTTCACAAAGAATATGTATATTTCTTTTTAAATTAAACATATTCCTTGTAATAATGTTTTACTTTAATACAGATATATGCGATGGTTGTGGGCTCAATTCCCACTTGGGAGAATGATTATTTTTCTAATATCTGTATTTCTCCGCTCTGGTAAACAGACAAAGCGCGGCGTCGTGTTCCGCCACTCAACACACAATGTATCTCGAAAATGGTCTGTGGAATGTCTGTGCGGGAAAAAGCGTAAAGCTACAATATACCTGTACCTGTTTTTTTCCTTGTTATAAACAGAGTATTTAAAAAGACTAAACCACAGAATAAGATAAATAAAAAACATATAAAAACAAAGGGTGACCTGTCAAATTCGTCACTGTATCGTGCGACCAAAATAACTATGCCGCAAATAATTAACCAATAGCATACCAGGGTGACGATTATCCAACTAAATTAAGGGACCCACTTAATGTGAATCTTTCGCGCTATAACTTGACACAATTGAAATTATTGTTATTACCAACTGCTGTTACTTGAAGTAAACGAGCTGAAGGAAATGGCCATGTTGTGGACATATTTGAAATTCAATTTACGTAAACAATATTTACAAATCTAAAAATAATAAATACATTTATTTTAAAAAATTGTATATTTTAATCAAGTTATATACATGCATCGTCTTAATATCGAAACAAATTTATTTTCATAATACTTTTTACTATTTTCATTTGCAAAAATCATATTTCAATAAGAATAGGAATTAATGTACCACCAAGAGAAATTATAAATAAATTAACTCGTTGAAACACGACGGCCTAAGGAATACATAAAACGCCGTATTGGCGCCATAACATTTTGCTCTCTTTTTCCACCCAAATCGGCAACGACTTGCTTAGTATAATGAGTGATGAGTCAAAACAAAGGAACCACAAAGAGTTGTCACCAAAATAAACACGCTGTAGAACGATTTTGAATTTGAACGACCTCGTGCATGGCGTGAGATTATCCTTAAAAGAAATATAAATATTACATTGTTTAAATCATTTCAATATTGTCTTTATAAAATATTATCACTACACATATATCTATTATTATTTATGTTACCATTAGGTACCTACTTATGTAATTTTAAAAGTCTATCCAGAAACTCAAACCGTTTTAATTTAAACCAGAAATTAAAAAAATTGACATAATACACGACACGAATTATTTATAAAAATTAAGTATTTTGTTAAAAGTTATATTTTACAAAATATGTTTCTCGCAATCATCGTTTTAGTGAATCAAGAGAGGTCGTCATACTTCGTATTTCCATATAAGGCAAGTAAGGAAAAGAAAAAGTCTTAAGATATGCATTTAACACTTATAGGGACGTTAATGAATAAATCAATTGAAATAAATGCCATATGATTATTATTAAGATCAGTTTTTAATGAAATTGTTCAATTGCCTTTCCCTAATTAGTAATTTACAAGTAATGTTATACGTTAATGTTTTACTTACTTACATATTTATGATTTTGAACATGAAAGGAATTACGAATTATTTTGAACGTGATTATATAAATACTTGACATTATGTATTTTACTATATGATAAAACATAAAACGGTACAAATATTTTGTTGCACTCAAAGCCGTACAGAAAGAACAGACAAGTTTTATAGCAATGAGCTTAGCAAGCAAGCAATGTAAAGGCTTATTATATTACATCAAAATTATACTATATCTAGTGAGAAATGTAAGAAAAAACGAATGTACATATCTAATTCGATTGCTTCAGCTGAATTCTAACGTATTATTGTTACAACACGAGATATTTGTCATAATATTTAATTTTTAATAATACAGGGAAAGTGTAATTTTGCAGCTGCAATGCAATGTATGTTGCAAGCGACCACACGCAAGTACAAACAAGCTTTACAATTACATCTGTCATCATCATAAAGTCCCTGTGGGTTCGCGAATAGTTATTATATTTTAAATTAACTAAACATAAATAATATTAAGCCATATTCAAAATATATATAAATATGGAAAAACATATGTATAGTTATATAAATTCCTGACACAGTTTATTTTCTTTGTAAAGACTTAATATATAATGAAATGCCAAGAATTCAGGGAACATGCAGCCATGCAGCAGCTATAGGAAATGGCTTCCATCACACCGTCACGCTTTGATATCAACCGTTACCTCACAATATAACACTACCATAAATGATGCCTTAGTTAACTTAACAAACCATATATTTGTTTATTATTTGGGTTAAAAGAACCTTCTTGTTAAATATTTCGATAATTTTATTCCATTGTCTTAATTAGGGTTGTAACACTGTCGTTATGTTGAAAGTTCTAGTTAAAGCGTAATGGCCTTTATAATATTCGTAGTTCCGTCTAATATAAATTTGTAATAATTAAAATTTTATAAGTTCTTTATATTATTTTTAATATTGCTGGTGTTACTGTAATTATAACTCAACTTAAAGTATCTAATATGTTGTCTCGTGTTAACTCTAATCACATTCGCATCGACATCTGTTCAATGGATCTATTAAATTAGATGGACAGATAAAAAATCTAACCGTCAGAACAGATTAAGTAGAAAATATGTTATGGATTTATGTAATTTCTCATGACACCTGTTCCCTATATGCTTTATTCATAAGACCGTAGCTGAATAATTTTTACACCACTTGTCTCGTTTAGAGCTAATTGTATAATTTCAAGCAGGTGAAGTGTGTCTAATTGCCAAGGAATTATCAGTATAAAGTAGGGCCGTTTTATACACAACATTTGGAACAACTTAAGATTAAGGTCTCAATTTGGGTGAAAGTTAAAATATGCACACTAATGATTACCGCGTATCTTTTTGCGGCAAAGTTTTGGGTATTTATGATATAAATTTGGTCTGCAACCAGTTTTAATGGCATTTGAGATGTAAATTATCAGTTATTATGCGTCATATACTTAATAGCTCGTAATGAAATTTGGAATTATCGAAAATAAGCACTCTATATTAAGAAACGATATAATATTTACTAATCGTGGCGAAGATAAACGTTTTATTACTTTAATTGAAATTAATAAGTCTATGTCTTTTAAAATTTTGTCTTTGTTTATAATATCAAGAAAAGCAATGATATTTTGTTATATCGCCATTTAAAGTGACCTGCGTTTTGATATTAATTATAAATCTGTAAAATTAAACAGTGAATGTTATCGTTATAGATAGTTTCATCACTATTATCAATTAAGCCATTATGCGAATACTTCGGTTCATTAGATAACGCGTGAACCCGGGACCCCGGCATTAAGCAATTTAACCCATTTAACTAAATCGGTATGACCGTCTCTCACTCGGTAGTCCATAGACATATCGAATACCGTAAGTGTATTTGACCTGATTCAAATGAAATGTATACAGCGTAGTGTGTACACATATATTATTTAAAGAGATATTTATTTTTTAAATTTGGGTTATTCATTTGTTAATTTTTATTATTCAATATTAGATAATGTTAATATTTATATATAATTATATTACTATATATGTAAAAACAATTTACTATCACTGCATAGTACTAATAGTGATGAAACTAAAACGCCGCGAGAGTATTACAGATTACAAGTGACTAAAAGTCAAAGTTCGCTGACCGTTGGAAACACTAAGAGCTTGTACGTTGCTAGGGACCTAGTAATAAATCATCCCTGGGCCTAAATAGTAACAAAATATCTCGGTCCATACAAATGAAATAACTATCAGAACGACGCACGTGTTTATGAACTGGTTTGTCCGGCTGTATACAAGGCATACGACACGTTAATGAGCTACGAAGGTTTAGATACCTCTTGTTATAAAGATAAAAGTTTAAAAGTAGTTAGGTCGAGTGTAATAACATAGAAGTCGTATAGGTAATAGAAATTAATTTACCTACATATTTCTAGAATTATTTTTCCAAACAGCGACAGGACTTTGTTATTGGAGAGATTATAAAAGAAATTCTTAAACATATGTCATCTCAATTACTTAACTTGAAACACAGTATCTACTGTGTTACAAAAAAAAATAAGGAAATACAAAAATAGCAGGTATAGTACCTACTATTTTGTAATATCGGTACTCTCTCATGTGGTCAGTCCAGTACAAAATAAATATAAAACACATTTTGAAACTCAAGTTTGAGTTTCAAATTCAATTACCCACCAGTTGCAGTGTCAAAACAAAAACTCGTGATTTTGACGCTACCTTTAAAGATTATTAAGAAAATGCAATACTAAATATATCGTTTCATATATTTTACAACAGTCTCAAAGAGAGTACACGATTTGTTATACGTAACATGTATGCGGGGTATTAAGATAACGGTGAAGCAGACAGACGGACAGCCCGCTTATGCTTTTTATTATGCAATACGATTATAGATTTATTATATTGAGCCGTGAGAGAAATAATAAAAAACTTATAAGTATATATATATATGTATTTAGATTGAAATACTCGTGCTGAAATCTTATATTTTTTTTATTAAGCACATTCGATATAAAAGCTTTTTTTTTTTTAATTGCGACAAATATTATAACATTTATTGCTTTTAGATTAAAGATATAATATGATGTGTTTTTTAATGATAACTAAAAATTATAAAGATTTTAGGTAATTCCCATATCAAAATTGTGCAAACAAACACCCAGCAAATTCTTAAAGGTATTTCAATATAACCTGGTCACCCTAATTTCTTTTTATTATAATTTTTACATGCATCATTCCATAAATAGGTTTACAATCTTACAGAGAAAACTAGAATTAACTATTTAATATGCATCGATGAATATAATGAATGTAATGCCTCATGAGTTCTACTACTACGCTTTTAATAATCTATTTATATTACAAATATGTTTGATTAATATTTTAAAAAGATGTTGTATATGTGTTAAATAATAACTATTGTTAATAATATTTTCTAAACCATTTATTTTAGTTGTAAATATCTAAATTATAGCTCAACATAATAAGATATTGTTACATGGCACTATTCGTGACTCCATTACATCGGGTGGATGCCCATCCTAAACTGCTCGTCGATATGAATCACGCTTTCTCTAAATCAAATTTTTTTTTATAATACCCGTGTGAAAGTTATATTCAGCTTCAAAAATTGATTACATCAGACGCCCTTTGATTTATGAAGTTTTATTCAACATTTTAAGTATATAAACATATATAAAAAATGGATTTTTAAATATCTATCAATCTCTGTCTTTAAATCTCTTTAGTAAGAAACTTCTTAATATGTTCAGGGATGGATCGTTACCACATACATTGTATACAAAGTGTGTTTGACATTTTAACAAAATCCTGCAATAATATTATAAACGCGAAAGTTTGTAAGGATGTTTGCTTACTATTTCACGTAAAACTACTGTATGGATTTTAATGAACTTTTTACAATAATATAGCTTATACATCAGAATAACACATAGGCTACAAGTTATGAAGACTTTGTGTGAATTTACCAAAATATCAAGTAAGTATCTTATGTTCAAGCCATTAAAGCCAAAATACTGTACCATTGTAGTCAAAAAAATTAATATTATGGTATATAGATGCTAAATGCATATGTATACACGCTACATATACCAGAATATTAATTTTGCTATTCTTGTGTCTGTCAGTCTGTTTGTTCCGGCTAATCTCTAGAACGGCTACACCGATTTTGACAGGGCTTTCACTGGCAAATAGCTGATGTAAGATCTCGGCGACGCGGGCAAAGCTAGTTAGTGTATAAAAGGACTAAAAGGAACACGCCTAAAAGTTATTTTTTAGACAACCTGGTTCTCCTGACAAGAAGATGTATTTGAACGGTTTATGATACCAAAATATTGTATTGCCATAAGATGCGGGCAAGTACATAAATCAAAATAGCGTTTCAATTGCTTCACATTCTTTTATTTTTGCTTCACATTCTTATATATTATTCTTTTATATATATAAATGTTAGTAAATTATATATGCATATAATTTACTAAGATTAATATAAAAAAAATATAAGAAAGTATACGATCTGCAAGCGTCTATAAATCTTACATAATGCCTGTGAGCAAAACGTTACTAATTAAGCAAAAATACTTTAAATATAACAGATAATTTTCTACACGAAGTAATAATGCGATTTCATTTCTGGTAATTAAACTTGCAATATGTAGCGATTAGACTCATTAGCTACTTGCATAATTTGTTGAACAAGTCGTCCACATTAGTGATATGGGAAACAACTTACCTGCAAGTCTCGTTTAAAAAAAGTAGTTTCATTAAATTTATTTTTAACGGTGTATCGATCATATAGAATTATTTTGATATCCATTTAATTCTATATATGTAATACAAATATTGTAATAATCAAAAAGTTTATCATGATCGTATTCAAATGAAGACACCGTGTTATTTAAAGTAATATAACTTGCTCCTTTGTCTTTAACAGAAAGAATGTGACCTATATAAGGTAAATTCAAAAGCTTATTTCGTCTATAGAAAGACGATTGCTTATTGAATTGAAGTAAAGAAATGTAAGGTTATTTTAAATTGATATAGTATAATATAGACGTTTGTTTTGTTTTTTAAAAAGTACAAGACTTCGTTTATATATTTTATTAAGCTCCATTATTCCTCCGAGTGGCAATCGAACCTAAAACCACCGCAGCACAGCCAGACGATGGCTCACTGCGCCACGACGGCCCGATTAAAGAAATTCAAAATATTAAATAAAATATTTATAGTAACTTTAAATTTTCCATTATAAATTTTCAAATTCTACTATTAAAACGTGATAGACAAAATTGTCAGCATAAAGCAATTAAAATACCACAAGACAACTATTTATTTTTCTTTATCGGACATCGTTTCTAATCAAACGTACCGGCCGTAAAGGCCGCTGACGGGGCAATATTAAAAAAAAGTATTATCCCAAACCAAGGAACCTTTTCTAAAAGGTAATCGCTCATTTAATTTTTTTTATATCTTGTAGTAGGTACAAAGAGGTGAAGCAGCTGCCAAGATACAGCTGGTTGCTAAGAGTTCAACTATCGCTTGCATTTGTTTTTTTATAGTCACCTGGCCACATTAAAAAGGCTCCATATGTTTAAAATTATTACGGAATGTTGTTGATGGTATTACTGCGACTTTATCATCCTAAAGGTTTTATAATAAAAATGTTCAAATACTATATCACCAGCTTCTTTTATTACTTAATTAATACGTATAAAATAAGTTTTCATTTAGAAATTAAATTTAATTAATGAATAATACATGTCTCATATACTTATATTATAATTATAAATATTTGCGTGAAATTATAATACTTAGACAATTAATGTTAAGAAATAATTATCTTTCAATTTTTTTTAACTTTCGACTTTTATTTGGCGAAATAAAAAAAATATATTTTGTGAAAACGATTAAATGATTTCAATCAATTAATAATACGAGTATGCCGCGTAGGTTGCTCACTACACCTTCCTGATATTATCTTGTCGAAAATGTAAGCGTGTTGCAATCGATCTCAATATTGGAAATTACATCCTGTTAAACATTGTTATTAAATACAAAGGATTATTTTAAGTTTACGTAAATTCTTGTGAAAACAATCATAAACGAGTACATGACAGGTTTAAAATTAAAAATTTAATTTAACAAAATTTTTAATGATATCCATTGTTCTTTAATGATATAAAGTACAAACGCAATTATTCTTATATTAAAAAACCTGTTCAATTCAATTAATTTAATGACCGATGTAATAGTTAATCGTTTTTGTAATACTACCTGTATCAAAAGGTTGTAGGTTCGAATACTTGATGTAACCTACTCCACATTACGCGTAAATCAATAAAAAAACGGTTTGAAATGTCGGATAAAATGTTACAGAGACAAAATTAGCAGTTACCTTCTTTTCCTAAACAAAAGATACGATGCGTGCTCACAATAGAGTTGTATTTCAAGATTACATGTAACGTTTTACCTTCAAAATGTAGAGCAGTCTGGTTTTTATTTTAAAACGAGTTCTAATTACTGGTAATGCATGCTTGTAACATACCAGAAATTGCCAAATTCTCGTGACAGAAATATTGTGAATAATACTTTTTAAAGTTTTCTTTTTTATTGACAGTTTTCAAGTCCACATTATAATATTTTGTAAATCAACTATAATAGCTCAGTGCTTTTTAGGTGTAAAGGCGGAGAACGGACACTATATTTTCTAATTCGGATTATTCTATCTATCTATCGAATCTATGTAGGTACAAATAAAATATGTATTAGCTTCATAAATTTCAATTTCCTCAGAAACGCTTTATTTTTTCCTCAGTATGTAAATTCTTAATCTATTTTACTTCAAGCGGAAATATTATGTGTCATAGTAAAGGATGTGACGCGTATCTTTTGATGGCAAATGCCGAGGTGTTGTCTATATAATATTCATTTTGATTAGTCTCTATAGAACATTACAGTAAGTAATTGTTACATAATAGAAAAAACATAAGGTAGCTTAAAAAAGTTTTCTAAATATGTCTCTTTCAATTTCCTTAGTGTGCGAATAACACTTTAAAAAATATAAAAAATATACATAAGGTAGCTTATTCGCTCAGTACGTAGACCAAGATCGTCGACTAAAAGTATCGTAAAGTATATATTAAGTTAAAAGATTTTTTAAACATTGTTTTAATTTAACAGCAATGCAAGATTTATTCTAGTTTTAACCTGATATATTATATAACAAGCGTACATACAAATGTGAAAATATGAACAAAAAAAGACATACGACTACATAATATCTTAAGGTAGGCCCGGAATAGCCTTTTCGTGTGAAGGAAGTATGAGCTCGTATCATTTGCATGCAAATACAGCGGCGAAAGTTCATTGTTCTAGGCTTTCACATCAGCTTCAGTGCTCGATGGTTTCTAGAAAATAGTTAAACTTCACTTTGTATTGTACAATATAATAGAATAATGTCGACTTGACTTAAAGCAATAATAATATTCGGGACGCGAAAACTAAAACCCGCTGAGTTATGTAGCTATTTTAATTGTAATGTTAAGCAAAATATGGCAAAGTAAAGCCTTAAATACAAACTTTGGAATATCAGCTAATATATTACAACGATTTCTTATTACTTTAACTAAATCATTAATAATAATTTGAGAAAATTCTCACGGGTATTTTCTGAATGTTCAAGGATTTGTATTCTTAAATTTAATAGTTTACCTGTACAAGGCGACAGTTAAGTCCCTTCCAGGCAAGTATAAGAGGCGCCACTTTTATTTAAAAACCTTACCCGTGCTGGCTTTTAACAAAAGTTGTCGTGAGATTTGTTTGACGTCGGTATGTTTAATATAACGAACAAAGTAAAGCTTTATGATGTACTTTAGCAGTGTTTTCTAAAGTAACTGGATAACAGTTTTATGTATGTGTATTTTAGATGTAGCTAGGTAGAACTTCGTAGAACAACCTTCTTTGAGAAAAAATAACGTATAATTATATATTTTTTAAAAGCAATTTTTCTTTATTTATTTTAGTAATGTAATATATATTATTGTTTTTCTATTTTTTGTACAGCTTTACTGAAATTGAATATTAATCTATTCTTACGCTATGGTAACGAGTACATAGAACCAAGTAAGTTCGGCTTGTAATGATATCAAAATTTTCCCAGACTTTATTGATATCGTTTTATTTTAATACACTTGAGATATACTTACGTTTATTTTTCAAATGCACTTCTTGCAATTGCTAATAAGGAACTGACATTGACATGACACTTGGTTTTTACGTAATTAATATATTTCATAATATATCTAGTTGAAAGTACGCACAAGTAATTAATTATAAGGAAATAAAATAAAAAATATAGTTGTCGTTTGAAAATTATGTAAATTTTAAAAACTGTATCCGTATTAACGTGCAGATTAAACTTCACTACTGGGTGTTAAATGGGTGTAATATGTCAAAAAAACGTGGGTAACTTATTATTTCACTTGTGGAATATCTATTTTGTAGTCAATTCAATGGTTGGCCTGCCGTGTATCCGGAGTCCTTTGTATTCATATAATCATATGAGAGAGACAGTAACATTAATTAGTCTCGGGTGAATAGGATCCATACTAAAGAGGTGCTTTGACCCCCGTTACGTGCAGAAATGTATCTATTCAGCTGAACTAGGCTCTTCATTTCTCAAAAACCACTATTCAATTGATGTCTGTATTAATACGTGTTGAGTACTAACATTATCATAATCCATAATATACCATAAAAGTACCTAACGTATAAGTATTTTTTTTAATTAAGTTGGTCGGTGAGAAAAATAAAAGTTAATAATTAAATATTAAAATCACAGGACACATAGAAAACTAAATTGCGGAAAACTACCAATTAAATTGAAATGTAATATTTATTTTCGCAAACATTTCGTACACCGTTATCTTATCACACGTGTGACGCGCCTTTACAATGATATCTTGACGATTGATTAAAAATAACCAAAAATGCACCTAGCAAAAAGGTGATAATGCGCCAAAAGCATAGTAAAAAAACTCAAGTGGCATACAGTATTTATAATAAACTAATTATTTCATATTTGATGGAAGTTTTAATTGTTGAAAGAACTTTTTAGGTTTCTTCAATTTAAAGCGGATTGCAGACGCCGCCAGCAATGCACTAGTAGTAAAATATGATTACATGGATATTTACATCATAAATAAGGTGTTGTTGACCACTTGCATCGCAGTTGACAAGTATGGCTTGAAGACTTCCTATCTAGAAAAAATATAGGACGAGACCTAGAAATATCTAATCGGATACTAATCAAGGAAAGTTATAGATTGAGTTGGCTTGCCTTCTTTTTATTACTTACTTATATGTCAATATGCAACGACATTGCTACTAACAAAAACAATCTTAAAGAAAATCATGTTTTCGTTTCGAACGAATACAGTTTCTAATATAAGTGCATTTGAATATATTTAAAACAAAACAATGTTGTCATTCAACACTAATTTAATTGTAGCAAAGTCTAATTATCTTATTAAAATTAGGGACATTTATAAATTGCTTTTTTGTTTACATTCCTTCTGCTATTATTATAAGAAATTCTTTAAATACAGTATTTTGAAAACGAAGCTTACCATTGAAAGTGTCGTAAGCAGTGGGTTGATATTCTTCTCGGAAAGTATCCTGCGCGTATGCAGCAATCAAAGAACTTTTTCCAACAGCTCCATCACCAACTAACACACACTTTATCTTCTCCTTCTTCCCACCTTTAACTTTTCGTCTATCTTTTATTTGAAACATTCGATTTAAAGTTCTTTTGCTTTTCTTGTCCCGTACTGCCCACTCGTTCACTTTATCACAACAATTCAAGTCCGTAGACTCGTCATCTCGTATCACAGGTCGGCCGTTTTCCTCCGCCACCTCTGAGTAATCGTAGTCGTCGTCATCCCGACGAGGTATTGGAAACTGGCTAGGGCTATGGACTCCGAATACAAAAGGGCCGTCTCTCTCCGGTAGACGGTTAGCAAACCCGTTTGCCGGCGTCGGGGGCTTTGCATACTGCACTGTGGGAGCTTGATAGTGACTCGATAAATATTCAGCGGACGCATGAGGGTCGAATCTAAACACTAACTCCGCCTCCCTACGGTCCAAATTTAACTCTGGTACGGTCACTTTGTCTTGAAAGTAGCCGATCTTCTCCCTGGCCCTTGTCTCCTGTAAACGTTTTTCGATTTCGACGTTGGATGGCTTCCAACGGTCTGCCTTATATTCGTATTGACAATCTGCTGGTAAATTTCGTGGTGCAGGAAGAGGTCGATTTGGACCATAGTCGCGAGGAGGCGCTCGAGGTGGTATCACTACTGGCTTTTGCGGTTCAGCAAGTAGCGGCCGCCGCGCTGACAGGTTTGCGTTCCTGTTGAACATGATCCCTTCTAGGCTGGGAGACATTGGCACTGTCAAGAACGGCTAATTGAAGGTTTATTGAAGCGTGCGTTCGCGCACATAACTCGAAAAAGCGATATGATCGTCCGCGTGAAAGTCTCGCTGTGCAATGATGCACGAGGTGCGACACACATCCGAGCGCTGTGAAAGGCCGAACGCGACTAGCTGAAACGAAATTCGAATTGAGCCAGCCGTCGAACAACTGTGCGCCACGGGTCGCGATAGCGGAGCTCCCCTTGCTTTATGAAATTACCTGTTGCTTCTATTACCTGTTCAGGTATAAACGACCGTTTTGCGAATGCAGCTGCTACCCGTGAATGCTGAACAAAGCTTGTCATATGTAAAGCCAGCCGCTGTGCAAGGCGACTCATTCAACGAATCGCTTGTCCGATGAATGAACGCGACGTGTTTTGTTTACTTATACCGTGAACGAAGAAACATAATGTATAGTCGTACATACACGGACTTAAATTATATAAACGATATAAACTTTATTTTTTAATTATTTACATACAAACACATCAAAACAATAATATAGCATATTGTTTTGTTTTATTTATATGTACTGTGTACATAGGAAGTGTCATTAATCAACGTATAAGTTATCTTTATTTTGTTACTAGCGACTCGCTCGCGGCTTCGCCTGCGTAAATAATTTACATGACTAAACTATTTCGTTTTATCAGCAAAGTTTGTGATTTAAGAGATCTTGCTTAAAAATATATTTTCAGTATGTCTTCCATTTACAGATAGCGTTCAGTAAATTTTTTATTATGTTTATATATTATATGAATATAGTTAAAGTAATTATTTATTATGTACATAAAAAATAATATTTAAAACCTATAAGTATTTTTAAGCATGCATGTAGCACGTAATAAAATCTAAATGTTATGCAATTTTAGTTAATTAAGCATTAGACTTAAAAGTTACAGGTACCTAAAACATGTTTCGTACAAAAAAAGCGCAACAAAATTAAAATATTTACTTAAATTATGGAGCGCATAAAACGATGCACAAAGAATATTGTTCATTTTATGAATTCACATTTACTAAATTAACAATAAAAGAAATCTTAAATAACAAAATGATTATCATTGTTAACTGTAGCAGAATGTAGTGATTTTATATTATACCCCTTGAAAAGTGATAATTGGTATACAACGCCTTGTTACCAACGATATCAGACTTTCCACGGATCATTATGACTAATATCTACAATATCGAACCCACAAAAACGATTATTATCGGTGCATTACAAATATTTGTAATAACTAATAACCATAAAGATTAATACCATATAAAGCCAAATTTTACTCTTTTTGTTATATAAAGTAATTATATTGTGCAATCTTTTTTATTTTTTTCGATGTATAACTTATTCTGAACTATATTGTCAAGTAAAATAGTCAATAATAAATTAATTGAATCGTCTTTCTTTAAGTAAACTCATACATTTTATAATTATAAGTGCAAATAAAATGAAATATTTATCACGATATGGCAATGAATATGATTTATTATACATTTCTATAATAAATGTAAAGGATTTTGAATATTTCAAAATCATAAAATTTATCTTAAATTTTAAAAAATTGCACTAAATTATGAATAAATTGAGACAATTTTTTATGCATATGGCAACAACGTCGAATGCACGTGTGAGTAATAATGACATTGACATAAAATGTCATAAGTTATAAGAATCGTGGTTCTCAGTGAGGTTTTGTTGTTTCTTAGCGCCATAATTAAAGAACTGAGGTTTTCTTTTTATATTTGTTATATATATTTTAAGTAGCGTGTTAATAAAATATAGTAGTTTATTCTTAATATAAAAAGATAATAATAATATGGCTAAGTTTAAACTGAGTAAGTGTTTTATACTATTTAGTACTTTGTATTGAAATGTGTATTTTTATATCTATTTCTTATCATTGAATAAGTTATAATTTTTTGAAATACTATTTTAGACCTAGCAAATGTTTTTTAAAAGAAACAATGCGATACACATGACGAAATTCCACATATTACCACAACACTTATAATTTTATAGGTTAGAAAATGCACCGAAGACCAAAAATATTTAATAATAAATGAAATTAAACAGAAAAATAGTGTCTGCAACAATATTTATAAAATTACCTATGCGAAAACTTTATTAAGTACTTATTAATTAAAAAATATATATTTTTTGTGTATTGTAGAAAAGCCATCTAAACGACAACCAGCACGCCTTCGATACAAAATAGAGAAAAAAGTCCGAGATCATAATAGAAAAGTAAAAAAAAATGCAAAGAAGAATCCAAAATCGAAAAAAACTAAGCCAATCCAAATACCTAACATTTGTCCTTTTAAAGAAGACATATTAAAGGAAGTTGAAACTGTCAAAAAACACAAAGAGGAAGAAAAGCAAAAGAAAAGAGAACAAGCCAAATTAGATAAGCAAAAGAAATTAGAAGAGAAAAGCAATACTACAGTCAGTATGGACACTATGGTGAGTTATTTTGTGTCCTTATAGGCAATTAACTACAGTGATAGTTGAAATTTTCTATTGAGGCCATTGTGATAATATGTCACTGTAAATGTAAAGGTGTTGAATTTTAATTCCTTTCAGAAAAATGATCATTTCAAAAATACTTACATATCCCTTTGCTGGCAAGTTCCACCACTGCACATA
The DNA here is from genome assembly GCA_038994665.1 of Podotricha telesiphe. Lineage (NCBI taxonomy): Eukaryota > Metazoa > Arthropoda > Insecta > Lepidoptera > Nymphalidae > Podotricha > Podotricha telesiphe. The sequence continues at coordinate 512,918 of JAOYRR010000230.1, read as the reverse complement.
CAATGAAGTGAACAGACATTATGTTCTCTTTGAGCACATGACATGTTCCAAAGTTATTTTACAACTTGTGAGAAAGTGATATTCTTGTCACTTATACAAGATCATTATTGTTTTTATTAAATACTTTTTTTACATTCCATAATAATGTAAAAAGTGTTCTTACTATGTATAATATTTTTTTCATTGAAAATAAAACTGTGTTATTTTGTTCTCTTTGGTTTACAGAGTATAGATAAAACCAAGTGGTCCACTTTATATTACCTAATTATCACTGACCATTACACATATGGTTAATGATTTTACTGTTATATTGTAAACAAATTATAATGAGAAACATAACATATCAACATACAAAAAAATATAGTAATTAAAATATTATATTAAATATGAATTCACATGTCTAATATTATATGAACAATTTCTGTCTAGGTAAAAAATGCACAGGTAAGAGGCAAAGTCCATGAAGCATTTAAGAGTAATGAAAATGAAACTGATGAAATAAAATTTGGTAAAGACAGGCAACAAGAGAGCTCACTCAAAGCTTATTATAAGGAATTCAAGAAAGTTATCTCTGACGCTGAAGTTATTTTAGAAATTGTGGATGCTAGGGATCCATTAGGTAATTAAATTTCAAGTTTTCATTCTATTTATTTTACAACCAACAATCTTGTATTGTTTTATATATAATAATATCAACCTAATTTAATTATTGAGGGAGAAAAAAAGGATGGTGGACAACACCTGCTATCCTCAGGAGCCAAGAGCGTGAAATTTTACTCAACACATGATTTATAATAGTAATAATAATTTATATTTGTTTCAAACTGTCATCATCTTGCAATGATAAATATTATCTTTGACCACATTAGTATAAAAGTGTATTAGTAGTTATTAACACTTACCAATGTTCACAAGCATAGATTCATAAAGTAATGTAACTTATTTCAATACAACAGAATATCTGAGCTAAAACAAAATAAAAATTTAAAAATAAATATAAAACAATATTATTTATATTATATGCAAGAAAATACAAAATAAACAATATTAAAAAATTATAATGATGATATGTGAATGGGTGTAGGTGGAATCATGTTGAAATTGTAAGTATTAATTTATTTCCAATAAATAATGCTGCTACTGAGCTTGTACTTGTCCCTTCTGGATGTCACCCAAGTGCTTTAGTGTCAATTAATTTATACATTTTTATTATTAACATTCATATATTATAATATAATACCATAATTGAAATTAGGCTATTAGCGCAGTGGGGCAGTGTCTGACTGTAAACGCGATTGGTTATAGGTGTGACTCCCACTCAAGGAATATATATTTAAATTATTTTAATTTCTCTGCTCCGGTACCCAATACAAAGCGGGGCGTTGAATAACGTTATTCAACACTCAATGTCTCGATTTTGGCTTTCTGTGATTACCCACCCTGCTTTGCTAGAAAAAATCGTGAAGCAAAAAAAAACAAATAAACAAATACATAACTTAATAAAAAAAAAACAATTATAATTACTAGGAACACGGTGCATCCAAGTTGAAGAGGCAGTGAGAGAATCAGGCAAAAAGCTTGTCCTTGTTTTGAACAAAGCTGATTTAGTTCCTCGTCCCAATTTAACAGCATGGCTTAAGTACTTAAGAAGATCAGCTCCAGCTGTACCATTCAAGGCTTCCACACAAGACCAACAGCATAACCTTGGAAGGCGAAAAATGAAGCATGTTGTTAAAGAAAAGGAAATGCAAGGTTAGAATTAGAATATACACATTTTCGTATCAAACAGGATCAAACTCAATGCAATGACTGTCGCTGATGCCAAGACTTTTGTGTCTCACTGTGCCACATTATAAAAATAATAATAAATATATCTTTATTCAAAACCATTTAGCTTCATGTTATAGGCCAACTATGTGCAGTGGGACAGTATATTTTACAGTCGAAGTTGATTGTGGGTTTAAATGCCACTTGGTGGAATGATCATAATTTAATTTGAGCTCAACACGCAATGTCTCGAATTCGGGCGGAAAGTGGAGATCAAAGTCTCTTGACACTAGGTTCTCTCTGAGTACACTGCTATGTCAAAAAACCGTAATGCTGAAAAATAAGCTTTATATAAAACCTATCGTTAAAAGCTAAATACATTCAACAATGATGACAAAATATGCTATTTTTTCTACTTCAAAAATCCACCTCAGTTTTTTCTTAATTAATATAATCAAAATATACCAGGATCAGCGTGCGTTGGAGCAGAGTTGCTAATGAGTCTCCTCGGCAACTATTGTCGTAATCAAGGCATCAAAACGGCCATAACAGTTGGTGTGGTTGGGTTGCCCAATGTGGGCAAAAGTTCTATAATTAACAGTTTGAACAGATCCAAGGCTTGTAATGTTGGCAGTACTCCCGGTGTTACTAAGTAAATATATTTTTTCATTTCTTTCTAGCAAATATCTATTTTTTTATTTTCTATTGCATTTTTTTTATTAAGTGTGTTGTCATGGCAGCATAGTCAGGATGTAGTATGGGCCTGTACAAGATGAGGTGTAAATAGTCATATATAAGTGCAGTACATTACTCTTATGTAACTGTGTGAGAATTTGTAAATATTTAATTCAATTCAATAGCCAATTATTAAAAAAATATCAGTTAATTAAAATGGGGCTAAATTGACTAAATTTGTTATTAATGTGAATCTTTCCTACAGACAAATGCAAACAGTCCAGCTTGATTCTAAAATCAAAATCCTAGACAGTCCTGGCATAGTTTTTCATACAGGATCAGACAATGATGCTTCAGTTGCCCTTAAAAATGCTCTCCGAGTTGGCAGTCTGAAGGATCCAGTGACTCCAGCCACCGCCATATTGAAAAGAGCTCACAAACATACTTTAGTGTCGTTGTATTGTATACCAGAGTTTAACACTCCTCAAGTAAGTCTATGTAACTTAATAATAAAATTTAATACAAATATATAAATTTATATAAAACATTTTTTGAAAACGTATAACGTATTTGCGGGACTCGAGCCCGCGCCTCTTGGAAACTGTTAAAGCATTCTGACCACCGAGCCCTACGTTCGATCCAGCTACGTCGAAATTCTAAAACGCGTACAAATTTTTTATTGTAACATATTTTAAGATCGTTTGAAAACTAGCACAACATATAACATAGCTTGGTAAGGAGAGAGAACCTAGCGTCAAGACACTCCTCTCTCCACTTTGTTCGAATTCGAGACATTCATGATAAATCTAGAATACGAGGGCGGTTCGGAAACTTCTTAGCCTAGCACAAAAAGCGCGGTATAAACAGATAAAAGTTAGTGTTTTCGAAACTTCCATCTGTGCTAAGAATACATGTTAAATTTTTGTTCGATCTGGCAATTCCTTCATATAGAAACAGGTGTTCACAAAAGACGCATCCGCGATTTTTTTACAATGGAAAAATTAGTAATGCGTGGTGTCATTAAATATTTACATAAAAAAGGTTTATCGGGACAAGAAATTCATAACGGTATGGTGAATGTGTTAGGTGAAACAGTTCATATGCAACGTTGCTGAGTTTGAACGTGGTCGTTCAAGCATTGAAGATGAACCTCGTAGTGGACGTCCAAAAACAGCAACAACAACAGAAATTGTAGCCAAAGTGCATGATATGGTATTAAATGATCGACGAATGAAAGTGCGTGAAATAGCTAATATCATGGGCATCTCAAATGATCGAGTCCATTTAATTTTGCATGAAGAACTACAGATGAAAAAGCTTTCTGCAAGATGGGTGCCGCATTTGTTAACAGTCGATCAAAAACGCATAAGAATGAACATTTCTCAAGCTTGTTTGGATCATTTTAAGCGAAATAAAATGGATTTTAAGCGTCGTTTCATAACTGTTGATGACACATGGATCCACCACTATACCCCAGAGACAAAAGAACAATCCAAACAATGGACTGAAGCTGGAGGAAGTGCCCCAAAGAAGGCAAAAACAATTCAAGATTATGGCAACGGTTTTTTGGTACTTCAAAGGTATTTTATTGATTGACTATCTGCAAAAGGGTAAAACAATAAATTCAGAGTACTATTGCAACCTTTTGGATCAATTAAATGTACAAATTCGAGAAAAACGTCCTGGCTTACAATGCAAAAAAAATATTTATCATCAAGACAACGCACCAGCGCACAAGAGTGTTTTAACAATGGCTAAAATCAACGAATTAATTATTCTCCTGATTTAGCTTTTTTTTTTAGATCCAGTGACTTTTACCTGTTCCCAAATCTAAAAAAAATCCTTGCTGGCAAGCGTTTTACCTCAAATGAAGATGCAATTACAGTTGTAAACTAGTATTTTGAAGACCTTGAGGAAAACTATTTTAATCAAGGGATAGAATTGCTAGAAAAGCGTTGGACTAGTAGTGTATTGAAGTTTCAGGAGATTATATTGAAAAATAAAAATATTTTTGAAAACCTTTCTCTCTTTCATTGATATGCTAAGAAGTTTCCGAACCGCCCTCGTAGCATATATAAATAAATCAATATAATATAAGCATAAATAAATATAAGTCCCCTGAGAATGGGATCCAACCCACAACTATTACGTTTACAAGCAGAAGCTGTTCCACTGACCCACGACGGCTTCAAATTTTATTAATTCAATACTTTTTATTTATCTAAATTCTTTGTTCTATAAACTACCGTTTTATGTTCTTAAATTCTTTAAGCCTATAATTTTTTACAGGAATTCTTCGCAAGTGTTGCTTCTCGGATGGGCAGGTTTAAAAGGGGAGGAGTGCCAGATCAAGAGGCAGCTGCGAGGATATTACTTAATGACTGGAACACTGGAAAGGTGAGAAACATATTTTTATGCCTTGATTAAATAAAATTATGTAAGTGTTTATAATTAATTTTGTAATTAATGTAATAGTAGATCAAATTCTTGGTATATTTGTGAGTGGATGTCACATTGAATTCTAAATGTATAGTATAAATATATTTACTTATATTTTATTTTACTTTAATAGACTGTGGACTATTGCTTGCGTTTTTTTTATTAATTTTTTAAATGAGATTTTCTCTAAAATAAACTAACTTATATCATCAAGAGATGTGTATGTGTATTTTAATGTTTACTCGTATATGCATGACAAAAAAATATATATATTGTAGGTTCGCTACTACACGGAGCCTCCAGAAACACCAGATTCAGAAGTACATGTTGGTGCAAAAATAGTTTCGAACTTAGGCCAAGATTTCGACATCAACGCTTTTGAAGCGATGGAAGCGGAGACCATTGATACTTTAGGCATTAATGATGCAGATGATGCTATAAAGGTAAAAAGTATTTTTTTCCAACTTAATGCCTTTTGCTCGCGTAGCAGGATAGTCGGAAATAACCTAGTGTCTAGTGTCAAGACACTCCGTTCTCCACTTTCCGCCCGAATCTGAGACATAGCTTGTTAAGTGGCGGAACTTAACGCCGCGCTTTGTCTTGTTTATCAGAACATATATACGAAAATAATTAAGCTATGATTATTTCTCCGAGTGGGAGCCCACGACCTATCGCAATTACAGAGGTTGTGCCACTGCGCCACGATAGCCTTGTTATATATATTAGTAATTTAGTAATTCGTAACTGTCTTATAACATGCTGAATTAACTTTAGTTTTAAAAGTTTGAAGTGTGGTCAAATGAGAGAATGAGTTCAAATGTTGATAGAAGTTGAAATAGAAATATGCAATTAGTAAACATTGGACTGTACACACTACAAGTAATTTGTATTGTCCTCACTAGAAATCTTTATTTAACATATTTTGTATTCCTTTGGTCTGGTAAGTACATCCACCCAAAGTGGTGATGGAGATAAAAAAATATAGAAAATGCTATAAATATTTAGAATTTTGACACCTTTGCAAAATCTTCCCTTTTGTAAAGAATGTAGGGCTTCAAACTATATTCAGCCCAACAGAGAATCTATTTTGATTTTTCAAATATTTCTTGTTTATTACAGATCACAAGCACAGGCCCAGTAAAAGCAGCTGACGACGAGATGCAAGTAGATGAAGATGAATCTAGTCTCCTTCCTAAAACTTTGAACATTGCGCCTAAAATCGCAAAAAATAAAAAAGTTGATGTAGCCATTAGCAACAATTTAGATGGCAACACTAAACAAAACAAAATGAGAAAAATACAATTTAAAAAAGATAAAAAGAAACGAGCTAGGGATGAGAAGAAAGCTATAGAGTTATCTAACTTGTTAGATCAAGCTATTGTTACGACTGTAAAGTAATAATAAATGTTTATTAAATATGTTGTAACTACACATTGTTTTATTATGTATTTAGAAATATAAATGTCCATTGTGGCCACTGAGGCTATCGTGGCGCAGTGTATGTATGGCTGTTGGATGGCTTTTGATACCCTTTAATGACATTTGATTCCCATTTGGGGGATTTTTTATTTTTTTATATTTTTGCTCTCTGGTGGTAAGACAAAGCGCGGCGTTGAGTTCTGCCTCTCAACACGCAATATCTCAGATTTGTGGGGAAAGTGAAGAGTGAAGTGTCATGACACTAGGTTCTCTTTGACTAACCTTGCTCTCCGAGAAAAAGTGTGAAATTTAAAAAAACTTAAATGACTTTTAGTATTTTATCTTATGGAATGCCATTATGGGGCAGTGCCGCAAACAAATTCAATATTTATTCTTCAAAAAAGAGCCGTGAGATCGATTTATAATCATAGACCTCGAGATGTTTTTAAACACATTGGTATATTTACAGTTGCTTCCCAGTATATATATCATAATATTTTGATTATCCGACAACATACTGTGTGTAGTGTTATGCTCAAAACAGTGACAGACATACGATAGGGACGAGAAATAAAGATAAGCTTGTAACACCAAGTTATCGCCTCCAAAAAGTAAATAAGTCTTTTATGTATTGAGTATACGCATATATAATAAGATTCCACAAGCTATGTTTGATTCGTAATTCCAGAAATTTAAAGGCTATATTAATAAGTAAAGCTTATTACTCTGTATTCTGAAGAATATTTAAAAGATAAAAATATGTGTACGTAATATGATTTGAGTTTGGTGCAGGTTAGCTACCACTGTATTAAATGTTATATTTAAACTTTTGTATTTGAAAAGAGCAACTGTTGAGTTTTTCGCCGGCTGTTCTCAACAGAACTGCCTTTTAGAGCCGGTGGTAGTTTTAGGTTCTTCGACGATTCAAAAGTCTATTTGAATAAAGGATATCGCAAATTTAAATATATAGGCGTGTAAATCTATCGGCAGACCAAAGGATATTTAAGATTTATATTTAAAAAAAAATCAGATTCAGTCAAAGACAACTGAAAAAGAATCAGTGTACCCACTCTTGGGTTTACGTTTGTGATAACTAGGCCTTTCACATGACGCACTTGCTCTAAATCAACGCTGAAAATAAGTTTATTATATTTCAATAATAACTTTTAAGGGATAATAATGCAAAAAAACGATAAGCAGCGAAAAACATTTGTTATTCTAATTACTTGAATTGCTCACTTAAAAACAATTTGTTCAAGTACTTACCTAAGTGCATGTTTGCATTTCTTATCAGTTAACTATTGTCGTCTTTAAATAGTTTAAAGGGGGTAAAAATGTTGATATTGTTATGATACCTTAGCATAGACTGTATATGGGTGGTACTTTACATTGAAATTGAAAATATTGTTGATGTATGTAGAACACAGGCGAGCAAAAGGCGGCCCGCTTCAAAATTCAATGCGGCTCGTGAAGCGAATATTTTTATTACAGATTAGTTATATAATGTAAGGTAAGGTTATAGTGGTTTTTGAGGCCTTCGGGGCGCAGTGACAGAGTTTGACTGTATCAATAATAATACAATAAAAAGCAATTAATTAGTAAATTTTTAACAACACATCACTGGCATTTTAGCTCAGGAGCATTATTTATACAATTCATTTTCCGCTCAATCGAAAACACGTCTTAATATGCAAAATAAAAATTGATAAAAACTAAAATTTTATTGAACTACGGCGAATAATTGAAACGAATCCTTATTTTTTCGTGAGGATATCCTTTACGGATACCAGCCCAATTGGGGACTCGTACGTGGTTATGTGGGACTCTGGACAGGCAATGCAGGTCGTCCGTATACCCACTAAAACCACCATGAGCACCATGAGGTGCTCCTCCTCGACCGCCACTAGCCGGGCCACAGTAAACCCAATCTTCCGTGAGGGAGATAGTAAGGCACGTCGTGGAGTCAAAGGTGGGTCACCCTTGACGGCCTGCTTGGAGAAGCGCGCGGGGACGACCATCTGACCACTGACCATCCATTGGCCGAATAAGACAGGAAGCGGTGGTCTTGTGCCGCCGGCGCCACGCTCGTTTACGGTATATACGATACGGTGGATGGTGAGGTTGGAGGAGGCCTTCCTCACCCGTTCTACCGCTTCCTTCTCGAGCATCACTGCCATGCAGAAGAATCCGACTGTGTCCCACACCACCCGCAAGCAACCATGGCCTTTATAAGACCCGGTAGGAAGAGGTCGTCCCATATGATGCTGCGCAATGCGCAGCGTTGAGACGCCCAGGCTGGGCACACTTCTAGCGTGTGCTGGGCCGTCTTCTCGAGACAGTCGTCGCAGTGGAGGAAGCATCCATGCGCCGTGAGGACCTGAGTAGTGCGGAAGGTTACGACGCCGTGACGCCCCGCTAACCACTGGAGGAACACCGGACGAACTGCCTCGATTGTCTCGCACGATTCCATTGCAGCTACCCGCGTCTCCTCAAGTGGTGCTGGCTCTGCCAGGACTCCAGACTCGAAGCCTCGACGCCAGCAATTAGCCGACGCCAGAGTTATGGCGTCCAGGTTCCATGGTAGGAATCCAGCCAGCACGCACGCCGCCTGACCGGAGATGGTCCGTTACCCTCGTTTCACCCGAATGGCCATCACCCTCTGCGCCCATCGCAGCACGATGACGTTTTATATGATAATTCACTCAAGAGTGTATTATTTATATAATTCATTTTCCGCGCAGTCAACAAAACGACTTACTTATATTTAACACAAATCCTAATTGGACAAGAGCATAATTAGACTATTAATTATATATGATATTAAATATGTTCTTTTTTTCAGATATTTTAATTGTCACTAACAAGTTACGCTTTAAATATAATTGCCGTTATATTTATTGAAGCAGATATAGTTGTATCTTACAAATTCAAACACTATGGTTTTTGTTTTCGTTTCGTTAACATAAGCAATTGTTGTAACATACAAGTTCGTGTTACATATTTAGATAAGCTTAAAGAAACGACCAATAAATCGGTACATATTTGCTTTTTTATTTTTAAATTAATAGACACTTGTAATTTTCAAGGCTCAGAAAACATACACAGCAAACATTAATAATTGTCTAGAGCGAAACGTACACCTGTGAACATGAACGAAACAATTACAAACACTATTTAAATACCTATTTATGTATTTACACAATATATATTATTGTCTAAAATACTTTTACAGCTCGTGATATATGATGTTTGTGGTTTCTAATTATTGCGGGAAAAGTTTGAATGCATACATACTTGATGCCCGTAACTCCGTTTTTTACTACCTGTTGACATGGAAATTTGGACTCAATATGATATTTATTTCTTTTAAACTGCCCAGGGTTAAGAGCTATATAAAAAAAGTGCAGTGCTTAGCTACGAAATATAAAAAAAATATACATTCATATTCTATTACGGTTTTTTCAACATCTTCAATTATTTTCTCTTAATATACACAATGTACAGGCATACATTTTTAATTGTTTTGTTATTGTATAGATTAGTAGATTTTTACCGTACAAAATAATATAAATCTCTGTTAAATGTTAGCCTAGAGTTTATTATGTTCGTGAAACATAAATATTTCAGGCAATAATCGTTTAGATCACTACTTCACTCAATACTGGAATGTCCTAAATTTGGGTGGAGAATGGAGAACGGAGTGTCATGATTCTAATTTCTCTCTGCCGACCCTGCTAACCGGGATGAAGCGTAAAAATTAAAAAGAAAATATTTTTAAGGCTTCCTTCGCCTGGAAATCCACTCACAGCCGTGGCGAACCATTCCAACCCTTCCAAATGTGTCAAACTAATCTTATTTTTAAAGTTTATATCGTAAACATCTCTAATATTGTAAAAATCCGCAATTTTTCTGTTTTTTTGGAAATATATTATATTCCATGTTAAACACATACACACACATATTATAATTGTTAAAAAAAGATTATACCTAATCAAATTAGTTTATAATAAATAATGTTACATAAAGTTTATAAATCTATTGAGTTACCTTCCTAATACCTTCCTAGTTTCTAGTTTTCATATAGTAAGGAAATAAATATCCACCTGCAATTTTAAAAATCGTTGTCCGGGATATAATAATTAGGCCCGGTGTAATTAAAATACTAGAATACACGAATGGATGAAGGTAAAGTGTGGGACTTTCCGATTTTCCCAGTGTTAAATGAAAATGTCCATATTTTTTGAAATTCTGTTATTTAACTTTTTACAAAAAAAAATTTTATTGCGAAAAAAGAAAGTTTGTCTGCTTTTATGTAATAAAGAATAATCATTAACTCGTCAAGACATGAGATATTTAAATAAGAATTTAAAAAATATTTAAGAACTTTCGTCCATTTTTAGACCGTTCGAAAATTGGAACTTAATTTTCTCGAATTTCGAATTATTTAATATATCACCTTCATACGTTCATATCTTCGTTACATTTTAATAAATAGTAAAAATAAATATTAGGATACAACATTACATTCTGTTACAGAAAAAATAATAAAATTCCTATTTTTCAATCTTAATTTCCATCTATTCTAAAAGATTCCTTATCCTAAGAAGGTTCCAGCTATATAGTTAAAACCAAAATAATATATTTAAATTTCATGAGGCATTAAACAAGCAACAAGTTAATATAATAAAAATTTACATATTTTTAACTTATGCAAAGATAAATTAACACAAATATTTAAAATATAAAAGAAAAACGAAGGACAATACTAAAAATTCTTATTGAATTTAATTTATTGTGCTGTATCTATCCATAGTACGGTGTCCACGTAAAGCACATTATTTGTTCCTCTTACACACATTGAACAATATATATTCATCTCTTTTTGATGTCATGTGGAACGCCGATTGGCTGATTGTTTGCATGCGAATCTTCTGGATCAAGGAAGTATATATTATTTACTGTGATTTACAACAGGAACCTTAATTGTTTTGCTTTTAAGCCATATTCATTATCTTCAAGTCAATATTTTTATTTTTTTATATAAATACAGTATAAATATAAGAACTTGCTAAAATAGAGTGACAATTCATATTTTCCCGCCACCTTCATAAGTAATTTAAAGCCCGTGTGTTCAATTTCTATTTGCTAACGTTGACCAATAGAATTCTTCCATCTGTCTGCGTAATGCGACGTCATCTTCCATGGCTTCATGTTTTATATCTCGCTTACTCTTTAGCCATTATCATATTTTTATCTCTGTCTCTGATTCTGTAACCGTTATATCCCTCTCTTTCTACAGTGGAGGAGGCTCATGAGAGTGAATGAAATGCAAATACGACGCAATTAGCCGGTAAAAATTAAATAACAGTTGAGTCGCTAAATTCTGAAGTTATTCGTGGCTAGTCTTTTGCCAGAGAAGGTGTTGGTGCCGTTCAAAATGAAATCTTTATTGTTAGCGTTTGCTAGCTTTTTAGCGTTATGTTCAGTTAATTGTGATGTATATTTAGATGAAAAATTCCTCGATGGTAAGTTTTTTATATGCATATATTTTATAGCTTGTATAGATGTTTAAACATGCCGGTCCCCATTATCGATTTTCTAAAAGCCGGCATTCTTCAGAGATATTTAGCTTTTGCTTTATAGATTTTATTTCTGTTTAGATTCATGGGAATCAAAATGGGTGTACAGTGAGCATCCCGGCAAAGAATTCGGCAAATTTAAGCTGACCGCTGGAAAGTTCTACAACGAGCCAGAGGAAGATAAAGGTAGGTACTTAAGCGCGCCTTTGTACTACTAGGTAGAAGACTATTTTTATCTCTTAAATTTTTCTACTATTATACTATTATATTTTACATTGTGTTCACTAGCTTTGTCTATTTAAATTACAAAAATAAATTATTTTAATATGTAGACGTGTCAAGTAAATTTCCCAATGAACACGCCTTTCGAAGAGAACTTCCGATATCAACTTTAGGTATAAATCGTTTTAAAGTAACCAATATAACCGTATCTTATTTTTTTTTTTAAACGATTATTAGGTTTACAAACATCCGAAGATGCGAGATTTTACGCGTTGTCCCGCAAATTCGAACCTTTCTCAAATGAAGGCAAAAACCTCGTGGTGCAGTTCTCAGTCAAGCACGAGCAGGACATTGACTGTGGAGGTGGTTACTTGAAAGTATTCAATTGTGACTTGAACCAGGTTGATATGCATGGAGAATCCCCATACGAAATAATGTTTGGGCCTGACATTTGCGGTCCTGGCACTAAAAAGGTAAGTTTTATTTCAAAATACATTTTTTTTTTTAAACTACTTTATATTCAGGTCATACATGTCTACAATCTGCATGTAACTGGTTATAAAATATTGTCACTTATACAGATTACAATCAGCACTTGAACGTATTGAATTATTTTATTTTATTTAAAATAATAAAATACATATACTCATTATATCCGCTTTTGTAATGTTAAATACAAAATGAATACTTTCAACAATTTCCTATGAAAGGAAACATGCAATTTGAATTTATAATGGTGCTAATAGTCTATATTTTCTATACAAATTGTTGCATGCCTTATTGGCATTGAGATCTATATCAGCTAGCTATTGTCGTAGATAAATAAAAACTAAAATAAATAGTTAAATATACAGTGAATTTTTCTTATGTTTTGTGACAATTGTTTTTTAATTGACCAACAATATGCCCTAACAAATGGGTGTTTTACAATTTATTTTAATAACACATTTGGAGTTTTATATATAAATTAAAAATAATAAAAAATTGGACTAGTTACGAATGTTAATAAGCAATGCCAATCTAATTTCTCTTATCAGAATTTTTTGTATGTACATATATTGATGTTATATCACATATTGTACCTATGTGATAGGGTATCACCTAAATTAGCTACAATTGGATATTAAAAATAAAACCTTATTGAAAGCTTAGTTAAATGAGGTATTTTTTATTTTATTGATTTTATTTAGAAGTTAAGAAGCAAAAGACGGCGTTGAGTTCCGCGACTCAACATGCAATGTCTCGATTTAGAAAGTGGAGAACGGATTGGTGCTATGCGGGAAAAAGCGTAAATCTGCAGTTAAGCTTATTTAAATAGAACCATGTCTTGTTTTATTTTACTATTTAGTAAATGATCCATCAAAAATTAATTTCTTAAAAACTTGTATTTAACTAATTGACTGCTTAATAGTAGTTATAATAATAAAACTCATTAATTATCAATAATCTAATTTGAATGAATATATTCATTTATAAATTACCATTTCTATTTGTGTTCACAATAATCTTTGGCCTACAAAAGTAAGAGTTAAGTAATTTATCTATGGAATCGTAAAGTATGCTTATCAATTTTGTTGTCCTTAAGTGCTTAAATAATATAGATATTAGTTTTCTGTCGGCTCCCAATTCCTTATCGATTTATGTGATAAAAAAATCGCGCATAGTGACGCAGTGGCACAGCGTCACGACTGTAAACTCGATTGGTTGTCGGTTAGTATCCCACTCGGGGGAATAATTATATTTAAAGTTATTTTCATTTTTCTGGTCTGGTACCTAAGACAAGGCTCGGCGTTGATTTGCTGCCACTAAACAATGTCTTCATGTTGAGCGGAAAGCGAGAATGTAGTCTTGACACTAGCTTCTGCTATAAGTAAAAAAATGTTCAGCTGAAAAAAGAATTACATGTGTTTATTGAGCTGGTTATATGTATTTATCAGGCAATCTTTTGCCATGTATAAGATATTTCATTCTTAAATAATTATCTTGTCATAGATACTATTTGCATTTACGAAATATATGTTTTGTAATAATAATGTTCATTAATTTTAATCTTTTTGTACATAACAAACTTTAAAAAACTCAGAAATGTGATTTCACAAAGTAAAAATTAAGAAGAAAAAGATCTAGAATATATCTTTAATCTTTCATTATTTAATTTTAACATATTTTGTTTGTCCTCAGGTGCATGTCATCTTCAGTTACAAGGGCAAGAATCATTTGATCAAGAAGGAAATTCGTTGCAAGGACGATGTATACACACACGTCTACACTCTGGTTGTGAAACCTGACAACAAATATGAAGTTCTCATTGATAACGAAGTTCTTGAGTCGGGAGATCTTGAAGCTGACTGGGACTTCCTCGCACCTAAGAAAATCAAGGTTTGTGCACATGCAATGCATCGTTTTTAGTGAACCACAGAGCATTTGTTATAATAGTAGTATTACATAACTTGTTACCAAGAAAGCAACATAAGAACTAAAACTGCCTTACATGTACATACAATATAAACAAAATTATCATAACCTCTTATTCCAGGATCCTGAAGCCAAGAAGCCTGAGGACTGGGACGACCGTGCACAGGTCCCTGACCCTGATGACACCAAACCTGAGGACTGGGACAAACCTGAGCACATCCCTGACCCTGATGCTACCAAGCCTGAAGACTGGGATGATGAGATGGATGGAGAATGGGAACCACCTATGATTGATAACCCTGAGTACAAGGGTGTCTGGGCTCCTAAACAGGTGGGATTTGCATTTTATTTTTTATGTAAATAAGGTTGTCTGTATTTAATTGTTACATAATATTAATTTTATTTTGAATCTGATATTAAAATATTTTTATTTATGGTAATATAAAATTAATTATAATAGAATTCAAAAATAGTTTGCAAAAAATATGATAACTTTTTGTTTTGTGTTAAAAAAAGGAAATCACTTTCTAATACATGTATAATTGTAATGAGTAATTATATCAATTAAAAGAAGTTTTAAGTTTAAAGAAATTAGAATAAGTTTATATAAATATTCTACAAAAATTTTTATCGTGATTCATTCATTAAATGATGGAGCGACGATTCTAATTTGAATATATGTATGTACTTTCCATAGACGAAGTTCATTACCCTCTACCGTTATGTTTGACTTTCGACGTCTAATTCCGTTTCGTAACGTTTTTAGCAAACAGACTCTATTCTCGATTGTTCTACGGTCGTTGCCTTTTTAGCTAGTATTTTTCTATACATTTATAGCAATATATGGAAATTTTGATCTTTTCTTCACAGAATTATTGCATTTAGTTGTATTACTTTTTTATGAAGTTTACAGTAAAATAATAAATAGTCTGTTGAAGAAGTGACAAACTTAAGTCTATACATATATTCACTTCTGTGGAAACTTCAATTTTAGTATTTCAAATTCAATAATTTATGTATATATGTATGTTTTCTTTCAAAATAAATAAATAAAATTATTATTTGTACCTACAGATCGACAACCCAGCATACAAAGGCCCATGGATCCACCCTGAGATTGACAACCCAGAGTATGTTGAAGACAAGAACCTTTACAAACGCGACGAACTCTGCGCTGTCGGTCTTGACCTCTGGCAAGTGAAGTCTGGTACCATCTTCGATAACGTCCTCATCACAGATGACATTGAACTAGCCAAAGAAAGAGTAGAGGCTGTCAAGAAGACCATAGAAGGAGAGAAGAAAATGAAGAGCGAACAAGATGAAGCCGAAAGGGAGAAGGATAAGGCCGACAAGCCTGAAGATGAAGATGATGAGGATTTGGATGATGAGCTGAAGGAAGGACCACCTGCAGTAAGTTTTTTTTTCATAGGTTTAGGGCTTTTAGGCTTTCACTTAGGTTCAATCCTTGCGGATTTACTTTTTCCCAGCTAGCAGCAGTACTAAAATTAAGGTATTGTGTATTGAGCAGTGGAGCTTAATGCTACGATTTCTTATAGGAGGGGATATTACAATAATTTAAATATAATCATTGTCTCTGGTAGGAATAGAACCCGCAACCATTATATTTAAAGTCAGAAACTGCTCTAATGCACCATGATGACCATTAAACTCTTATTAATTTCCAAATTTAATGCGAAATACATATATTCAAAAGATGTGTTTTTTGTTTGCAGGATGACCACGACGAGCTGTAAGAGTGTAGTGCTAGTGCAAAGACAATTAGTACCGAACGGTACAGTGTGCGTTACGCATTTATCCGGTCGAAATAGTCTTAGAAAATCATAACGTGTGACTCGAATTATTCCATTTTATACTATCGGCCAGCGACATAAGCGTAAGTAGAATATGGAGCAAACTCGTATTAAGAGCCTAACAATATCCGTAGGTCTAAGAGTAATTCGCCTTTGGAGTCACAGTACATGTTTCTATATATACAGCAAGTTCCCTAGTCTCACCTCTGTATTCCATTTACGCGTATGCAGTGCGTCTGTGTACTGATTTTTGTATATAATGCGCTCAGTTTTGTTATTTATATGCAAGGCACTGTGTGTCTGCCTGTGTGAGCGATTGTGTTGCAACGGGGTGGCGCTTTGTTGTTACACAAACAGTGTGTTATCAGGTTGAAATGAGTCTGATTAAAGTAATATAATTGATTTGTTTTGTTTGATTTTATTTTAAGGATATATATGGATTTTTTCATTTGAATTTTTAGTAATAAATGTGTGGAACTCTGTCCTATTTTCTACTTCATTTATTTTTGTTTCAATTAATCTTATGTTTTACCTATATATGTTTGTAGGTGTAAAATAAAAAAACAAGCGGATTTAAAAATTAGGTGTCATGACACTAGGTCCTCTCTGTCACACCCGGCTAATACGGTGAAGCATGATGCTGAAAATAATCCTTGCATTTACTAATATATGAAATTTACAATGCAATACTTGTATAATAATATACCTCACCCTTTTCCCTCGAACATATTTTACAATTTCGCCGTTTGTCACTTCCTGGCCATTTACGAGACTTATAGTTGGCGCGTTCTAAGTTGGATGGACGGAAGCTAGCTACAATAGACGGCGCAGAATCGATTTTAAGGTAGAGTAAGGCGGCAGATGCGGGCGGGCGACACGTGCTTGGGATTCCATTACGCATGGTGTCTTGTGTCTCAGACACTCGTCAACTCATTGGCTGCTTTACTATACTTGCGTGAGATTTTCAGAATGGTTATATATGTCTGATGAACATAAAATGCGTTTACTGTAAGTGTTGGTAAGCGAAAACTAACGCCATACAACTTAGAGGTCGAAGGAATTTGTTATTTCAACAAATTAGTTTAAAAAGAAAAATAAATCAAGATTTAAAATGGTCGCCCTGACGAGATCAAGATTAATTCTATGACAGAGATGAAAATATGGTATTGGCATGATAAATGTGAAATATTCGGGCCAATAGGGGCGGTAAAATGAAAATAGTGTTGCCAGAATTTCTAACTTAATTTATTGATGGAACCCCTTACATAGAGACAAATGGAGCTAATAAAAAACTACAAATTAATTTCAAAATTACCTGAGATCTGTAAAATGATGGTTTCGATCTGTTCCTTTTTTTCTTTTGCATTTTAGAAAGCGGAAGCGGAACGAAAGGACACGTGGTCCGTACATTTTGTGAACTATTTTGAAGTGTTCAAAACACTTCTCCACTCTCCGCCCAAATTCGAGACGTTGCGTGTTGATTGATAGAACTCTACGCCGTGTTTAATGTAATGGGTACCAGAGCGGAGATTATTTTATTGTGCTTATTTACTGTATTCTGTCTCTATCTGTGGGACTTTCAACAGTATGTTGGGTTTTGTTATAGTGGGCACTCTCGGTAAGCGACCTGTGTCACATTTAAATTAAAACGGTCTTTTTACTGTTGCTGGAGTATTATTCGTTTCAGTCGTCGTTTCCCTTATGGGTGCAGTTTTATGCGTTACTTGTAGTAATAGGTTTGTCTAAGAAATTCCTGCTTTACTGTAAATATCCTTAGAACGTGATGCAATAGTTCGTTGGGTACGAACCAAAGAGCATTTATTATCATAGGGAGTATTTTATTTTGGAACCTTTGTTTTATTTCTATGTCTTAATTGCAATGCGGTACCCCAATGTATCACCTTGTACAAGAGTAACTTATTCTCAAGAGACAGTTGAATCAGTATAACTTTCTTGTTTGGACGCCTAGTTATTTTCTTTTGTCTAAATGTGTTACAAGATATTTACCTAATCTGCTTGTTGTACTTTTAAATCATTTAGAGTGACTGGAGGACAAATATCTCTTCTTTGTCGGAGGACAAATATTTGAGAAGAGATATTTTTCCTCCACTCCAGACTGGAGTCACCATTGATTGAATCAATGGGATATATCATTGCTGAAGCTCGCACTTAGGAGCTCATTATGTTTTTCTTTCTCGCATGCTGTATCCGCCTGTAAGTGTTTGTTACATTAAGTTGTTCCGTTTCATATGTTTTTTTCATATGTATGCACTGTGTAAAGCAATAATGGACCATCGTGCCTCACTCATCAAATGCTTGCGATATGTCCATGAATGCAATAGTACAGTAGGTTTTTGCCTCGAGAGATTATTTAATTTTTTTGTTAGCTAACTAACAGGCCAATCGTTGCATGTTTATGTCGAAATCCAAACTGGTGGTCAGGAATCAGTTTTTTGTCTTTAGCTAGTTCAAGCAATAGTGATTCGTATAATTTTGATGGAATTGATAGCAGGCTTATCGGTCTGTATGATTGCGCTTCCTCTGTTGGTTTCTCGGGTTTTAAAAGCAGATTATATTTGCTAACCTTAGTAGGCTCTCGGAATAGTTACCAGTTAGTCCTTTTGTTATGCAAGACGCATTTTGCGCTTTAAATGTTATGCGACAATGTAGTAGATATTGTACACTGTATGTATCTTTATTATTTTCATAAGGTTCCAACTCTATACTTCATATTGGTAGTGCCTGCTTGGTTCTTTTTATTTTTGATATTCTAGATATTCGTCATTTTATAACCCAGTTCATCGAAGGCTGCTTTTATTTCTTTTGTTTCTTCTTTATCAGTCGATGTGTGTGGATGTTTAAGCACCACTTTGAGTTAGTGGTAAGTGTAGAATTTTGTGTTTTGTTTTTTAGTTCTTTAGAGTTTGATCTTTATGGAATAATTGCCTAGTCAAATTCATGGGATTAGGGGGCTTAAATCTGCTCATTTTGGTTCCCACGAGACAGGTCGTCGATTAGGTCATTTGCAGAGCAAAAATGAAAATATATTAAATATAATCATTCCCCGCAGTGGGAATCTAACCCACAACCAATACTTATACGGTCAGACGCTGTTACATTGCGCCACGATGGCGATGGATTCTGAGTTATTTCATTATTTGTTTCTTGTAACTTTTTAAATAGGTAAGAAGTAATACAACTATTGATAGATATTTTTTGCCTGAAAGAGTAAAATATTTTAGTTGCCTTGTTATAACTTTTATTATTATACCATACATAAATTAATATTACATTTTATGAATATACCACAATTTCCAAATGTTCAACGCAGATGAGATGTTACAAAATAAAAACTAAGTAAATTTAGTATTATTTACTTATATTTACAGAATATCATTATTGCATTAAATATGACAAGAAATTTACATAACTGTCCACTAGTTTCTGAAATACGCCTTTGTTCTCCTCCATTTTTTCCTTATGATGGTGTTCCTCCCAATGCGCTGATTTTGTGTAAAACACAAATAATTTTATTTAATCAAGTAAAAGTAAGGTCTTTATAATTTTTAGAGAATAAAAATTCACAAAAATAGAAACTTTAAAAGGGGCGTTTTTTAAATGCTTTCTGTAGGACCGTTAAGAGAACTAAAAAAAGCATATAAATTTTGGCCTTGTCCATAATATAAAAAGGTATAAAAAACATTATTTGTATTTTAGTTAAGTTATTCAATTTAGATTATCGATAATATATCTGTAGATAAACAAAATAGTTCTATATTATGACATTTATGTGTGTTTTTCCGACAAGTTATATGAAGCTCAAGACATAGGTACTAATTCGGTGTTTTTGTGAACGAATTTGAAGTTTGAAACTTTGAATAGCTAATCTCTATATTTTAATTAAATATATTATATTTCATTTACTATTTCCTATGCCTTAAGGTTGCCTGGACGAATTGGCTACTTTAGGGATAAGGTCGCCTATTATGCACGATACGAGTATTCTTATACTTTGTATATTCTTTTGTTTTTTTTTTAAATTTCTCGTGGTTTAATAATTTTACTTATTTTCTGTTTTTATTTCTATTTGTGGATGTACAATAAAGAGTTTTAACTACTCTACAAGTAATGTCTCGATTAATGGCGGAAAGTGAAGAACGGAGTGTCTTGATACTAGGTTTTCTGCAACTGTCCTGATTTATATATGTAAACTAGTGTAACTTATCATAACATATTAATGTCAAAATCTTATACATATTTTTATATTGATAAATTTTGGCAGAAGTCTAATTTTAAATTGATTTAATTTCATCTGGTTTGTGTTGCATTGGTGAAATAGAATGAAATAGAATGGTCCTTCATAAATTTATTAAAATTACATGTTTTATTCAAAAATGCATTATCCATGCTAAGCATTCCTTCAGTATAAAAATTTAATACACTAAAATTTTATGACATGTTGTCGTATTCGAATAAAACTAAATAGTAATATTAGAGAAAATTAAAACAGGTATTCAGTAATAGATGGCGCTGTGGCACAATCTGAGGTTTAAGAAATATTTTTTAGTAATATGTTTTAAACGACCTAGTTAATTTATTACATTATTTGATATACGGCCATCGAAAACTATAGGTTTTAAAATTTTAAATATAAATTTATTTTTATTTAGGCAATTATCACATTTTACATAGACTTCAGTCATTAAGCAGAATTCAGTAATTAAAAATACAGTTCAAATGTTCGTTATATATATCTTCGTATCCAATTATATCATCTCAACTGAAAGACAAACATTTTAAATTATTTAATTTATTTTTAAAATGAAATTGGTCGCATGTTGTTATATTTCTTATAGTAACTTGGCTTTTTAAATAAATGTAGATAGCTAATAAGTGGTTTAAATATATTTTTTAACATTGTCATGCTTTTTCGTAGCCGGGGAGAGCCTAGTGTGAAGGCACTCCGTTCTCCACTTTCGGTCCGAAATCGAGACATTGCGTGTTGAGTGGTGGAACTCAACGCTGCGCTTTGCCTTCTTTCAAGACTGGAGGTATGGATTGATTTAAATATAGCCATGCCCCTAGTGGGAATAGAACTCACAACTAATCACGTTTACAGTCAGTCTGTCCCACTGTTCCACGACGGCATCACTAAATATTATTTAAGTATTATTTACAAATTTATTCATATAGATATTGTTAGATTATTAATGTTATTTTTATATATTGTAGATTAGGTTAGATATTAGTTATTAGGTTAGATATTGTAGATTATTAATGTTATTTTGTATAAAAATTGCACGAATTCTACAACGTTCTACTTTTATACGTAAATTTAAAATCTTATTATATTATACTTACTGAATGACTCCAACACTGAAACAAGAAATAAAACTTTTAAATATGACAGAATCTTGTTATCATTTTTAGTGTTATTAACACACTTTGGAAATTTAAAAACATTTTTAGAAAACGTATAAAAATTTGAACGTAGCGGGATTCGAACCCGGGTTCTTTGGGTTGCAGAAATTTGTAAAAATCTCTCTACAGAGATAGCTACCAACATAAATAAGTTGTAAAAAGCGTATAAGAACTTCAACGTAGCCGGATGTAGAACGCATGGCTGACTGCTGGGACAGTTTCCAGCGCAGGTTCGAATCCCTCTGCGTTCAAATTTTTAGACGTTTTCTAAAACATTGAATCTGTTAAAAAATACACATAATTTGTAACTTCACGCAGTTCGTGCGTCGTTCGTATAAGGTTAGGTTATAAGGTCGTGTAAGGGTAAATAGACGGAATCTAGTGTCAAGACTTTGTATTCCGCACTTTCCACTGTTTTTAAAGATATTGTAAGTTGAGTGGTGGAAATTGAACGTCGCACTTTATCTTAAGTCATGGAGAAAATGAAACAAAACTGTGGCTTTGCTTTTTTCCCGCATGGCAGAGTAGTCAGAGAGAACCTAGTGTCAAGATACTCCATTCTCCACTTTCCGGCCTATTCGAGACATTGCATGCTGACTGGCGGAATGAGTTCAGTGCGCTTAGTCTTGTCACCAGAGTTAAAATGAGAATTATGCAAATATAGGCATTCCTCGCAGTGGGGATCGAACCTATATCCTATCGCGTTTGCGATCAGACGCTGTACTTCTATGCCAAGCCAATGCTAAAATATTAAAAAAGTGTACATATACATAAGCTTTGCTTGCACAGACTTACACTCAGATTGTGTTCCACTGCTACAATGGCGGCAGTTTTGATAATATAACTCCAAAACATTTAATTTTACAAAAAAAACAGAAGTATAATTAATAAATTCATGTTTATCATAAAAATAAATCTTGAGTAAATAAATATTCACAGAGTAAATTTACGTTTTAGATACATATATTAACGATTAACACGAGATAAACGAATGCATAGAATACTGACTTTTCTCTAACTTCTGTAACTTCTTCCTTTTATCCTTCTTCGGTTTCTCTGTGTCGTCGTCGGGCTTGTCTTCTTTTGGCTTCCTTAATCTTTCTGGTTTCATGAACATATCGAAAAAAAGCTCCTTGCAGGGTTCTGGAGCGGCATTGACTGCGAATAGTGTTAAGTTTTTATTTATAGATTGTCACTAACGCGTCTAAATTAATAAATAGTTAAGGATTTCAGAAATTTCATTCATTTATTTATACAAGGGCCATTTTTACGTATACATGAGACTTTTTTTATCAAGCTATATTCATTAAAGTTTTTAAGTGAATACTACCTTCATTATCTGCCACCAAGGTCAAAATCTGAAATAATGAGTTAATCAATTTAATTTTACATTTAAATAGTAAATGTTTTAATTGTTTTTTTTTTTTTTAAAAAATCCTGTATTTAAATTATTTAAGCTATATATGAATGCGTATACTCGTGGAGGAATTTAACACCGAGTGCTTTTATAGAGGTCATTGATACAAATAACTAAATGAATATACTAAGAAAAATAAATAATAAGGTTTATATTTATTTTTGCAACAGTGGTTTGCATACTTGACAAAGCGATATTTAATTAATGGTGTAAAATTTATTGTAATTAATAAGGTATATTAGAATATTGTGAAATGTAATCGATATAAAAAATATTCACTCATAAAATGAGAATTACTTGAATTGATTAATGAAATAAATGGACACTTCAAGTGGTTTAAATATAAATAAATAATTACATGTCTTCCCAACATCTAGCTAGGAAAATAATCATACGTATTGAAACCGGAGTCCGAATTAAATGCAAAATATAGTTCATCTTTAAGTATATACACAGTCATAAAACATTTTTTAAATGTATGTATATATATATATATAAAAATATCTGCCTTAATCTGGGTTAAAGTAAGTTATATATTTTCATTTCATTATTATATTTAATTTTCAAACACATTTATTTACTCACCAAGGTAAAAACGAGTAAGACAATGGCTAACTTAGAGCCTAACATGTTGACACGTGCACTATAGACTATGATCATTGTACAACATGTAGGCTTATATACGAAGACACTGTCATGGCGCGTTACACGGTCAATTCTAACAAAGAAGAACATTTAATTTAATATTCTTGTTTATAATTGTCATATCAGTTACGGGACACAGAAGAATGACGAAAGTATATGTAAAATATATAAAAATTGTACAAAATACTTAAGTACAATGTCCTTTATACGTTCATTTTGTTTTTCTTGTTCAGTTATTTTGAAACGATGAACTCTTTAAAACAATAGTTACTAATTATTAAGATTATACCGGCTATAGGCCTGTTGGTTAGTCACTAATTATTAAGCCGGAAATTGTGGATTCATATTCTACCCAGTATAGATTTGTGAGGTAAATACACTAGAATACATATCGTAACTGAGATTAAGTAATCACGGCTTTGTGTTAATTTTAAAAATATTTTTCGTAGACGTTATCGCACATAACTATATCAACTGTTTTATCATAAAGCTATACAAGCTTTGTTTATTTTCGGTCGGCTTTAGAAAGGGCGCGTTGTTGTCTCAGTCACCCCCCGTGCAACAATAAAGCCCTACGGACATATGGAAGGCAGTCTACACCATAATGGCCAAGGCGTAAAGACGAATAGTATTTTTAGAGTGAAATATAATGATTTTAAGAGGGTTCTGTATGATAAGGATATGTCAACAGACCACTCACCCCTCGATCCGGTGTCGAAAGACATCACCGGTGTGTTTTAGGTGTATAAACAAAGGTTTTATTACTCTCTGTTAAACTTACGAAGTCAGTCCTTTTTGATATAATAGTAAAATCCAAAACTATTGAAGTTTTGAATTTTTATTTCTACAGAGTCTGAGTAAGTTCAAATTTGTCTGAGATTCCATTTATTTGTCACTAAATAATTTATAACAGGTCTTCGTGGTCAGTGAACAGAGCCTGACTGTACACGTGATTGGTTTTGAGTTCGATTGCCACTCGGGGGATTGATTATATTTAAAATATCTTGATTTCGGGCGGGAAATTGAGAACGGAGTGTCTTGACACTAGGTTCTCTCTGACTACCCTGCTATGCGGGGAAAAGCTGCATATAATTTTATTTATACAATACCCTCATATGTTAAAGCGTATGAACCTAATTAAGGCACTTTAGATGACTGTCGAGTGGTCATTTGTAAAAAATAAATCTGTAACAGCTACAAGAACTACATATTTCACTACTGACCAAACAAAACGGCACAAATTAAGTGCTGTGTAAATTTAAAATTTATTAAGTTAAGTGAGCGATCGTAAACTACATTTCAAGCTTCCATCGTAAAACATCGACAAACCGAGATGGTTCTCTAGGGAATAAAGCTAAAACTTAATATAAAAGATTAGTATTAATAAAATAAATGTGCTACAAATTTGAAATTATAAATTATTATTATATATTTTTTTCGAAAACTGTATTTATTATCTTATGGCAATAAATGTGTTTTATTTTATTATTAATAATTTTAAAAAAGGAATACACAGAAAGTTCGCTAATAACTTAATATCATATTGCAACGCTGCCTTGGCGAAGTGGGACAACGCCTGTCTGTAACTGGGTTGGTTGTGGGTTCTATCCCCATTTTAGGGAAAGATTATATTTTATTATTCTTCACTCTGGTAAGACAATTGCTGTGTTGTGTTCTGCCCCTCAACAAGCAATATATCGATTTCGGGAGGAAAGTAGAAAGTGGCGTGACTCAGGTCTTTCTGACTACTCTATGCTTGAAAAAGCTGTAAAAAAATATTGCCTGTGTCAATATCATAAATATTCGTTATTCAAATAGGATGTTACAAGCACTTTCTTACAGTCCTACTGGAAGCAACCTCCGGCTCGGAGGCCGCTGTTTTGAGAAGAGCCCGTGAGAAAACTAAAAACGTAAAACAGGTGCTGGTTTCAAATATAACATCACATTATTTTCACAAATATGAATAGCCTCCCTAGTAAGCATTAACAGTATTTAATTCTGCATATTGACACCAGTATAATATGTATTTTATTGAACAGAATAATATACTTTTGTTTTTTTAAACATTTTTTAAAGTGTTATTCGCACACTAAGGAAATTGAAAAAGACATATTTAGAAAACGTATAAAAATTGCATGCATGAACGCATGGCTTAGCGGTGAGAGCGCTTGAACGGTTTTCAAGAGGCGTGGGTTCAAATCCCGCTGCGTTCAAATATGTCTTTTAGAATAATATACTTTCCTCAATAATATTGTCTGAGCCATCGTGGCCTGTTCTCATGTACCTAAGACAAAGAGCGGCGTTCGCCACTCAACACGCAATGTCTCGATGTCGAACGGAAAGTGGTGTACGGGGTGGGGTGTCTTTACACTAGGCTCTCTCTGACCCTGCGGAAAAAAGCGTAAAGCTGCTCAGCAATATGTTTTTAATCTTGTTTTTGAGATACAACTGTAACCGTTTTATAAAAAAACTTATCGCACAGAATCCCGAGCTCTCGTACTGTAAATAGCCCACACTGTTCCTTTTTGAATTACAAATTATCATTAAGATGGACATAAACGAATGATAATATGAAATATGGGCCTAAATGGAAAATTATAGAATATTTTTCTATAACCGCTGATTCGAAAGAATTATTTTATCGGAAAATATACATAAAAAATGTTATTTATCATTAATAAAATATACATTGTGAAAAATTGTTTAAATTTTATTTATATTGTTTATGTGCAATTCTTTATTATATCTTATTTCAATAGCAAACATTTTTTACTGTGTCAGCACATAGTACACTGTAAAATCCTCTAATCTTGATCCACATGATAGATGCCCTTAATAGAAGCTTTCCCTCTGATATGCTTATAATTTTAATTTAGAAATCGATACTAAGTTGATTAGGGGAAGGACGGACATATTAATAGTAGTCGCTATTTGGTATAGATATGTTTTGAACGAAGTATAACGTGGTTTGTGCGATATGTATATCTTAAATAAAATGTTTTTTTTTCTTAAATAGTTTATTATTTAATTTATAATATATATACAAACATTTGGACGTTAGCCTCATTGCTACCCCTTTATTAATGTTTTTTTCTGATCACTACGGAGTATTGGCAAGTGGTTAGCACAGAGCACCTTTTATTCATGCTTGGATTACCTGTTAAAAAAATTAAATTCAATTTTTTTCTAACTAAATTAATATTATTTAATACTACAGTTACAGGAGCATAGTATTAACAAAGCCTAATAAAGTTAGTAGATAAATTACTTAAAAAATTTAAAAAAGTTATATTTAAACGAAGACGCTGAATTGAAAAGTTGACAGTAAAAGTATACATAGGTTTTCTGTTGACTTTATCAAGACACTGCTACAATAATAGTATCAGTCGTACTCGGTAAGCTTAACGGAATTTTGATTTTCTCCTCTATTTTAGAAAACTTGTAGAAAATGTAAATTTTTGTAGACGTTTCTAATGTTGAGTCATAATGCATGCATGCTAAAGCATAATGTCAATTTGCCACGCGCAAATCGTTTTTTATATGAAAGGGAAGAATTCTTTAATATCATTTCCCGATACAGCCTGTCAAACGCGTAATTTATTGCATTAACCGTTACGACTCAAGAAAACTCAAAGGGGGCGCTTATTCTTTTGAAATATTTCTACTTATGGGCATATGCCTATTACAGTCTATTGGCTGTATTCAGTAACTTTAATATGTACTCTAATACATATATAAATATACTTGATTTTAAAGGAGTAATTGGAGTAATAGCTGGTAGCTCAATAATCATTATTTTTAACTAGCTTTTGTTTAGATTATATTTATTTTTAAATTCGTATGCAAATAAAAATTACATAAAAAAAACTTTCCTTCAAATATTATGCATATAACAGTTACTTAATGATATGTAACTTACATGATAACGTGCACGGCAGTTATGTAAATGTTCTAAGTATTATAATAATTGCAATTATCGAAGAATGGGTATTTCCCCAGTTTGTTCATGACTAGGGCTAATAAAAATAATCTATACTTTTATGAGATTACTCTTATATCCGGTAAAACGATTTGAAATTCAACAAATAATAATAAAACGTCGTTATTTCAATAAGAATAAAAGCTTTATGTTATTACCGCATAGCACGCAGATGGAAAGAACTTAGTGTCAAGACAATCTGTTCTCCGCTTTCCTTCCGAATGCGAGATATTGTGTGTCGAGTAGAGAAACTCAACGCCGCGCTTTGTCGAATTAAAAAGATAAATTAATATTGATTTCAAAAGAAACAAAAATTGCAATTATTCTAGATAAGCTATAAAGTAAAAACTTCGTCCCTTTACACAATTTAGTATTGATTCCGTGAAAGTTGTTTCACTTTTTAAATAGGGAAATAAAGCCAGTGGTAGCACTTATTCAAATTACTAGTACATTGGACGCGCCGTGACAAATTACAGTAGTTTAATTTACCGGTACTTAACTACGTAAACTGAACATGGTAATATGTCAATGCTTTTTACATGTGACGTGACGGCCTCGAGAAGAATCTACTTATACTAAATTATATAAAATGTTTAGTTTTGAGGCCACCTTGGCGCAGTGAGGCTACCGTGGCGACTGGCTGTATATACGGTGGTTGTGGGCTCGATTCCCACACGGGGCCAATGATTATTTTTAATTGATTTTTATTTCTACGCTCTGGTAACAAGGTAAAGCGCGGCGTTGTGCTTCGCTATACATGAAGCAAAATCTCGAGCGGAAAGTGGAGAACGGAGTGTGTGTAATTATTTTTAATGTACATTGTGCAGTAATAAGATTTTAGGGGAAGTGAAGTTGTAGTAGAGTTATGGTGGAAGTTTTATCGCCTTTTGCTTCTGTTTTTACCTGCGTTGATGTAAAATTTGCCACGAAATGCAAAAAATCAGTGGCTGTTGATTGTATTTTGATGGTGGAAACGTTTTTAAGCTACCTAATTCGTTATTTAGTTAATATTGTTTGTTTAGATTAGACAAAATATATGA
The DNA here is from genome assembly GCA_038994665.1 of Podotricha telesiphe. Lineage (NCBI taxonomy): Eukaryota > Metazoa > Arthropoda > Insecta > Lepidoptera > Nymphalidae > Podotricha > Podotricha telesiphe. The sequence goes on along the minus strand of JAOYRR010000230.1, from coordinate 484,089 downwards.
TTATTTTTAATAAATATAGAAAGTAAAATTAAATCATAGTGTGACTTTGGATTTAAAAACCAAAGTGTAGAATGAAACTACTTATCCCTAGATAGTCTCTATCTACTATGCAAAAAACAACCGTAAAATGTGGAAAAAAAGTAAAATAATCCAACTAGGTAGTGACGCAGTGGGTTTGGTCTCCACTTGGCGGAATGTTTAAATACACTTGTATTAAAATTATTATCATTTCCCCGTTTTAGTAAGACAAATCGCGGCTTTTAGTTCCGACACTAAACACGGAGGAAGATGGATAACTCTGAATACCCCTTGTATCTTTTGCCCGAAATCTATGCGAAACTATGTGTGAAAAAGCGTGAGCTGAAAATAAAAGTAATATATATTTATAATAAATACTTTTCATTGACGTTCATATGTAGATCTCAGAATGTACCAATATCATATTAGCTATATTCAACCGTAGCAATCTGGTTGTTTTTTTAGACTTAACGTATGTACATTGCACAAATATCGTAACCGTTTCCTAAATTGTAAATTTCTTTCCCAAGTAAAGTTGGGTTTCAAAGCATTATGTGAATAGACCGCTCTCAAGGCCGCTCAACCTCAGTAGAACGGTGATGTAATTATTATCAGTTTTGTGAGCGAATCACTTGACCGACACTTATTATTCTAATGTGTTAGAACTTCAATGATATCTTATTTCCTTAAATGTTCACGAATCAAGGCATACGTGTGGTTGCCGACCATCAGATTGATGTAGGTACCTAAATAATACGACAGTACTTTAGAGTTATTGTATTGTTTAGTAAAATAAAAAAGAATTGTTCTGAGAGACAATTTACCCTTTGTAACTATCACAGATTAGTAAAAATATCTTACAATTTATTGTATGATTCATAAATTTTAACATAATTCTTTGTACAATCTTGAAAATTATGAAAGTTGTATGAGCTAAGTTAATTAAAATGTCAACAGTAAGGAAGCAGAAATGTTTTCCTAATTATATTTTTATTTTGTATATCTTTAAGAAATTATTTACATAATAAAAGTCACAAAATTTCTATCCGTAATTATAAATTTGTCTATATGTCATGTTTAAAGAGTATTTGAAGTAAATTTTTATTTCTTTTATAGTTACATCTTTACGCTATACATGATAATGCGATGAATATACTATATACACAAACATCACCGATATCGATGTATATACTGTTTATTTATACAGTTTCACGCTTTATCCCGCATAGCAGGTCAAGGTCAAGACACTCCGTTCTCCATACTCTTCCGAAATCGAGATATTGCGTGTTGAGTGGCGGAACTCAACACCGCGCTTTGTATTATGTACTAAAGCGGAGTAATAAAAATATTTTAAATATAATCATTTTTCCGAGTGGGAATCGAACTCACAACCAATCGCGTTTAAATAGACGTGGAGTGTCTTGAGAGTAGATTATGTCTGCCTACTCAACTATGCGGGAAAAAGCGTGAAGCTTAAAAAATACGTATGAGTTGTCTTTCAAAAGTGTAGCTCTAGACCATCGATCATTGTGTTACCTCAAGTGCGAGACTATGCTAGAGGGTGATACTTTGACAAAGCACTTGTATGTAACAAGGATGCTTTGTCCCTTCTAGAAAAGCGTAGTTTTTGCATCCTTAAAAATACCAGCAATCTATACATTGTTAAGGGAGCTTTTACCTGTCTATGTTATTAAATAAAATAAGGAATTTCATTTAATTTCAATCGACGACTTAACTTTGTTTAGAATACCTATTGTACCTTATTTGGAATAACATGTTATTTTACGATATCGACGTTTCTAATACTGTAAGTTTTATAAAAAAAATTACTTAATTTCAAGAATTACAATATCATCTATGATCTAGATTGTCTATGCATTCATACTTCACAGTAATAGTTTGACCTACTGTCAATTAAATTTTATGCCGCAAGAGGGTGCCGCCTTATCACAATGTTCTTCTATTTGGGTCAAATGTGATGGGCGGTGATCGTAATTGAGTTTCATACGAATCATGATGAAAAAAAATGAAGTAAAGACCGCCGAAGACACATGGCAACTTCAATTGTGCCGGGCATTTCGCTAATTAATTAATGCAATTATTGTTTAATTGTATATCGGTTGTTATACAATTAAACAATATGTTAGTGAGCTGTGTGTAGGGATGCTCTTTATTAGTCAACTGAGTCAAACTTCGTACTTCTATTCTCAGCTAGCTATACAGAGATTGGTTTAGACTGTACCTAGATAAATTTTATGAAATTTCCTTATTAGCGCGGTGGAATTAGATTAAAACTAGAAAAAAATAGTAACTACAACTAACTAACTTAACTCCTTAATTGTCATAATAATTAACAGTGTGCTGTAAAATACCATTGTACCATTTGTACCATAGGAAGTGAAATTGTTTCAAGGTTTCGATGGGTTTTAGTTAAATGGTAAGTTTTATAATAAAAATAGTTTTGCATTGCATGCTATTTTCTATTACAATGTCTACATATTATTTTTGAACTCTCTGTTTCGGTGTTTCAGCTAAATTCAGTCCATGACGTCAACGTCTACTTCGAAGATTGTCCATTTAATGACCACAATAGATTTAATGACCACAGTCAATAAAAGTGGAATAAGGATAAAAGAAAATCAGAGCTTTACTTAGTTATTTTGATGCAGTTATTCTGGACATTTTAAGGATTCTGGTTAAGACCTAGTGTACTAAGGTTTCCGACACAGAAATCGACCGCAAGCTCAAGATATCTCAAAAAAAAGACCGAATATTCGAAAAGTTGTGGTCGTGTTAATTAAAAATATCAATTTTCAAAGAATTTCACTTTCTTGTGTTATTCTTAATAAAAAGAGATATACTTTTTTTTACTTTATATTGAGTAATAATGAGCCTTCTTAATAATGAAACCTTCTCGGCACGAAATCAGTCTCGTTCCTATATACAGAATTTTGTGGAGCAAGTTAGGTTTAAAATTAAAAATTTACTGACTTTCCAGTCAGCATTCATTTTAGTTATTGTGTGGCAATGTTTAGAACCTAGTGCCACACTTCTTTGAATCAGATAAATAAATTACTTAAATTTTAAATTAAAGTAAAGTATTCGAATTTATAGGCTTTGTGAACAGGCTTTTAAAACATTGTACGAAATGCACTGTCGGCCGTCGATTATTATTATCGGGATTACAATTTTTATCACAATATACACTACTATAAGCTATCTCAAATGAATTTTAAATATGACAAAGAAAACAAGGGTTAGACACCGATAACATCAGATAAAAATAAAGTCCACTCATAAATTATCTAAGGGAATGAATTATTCATAAATAATAAATCTTCGCTTGTGAATAATGTTTTATACCTTACCAGTCAGCATGTCGCTTAGTTCGAGGAGGGTGGGAGTAATTGCAAAACCGTTGTGTATTTACAAATTTAAATTATCAATTCACTTAGCATATATTATAATATATAGGCATACTCATGTTAATTAAATAATATATAAGTAGAAATTCGTATTTAATTAAAAAAATACCCAATTTTGACAAAGGCTTTCTTAATTGATTTAAAGATATTTAAATTGTATTTTTTTAATATTTTTTAAGTGTTATTCGCACACTAAGAAAATTAAAAAAGGCATGTTTATAAAACGTATAAAAATTTGAACGCACCTGGTTCAAAACCTCTTTTTCAATATTTAAATTGTTTTTTTCCACATAAATACAAAATATTAAATATTAAATACGCCTAAATCCTACGTAATCTGCATAAGTCCGCGTTGCCTTGACAGCTCTACCAATTGTGACAAATGCCTTACTTAATCTGGGCTCCGGGAAAGTAAAGGTAATTTTTTATAATTTATTAGTTGTATTTATTTATTCGTTGTTTATTTATTTATGTAGCACTTAAATGGAGGCCAATTATAGTTTTTACCTAAATATTTAAATAGGATTTGTTTTTAATATGGACACAGACGGACGAAGATATTAGCGTAGTTGACAGTATGAGTATTGGTGCACAGCGTCGACCTTCAAATTATTATAAAATAATAAAAGAACAATTGTTTATCTTAAAATACTTATTGTTACACTTTTTATTCAGGTAAAATAAATTTACAGGTCTTAAGTGTTATTTTTTAAACGTATTTATGAATATGGTGTCAAAAAGTATTTTAACTCGTTAAACTACGCAAGATTGCTATTGTACAGTTACAAGCTGTATAAAATTTCGTAATCTTAATTAAAAAATTCCACAAGAAAAAGTTAAAATATCCCGATCAATTTGACCATACTAAGATGGAGCGATGGAATTTTAAATACATTTATGAAGGTGGGTAAGTACTTAACTTATAGTTATCCTGTTGATTTTCACATATCCTATAATAGTTTTTATTTTTAGGTAAAAGTCTTTATATATACGTTTTAAATTATTTCACAAAAGTTTCATCAATAACGTTCTACATTTACATAAAAAACCAATTATAGTATAATTTTCATTATTACTGATTTTACAAAATCAGACACGCATTCTTGGATTCACGTTCTCAATGTATCTATATTGCTTTAAAAATATTATAAATTCCGTTAATGTCACAACCAACTGTCTGCTATTTTAATATATGTATACTTTTATAACTGAACACTAAGCATATCTTTAAATATAAAACTCTTGCGTTGCTGACTGACTAAAAAATTTTCCCCTATGGGGTAAAGACGGAGTCCGAGTCTGAACGAAACTTTAAAGTCGTCACTTGAAACTTTGTACAGTTTTCTCCTCTAGTGTTACAACACTACTACTATACTTACAAATGGGCGCGAGGAATTACGGAAATTCCCTAAGGGGTAAAGAACGGGGTTGGACTTTGAATAAATGAGTTCGAATATTTTTATTTTTTGAATCTTTTGAATAAACATTGCTCAATTAATTTAAGCCAGCACAGGAGATAAATAATGAAAACAATTTAAATATTACCATTCACACACACTTTAAGGTGAATATTTTCTTGTATCAAAGACTTCTATATTGGATGTTCGAGAATATTGTAATTTTTATAATGCTTTGCTCTCGGCAAACAAAGAGGACCTAACGACACTCCGTTCTCAACTTTACATCTGGAACTTAACAGCCTTTCTTTGTCTTATTGGAGAGAGAAGGTGGCAATAATTTAAATTAAACCTTTCACTCGACTAAGCTTCACGATGGCCGCAATGTTCAATAATTTTTATTTGTCAATAAATACTGCTCACATTACTGAACAATAAAATCAAACAATCTATTTCCATTTTCCGTTCTATTTTCTCTTTTTTTGCTGTATAAATGATCCTTTAGTTTAATTTTTATAAATTTATTTAATTTAAATTGTAAAATAATATTCTAAGTAAAAATTATATTCATGGAGCATATTGTGTCTTACTTACAGGCGTAAGTGGAATAACACCTTGCAATGTTTGTGTTGGTTTTGTGTATATGTCCATGTTATTTCATATATTCTGTTGAAAGACCTTATAAATAAATAAATAAATAAATAAGTGTAAGCTATTTTGGGCATCTCCTTATAAACTATAGTTTAATTGGGTTTATATAGTTCTTTATCAGATAGTCCAGAGCTTTAATTTTATATCTTTGATTTGAAGATCCAATTTTATCTATGCTATTGGATTTCAGGCCTACTACCTGTCAATTTGTTATGTTATAACACGTTTGTGCGTCTGTCATCTGTCTAAGCAATAAAATGAAGGCTTCTGTATTTTTTTTTAAATCAAACGCAAAAGGTGTACAATTTTCTACAAAATTTTTAATTGTCAGTGTTATCTAAGTGGCAATCACGCGGACGAAGCAGCGGGCAAAAGCTAGTTATTCTATACGTACAGAATTTTAAAAAGAAATTCTTACATGGTGTTGTGGCCCGCATAATTGTTTCGAGGTCACTCTTTACAACGTCAACTGGCTGACTTGCTCAGATATTTCTTTGTTAAAAGTTTTTAATTTATTATTTTAAATAATTAATATATTGGATTGTAGAACATATAATAATTGTAGTTATTCCTCGGAGGGCCTGGAGAATATGATTGAGTATGACTATAATGGAATCCAGTCTAGTAATTTATAATTGAACATGTTCAAAATCGTTTAACAGCTACATTGTAAATTCATATATCCTGGCCACTAGGGCTTTGGCAGAAATTGTACGGAAACAGCATAAATTTAGTGTATAAAATAATTTATTATTATTTTTTAGGTTTTCATTCTCTTTCTTATTTGGCTCAAACTTAATACTCCAATATCTGTCCTTGCTGGAGATCGAATCCACGACCTTCGACTATAATAACAAAGGCGCTACACCATTAAGCGCTTCCGATGTTTATTATTAATATCATATTTTGTATTGAATATCAAGTAATTACCTTCAGTCCACTCTTAATCACAAAGCCACATAATATTTTAATATCAACAAGACAAAGCAAAGCTTGGTTTAGCTTCATTAAATATTACAATATAGAAAATATTTAGCTATATCGATACGTTCAGCAAAAAGGTATAAAAAGCTGTACAGATTATGGTGAAGTTTGGCATACAAATAGTAATTTATAAGCGGAATGAACTTTTTTTTCAACATAAGATATGGCTGTAGTTAAATAGCTATTGTCAATTTTTGTTAAAATATACATGATATATTATTTCCTAGACTTCTTGTATTGACCCCAGAATTTATTGTTGTCCAAAGAGATGTAGTTTTCGTTTTAAATGCTCTTTCATAATTTCCGAATGAATCGCCGATGTCACTATTAAGATGAAATTAGAACGTTATTTTCTGTTATTTGTTTACTTATAATAAAGTCTGGTACAAAAAAGAAACAATGATTTTAAAATGTAGGTACGTTAAGTGAAAACGAATTGTCATAATACTGTTTGAATACTTCCCCTAAATGTGGTAAATGTACACTTTATCGAGATTTTTTTTAAATGTTTATTGTATATCATTATGGCATATTTTTATATAGAAACTACAATTACAGGTGACTTTAAATTGCGTCTATGGAATTTTAACAACTTTAGATCACTGTGTTTTTTTACCATACAATATCTATGGTAACTTTATTTTACATGAAAATATAAATAAAGAGTTTTCTAAAAAAATATATTACTTATTAAAATATACTTGCTTAGAATCGTTGTACACGTAAGCTAAGTAAGCGACTATTAAGATTAATGCGGTTTCATAGTACGGAGGCTCTGCCCCTCTTCCCTCTTCGAGAGGGCGCCCTCAGTTCTCTCCGAACCTCTAACGTGAGCGGATGTTTTGCCGCGCTCAAAATAGTGACAAATCAAGAGTTGACATTTTTCTATAAAAATCGTGTTGTGTCTATAGAAACCTTGTGAACTCATTGGATTAATACTCCTGTAAGTATAATAATAATAATCATAAGTTACCTAACAAAAGTTCAAAATTCTTTATAGGCATTTGGTTAATGTTTTGTTTAGTTCACCTTCATTTATTTTGTAAACTGAGGTAGGTAGACTTTAAATCTGAAAAATATCCGCATTCGTGTAGCCCTATAACGATTTCCTTATATGATATAGATTGAAATGTTTTCACAGTTCAGTTTTATTTTTAAAGTTTGCGAGTGTAGTTAAGTTAGAGACAATAAAATTATAGAAACGTGACTGTTTCTTCATATCCTGTACGTAATAAAAAATGTTTTATTTACATGACTTGTGGAAAAGGTTTAAATTGACCTAACACTTCAAATTGATGAATAGAAAAAAAATATAAAAGAAACTAGTGATACTGATGGCTTCAAAGATAACAATTATTTGTTGGGAATCTTATGAATCATACGCGACTTTGCGATTGATTACCTTTTCAAATTTCAAAACTATGTGTCACCCTTGACTTTTTCTAGCTGGTTAAACGAAGTTATTAAATTAAATTACTCTTGAGATATATTTTTTAACATTTTTTTAAAGTGTTATTCGCACACTAAGGGAATTGAAAAACACATATTTAGAAAACGTATAAAAATTTGAACGCAGCGGGATTTGAACCCGCGCCTCTTGAACGGTTTTCAACTCCCGCTGCGTTCAAATTTTTATACGTTTTCTAAATATATCTTTTACCATTGAGATATTATAATCCAAATAAATAAATGGCTTATTTGTTTTTTATTATTAAGAAGATAACTAACGATGGAGTAGAAAAGACATTTATTTAGATGTTTTACTATATATATATATTTATAATAAAAATAATCCTTCATACAAATATTTTGTAGTAAAAAACTCATTACAGAAATTTAGCATTAATTTACAATATTCTAAATTCAACAAAAGTTACTTAAAAAGCTAATATGAAATTATAGTAAATTTAAATTTGGATAATTATTTATTACATCTGTCTCGTCCGCCTGACCGTCGTTTCGTCTGAGTATATGCGATGTTTGTAGGTTCGAATTTCTCTTCGCCTTAGTAATGTTTGTGCAGAAAACACCGAACAGAGAAACATATCTGTTGGTCGACAGATAAAAATTACACACTTGCTTTAAGTCATCATGCCTTATCTCTTTTTTATAGAGAGAGAATGATGAGTTATATAATTTTATGCATTGATCATATTTAAAATACAGAAATAAATGAAAATGTTAAATTTAATTGTAATTTACAATACACAAATGTAAAAATATTTTGACTTTTTTTTCGAAATAGTACAAAAAAAGTTCAAGGTGATGCGTAAATTATTAATTCAAAATTAATTTTAATTTTAAACGTAATTAAAACATTCACCTTCAATCACGCTTTATTATATTAATGCTAGAATAGAAATAGCAGTCCTCTATTAAGGACGCGTTTTTCTTTGATCTTAGCCCGACATTATCCTGGTTACTGTATCAAAACAAAGTGAAACTTTATTCAGCAGACAGTTTTCTTTTATGGTATCTGTAATGAATTCTATTCACGAAATTAGTAGCTCAAGATTTGACAAGAATGTTTGATGAGCGGACTAGAGAAAAAGATATGGGTTTGTTCGATCCGATAAAGTAGATTGGAAAGTGGGAAAAGGGCTGAAAGGCACCCTTGGGAAAGCATCTACAGAGTATTGGAGTTTATGAAACAGGCGTGTAAGGGGTGCGAAATTAATAGCACGAAAGTGTTGGTTTTCTTATTTGAACTTTTAGAAATGTATTACGCCGCTTAATTCTTTTGTGTTTTGAACAGGTAAAAGAAATTAATTTGTGAGTTTTATCTTATTTCTTTACACAAATCTATACTATACCTCAAGATGAGATTTAAGTAAAAATTGAATGTTTGTATGCATGCATATTCGGTATTTGAATGAAACCTTTTTATTGTATAGCTTTTAAGAAGCGGAACACCTGATGTAGAAGGATAATAGACCAGCTTTACTTAACAAAAGTTGTACAGCGTGATGAGTATTTTGATGAGAAGGGTTATTAAGTCAACGCAAACAAAGTTGCGGGTCGCTACTAGTACAATAATTAAATAAATGGATATTTAAGAGGATTAATAATGTAAATAAAAGGAAACGCGTAAAAAGAATATTACAGCGTTTACGCTAGAATAAAAGCTGCCAACATGAATGTAAACTTAGCTCTACGCTGTAAGCAAAATATTCTTGATACGAGTAAAAGATATTGGTAAAGTGTAAATTCTTGTAGTCGGCAAAATAGATAAAGATGTTATGTTCCACATTTAAATAAGTATTTTGGTGCTTCATCTTTTATTAAATTGAGTACATTTTTCTATTGTACTTTTTATATACTTTTTATCTAAATAGGACGGTTACGTTAAATTTAAAAAATATTATGTATACGTATATCACCATAATAATAACCAGTTATTTTGAAACTTTTATAAAATACTAGTTTGCATTGTTAAAACAATGCTAATACCTAATAGCCTTAATGGCTTGAAGCGCTAATAAGACGGACTGTGATATAAATTTCAACTTTTAAAACAGGAAAAACAAGTTGCCTGCAATAAATAAATATTCATCAAACAAGTTGTTAAACTTATTGTTTTAGAAAAAAACGTTAATTAATAATATATTCTTAATAAATAACTTTTTGGTATTTAATTGTTATAATTAAATAATATAATTACTGTAAACTCATTTAAAAATAAAGCAAAACTAATAACTTTAATACTTGTAGCAATTACAGTATCTACAGTTCTAAGAAGTCGCATCCAATTGCGTGAGCACAAAAATTAACCTTGAATATTGATGAACGGTGATACGAAAAGAATGGATTTCAAAAATTTGAGTTTAGTTGAGTTGAGTTTATTATTTAGTTTAGCTGACTTGTATAATATAACTAATTACTTATAATAAATATATACTTTAAAATAGCCTTGATTTTTGTACAGTTATAAAATAACTTATGCCCTACTTTGTTACACGCGTAGGGATTTTGAGTTCGACCAAGCACAAAAAGGTATATCTATCTGTATGATCTTTATTCCTTTCATATAGTTTTTTTTTTGCTTCACGCTTTTCCGTCTTAGCACTGTTATAGCGAACTTAGTATTTAAACACTCCCTTCTCCATTTTCAGCCTGAAATCGAGATGTTGCGTGTCTCTTTTCCTAATTTTATTTATTTATTAATCTTACCGGTAGAGGAAGTGAAAATAATATAAAGATTCCCCAGAGTGTGAACGGGCTGAGAATCAAACCCATAAGCAATTGCGTTTGACGTCAGACAGTCCAACTGTGCCTCGATGGCTTCAACAGTTATGAAATAATTAGTGGTTATTACACGCCAAGAGGGTTTGCATTCGACCAAGCACTATACTGTATGAGCTTTTCATATAATTAAAAAAAAATTAGAGGATTCAGCCAAAAATTAAAATTCATTTAGTATCTTCTAATTGTAGTCACGCAAACAGAAATTTAACACATGTCACTTTTTACCAACATCCATTATCGTAATAACGTCGAAAATTAAATTAAGGTTTTAATTAATGATCGAAGCTCCCTCCAGTTGGACCCTTGCGTATTTCCAATTTACATTGCCTTTATATTGAAAATTTGGGATAATAATAATTTATTAAAGTGATAAAATGAAGCACGAACGGTTTCACGGAAATGGCTGACCTTTTATATTTTTATATCATAATTAAATTTAGAATATGGGGCAATCCACGTGGAGCGGACAGGCATAAAAGTTGAAGACACTGATTTAAGTTATATTTGAATATATATCTGTACTAATAAGAAAGTAGTGAGATACATTTTTCATAGAATTTAATATTTGTATAGATATGATAATGAAGCCACCGGGGCACGGTGTGGCGTCTAGCTGTATATGCGATGATTGTGGGCTTAATGCCCACTCGGGGGAATGATAATATTTAAATTATTTAAATTTTTCCGTTCTGGTGCCAAGACAAAGCGCGAAATGAGGCACACAACAAGCAATGTCTCAAATTTGGACAGAAAGTGGAAACCGGAGTGTCTTGACACTATGGTCTATCTGCATGGGGTAGGAATAAACTTGAAGCAGGAAAAGAAAAGAAAAGTTGGTTTCCATTTTATTTTTTTTTTTATTTTAGTTTTAGAGAATAAGTGAAAATAAGTTGTTACTACTTATATTTTATCTATAACATCTAGAATAATCTAGTAACATAAATATATATATATATGTTAAATTTCAACGTCCAATCTTCTCTGAAATAATTGCCTTGATTTGTAAAATAAGTATTTGAAACCCTCAAACAAAACTGACAAAATTAACAGACTCATTAAAATATAACGTATTATAAATATATATTTTTAAAAATTACATTAACCTAGGAAATCCTAGAAATGGAAACCAACACCAATATAATATAAATTGCCATCGTGGCCCATTGTCTAATTGTAATTGCGATTGGTTGTGGGAATGATTGCATTAAAATTATTTTCATCTCTCCTCTCTAGTGAACAAGACAAAGCGCATCTTTGAGTTCCGCCACTCACCACGCAATGTCTTCGGGCATCGTCATTCGGGCGGAAAATGGAGAACGGAGCATCTTGACACTAGGTTCTCTCTGACTAGCCTGCTATGCGAAAAAAGCCTGAAGCAAAAAAAAATGTACAAAATAAACAATTTTGTTATTATTAAATACAATTTAAGTAAGGCGCTTAGTGTTAAACGTTTCACCGTGCCCCGGGATTCGTTGCGGGGTAAGTAGGTCAGGCAATTTGTCCCGGCCATCTATCTCACGGGAAGCTCAGGCATAACTTGATTATGACTCAGTTTGAATAACTTATTACGCCTATTCAATATAATGTTTATAAGAAAAAATCTATGCAATTTTAAAAAGGTAATATTATCTGCAATGCATGGCATCTGCATTTTTATAGCGTGCGTTTATTTATTTGCAAGAAATAAAATAAGTTGTTGTATTTATTAAAAATATTTGCTTATGGTTTTAGTAATTTTTATCAACTTGCCGGACTATATTGTTAATATTGAATAGTATAAGTCATTGTCAAGTCTACATCAACGTGTAACTAATCTGTACTGTACTATAGATTTTTTTTGTATGGAATTTTATATATGTAAATAGAAATAATATATCATATATATATATATATGATGATATATGATGATATGATATATATATATAAAATTTAAAAAAAACGATTATAAATCAATTTAGGTTCGTATTTTTGTCTGTAAATCATACTTTTTAATGAATCATTAGAGATATCGTCTTGAAATACCCTAGAAAACTTCCGCGTTACCAAAATAAAATAAAATTTATAAAATGTTAATAAAATAAAATATTTTTAGGTTATAAACGAAGTTGCAAGTGATAACTTATACTATAAAAGCATTCTATATTTGTTGAAATTAGATACATACAAATATTTGCAAAGGGGGTAACATTATATCCCATCCACATTCAAAAGCACAAAGGAAAATAAATCGGTCTGAAAATAATTCTGGTTTTCTCCGAGAAAATTCTCTGTAAAGTAGTTGGAACTCATCTATGTTGCTTTAATAAAAACCTAAACAAACAAGACCTCAGAGTTTATATAAAAAGTGAAGCGATGCGATGTACTGCTGCCCGGGATTTGTGATAATAAAACCGGGTCGAGTAAATCGTCCCGGACGTAATCTTTCTTTACTACGAACGTACGACTAAACGAAGTCAATTATATTTTGAATGTATTTTAATTCCTAACACTTTCATTAACCAGGTGTAAGAAAAGGTAAGAACAAGGTACAGAAAAAGTAAAATGCAATATATTTTATTTTATTCTGGTAACGCGGAAGTTTTCTAGGTTATTTCAAGACGATATCTCTAATGATTCATTAAAAAGTATGATTTACAGACAAAAATACGAACCTAAATTGATTTATTATCGTTTTTTTTAATGTGACATCTAAATACTTATTCAAAATGGGTATAAATTTTCTTACAAACATACTTTGAGATTTTACCAACTTATTCACACTTCGCCTTCGCTTCGCATACATATTTTAATAAAATGGCTTTCATTTAGTTATTTCTATTCTATAATTTCGGTGTATTATGTAGGAAATGCTTCACTTTTGATAATATCACACACGGACAAAATAGACAGAATTTGACGAGGATTCTATTTAGCAATATTATTATAATATATAATAGTTATATAGTATGCGAATTTAAAACACACTCGTAATCCAGCCACTGTATAAAGTGTATTACTTGTCATAATAGCTATGTAGCGAGCTAGTCAAAATACCAGCTAAGCAGAGAAAGCTCAATTAAAAGTTAATATACCATTATTCACGTAACTCGGCAAAGTGCAAACTAATCGACGACTGGTAGCCTGCGTGCTATTGTCGTTCAATTAGTTCGTTGACACGCCTGACGCCATTGACAAACGTAATGAAGCCGCAGTAGGAATGTTAATTAATTGTACACAATAAACGCTACTTGATTGAAATACTCTTGATTAGGATTAACTGTTTTCTCAGCCTTGTCTGTAGGTCGGTGAATGTTGTAAGCTGGTTTAGTTATTGAATATTATAACCGGGTTCACAAACAGCGTTTTTCTTACAAAGTTACAATAGTCAAGTTAGTTCTTTAATGAATGGTTGTTATATTTAGACAATGAAAAAATATTTATTAGTAAGTGAGTAAAAATATTACTTTAATTTAGATTACCTTAAAGTTCACAATCGAAAATTTAAATATAATTCGTTAGCGTATCTACGTTATTTCATTTAATAATATATCTATATGTTTCTCTGACATGCATAACAGGTTTTTGTTTTTACAATCATCTTTTATTTATAAACTCGTTTTTGATTTTTTTTATGTATATTTTTTTTGGTTTAGTGCTCGTTTTGTAAAAGATGAAATCTCTTTTTTACATTATGCCTATAGTTAGCAAGCTGGAACTTGTGCTAATGAGGCGGATCATTCACGTTGCAGCTGCCCACACAGAAAGCCATACACGTGATAATATCGCAAATATTTGAAACTTCAAAGTGTTATTTTAGGTAAACAACACTTTGAAGTTAGGGGGGGATATAAAAATATTTTATATTGCACGCAAGTTGATTAAAAATAAATAAACTATTGTACTTGACTAGATTTGTTTGTAGAACATTCGTTACATGGATACAATCGATATTTTTGCAAGACTTTAATACGTTTGGATTGGATTGGATTTTAACGTTTTCAAAGTGTTATTCACACACTTAGGATATGAAAAATATTTTATAGAAAACGTATAAAAATTTGAACGACGCAGTTTTGAAATCTACGTAGCCGAACAAAAAAAATGAGCTGTAATAATACAAGAATTTTGAAGTTGCCGTAAGTACAACGGTTCACAAGAGGTGCGGTTCGAATCCTGCTAGCCTTGTGTTAAGACTAAAGAATTGATTGAAACACATATACGTTATTTATAAACAAAATATTTAATTACTTCTGTACGATAATAATTTTATTATACTAAGCTATTAAATACAATGATTATTTTCCTTTAACATTTTATATCTTTGTTACTTCTTGTGTTGTCGTAAGTGCACTTCGTTTGTGTCAATAAGTCGTTTTTGTCCTTTTTTAAAACGAATCGACAGCTTAATGGTTACAGCGCATATAACTTTAGTGCTGTATTTTTAGCGCAGCATTTAATTTGTTTCAAGGGCTGGCTGAAGGAAAATTTTATCAAGCTTCAATTTATGCCAGCAACAATCATATGTATATGGTATTTTATATTTTTAACTTTGTGCGGCTTTACACTCTCACCCACATAGCATAGGATAAGCAGAGAAAAGTCAAAACACTCCGTTTTCCATTTTCCACTTCTAGTCACTAGAGCGGAGAAATGAGAATAATTTACAACCAGCGTCACACTGCACCACGATGGCTTTTTAGATTGTAAATTGTCGTATTAGAAAAACATTATAAGTGAAATAATTTTACAATAAAAACAATATTTATATTTGTAACACGTAATGTAATGTCCTTCAAATACTCGTATTAGATCTATACATATAATTTAATTACTTATAATCGTTTCAACCAATTATAGGGGCTACTTATGACTAACACTATAGACTAGTGAGCTACTAGCAAATTCTTGTATTAATTTAATTTTGTTTTGAAAACATTAAATATTTCGGAAAAAGATAAGAAATACTGTACCAACTGTTTAGCTTCAATATATATTTTAGTATATTAAAGAGGCCGAAGCAGAGGCCGCCTGCCTATGTGCTCGGTGGCGAATTAATATTGGAATAAAATTAAAAATAAATAAATATAAAAATAATTAAAAAGAAGTTAAAAGTTCATGTTCAAATGTATTTAAATAACATTTTTTTGCAACCAACAAATTAAATAACCAATTTAGTTGTGGAGCAAATAAAGGTGAAAAATTATAATAAGAATATTCATTCAATCGTGTTGATATTTGTAAACTAGTTATAGTAACGATGTTTGCACAACTGGGTACAAGGTTGTGTTCTCGTTTAGGTCATTGTGTGTCATAAGGTGTCACGTTCGTTATATGATTGTTATTGCGTCTATAAATAAATATATCATTTTATAAATGAATTTAATTTAATGTTTAACTTATCTTTCTTAATATATTTATGTATTATGTATTTTAGTGGCCATCGTGGCGCAGTGGGATAGTGTCTGGCTGTAAGCGTTATTGTTTGTGGGTTCGATTCCCACTCGGAGGAAAACATTTAAAATATTTTAATTATCAGCTTTAGTATCTAAGACAAAGCGGCGCCTTGAGTTCCACAACTCAACACGCAATGTCTGGTTTTCGGACGGAAAGTGGAGAACGGAGTGTCTTGACACCAGTGCTAGTAATATTTATGCGTGGTATTCAAGCGTATTGATTTTTGATAATAGTAAGCGGAATGCAGCTAACATTAATTGCATATGATAGGATTATGTAGAACTTTAATTATCAATCTATAAGCTTAGTGCAATATTACATTTTATTGAAAAAATTGTCTAAGACAATCTTGGACAGTCTTTTATATGGTAAATCCATATTATAAAAAATATATAAAGATTTGTTTTCACTGTTAACCTTATAATTGTTCTTTACATAATAAAGTTTTTTTACTAAAGAGGTAGCACGTTTGAACTTAATTTTTACTACATTTATATTCTGTACATTTTGCATGGCACAGAACGAGGAATCTTTCGGGCTTTTTCTTAATAGACCAAGGAAGCGCCTTATAACATAAAAAAATATGTCTTAATCAAAGTTGAATCTGTTATCATTGTGCTCAGCTATATGCATACAGTATCAGGTATACCCATGTTGCCACCACGATATATTGTATATTTGTGAACCTGCTTCCATCCACCAACCAACCATTTATGCTTTGGCTTTTTACTGAAGCTTTGATGTTTCACATCGTATACTATGAAAGTAGTTGAAATCAAACATTTCCAACATCAACAAAAGTAATACAAAATTGTCCTATATGAATCAGGTATAAAGAAATTGAAAGAACATTTGGTTTCACTTATCGTGAGCGTAAAGCAATAGTATTTTACAGTTCACTGGCTAGAGCATGAATTACAAGCAGAAGTCATAGCGAGGACGCAATGGACCATGAGTACCGCTTCTGACGTTATGCTTCGTTTATTTCTCGGTATTAAATCCCTGTGCAAATCGTATCATATATGTCTTGATTTGACTTTATGAGGACATAAAGGCACATTTTATATAAATCTAATAAATGTTAGTAAAAAGACTCATCATGTTATATTTATAATTTAATTTTATTACTATCATAATTTATTAACTGAATTTTAGGCCATCGTGGCGCGGGGTGACAGTGGTCTAACCTGTAAACGCGTTTGGTTGTGGATTCGAACCCCTCTTAGGGGAATAATTTAAATTATTTTCATTTCTCTGGTAAGGTCAAGCGTGGCGTTAAATTTCCGCCACTCAACACACCAATGTCTCATGTTCGAGTGAAAAGCGGAGAGCGGGGTTTTGACTCTTAGTGATTCTTTCTGACTATAATATGACTATATTATATAAGAAAATGCGTGAAGCTGAAAACAGGAAGGATTAGTATCAAAATTTATAAATTAAGTACGCTATCAATTTATGATTAAACTCATAGTTTTATACGTAAAACCCTGTTATAATTTATATTTAAACATATTCAGTAGCGAAATTACCATACAAGGAGTGACTTGAAACTTGAAACATTACGTATCTCACAAGATATTAAAAAATAAGATCAATAGACCGATACATGATTTCGCTGCATATAAGGTAATGTTACAAAAGCCCAAACAGCAAGTTTGCAATCTACAAACCATTCTATATGCCTTTATACATATATAGAACGTTTGTATTGTCTGTATGTGGAGAAACCGGTCTACAAGTCACCGGGTTATTGTAGCTATCGCATGTTTCCGTTTAGAACTCGAAAGTATGGCAGCGAAAGGGTTGAATACGCGCCTACAGAGTACACAGTACGGGCTAATAGACGCGGATGCTATACATCTTTGACGGTTCTCATTTAGCAGCTTTCGTCTCTGTGGCAGATATACGTCCTTATTTCTAGTTCGCACGTAAATTGTTAGCGAAATTGTAATGTACGCAGAATTTATTGTTATTTTTATCAAACGTTTACGTGTTTGTAATTCGTTCTCTCTTTTATATATATATTCTATAAGTATAAATTACATATAATAATTTTCTATGAATATAAGTATTTCTGTGATATAGGAAGTAATTATTTTACTTATCTGTAAAATTTACTGGACACGAGACTTAGGAAGTGTGTCTATGTGTTTCTGTTGTATCTTAAATCATACTAATTAAATTAATAATAGATACAAATAAACCTCTAAAATAAATAATTATCATTCTAAATAAAAAAGCTAGTACAAATTATTATTAAAAAAACACATTTTATCCAAAATAAAACAATATTAAATAATCCATTAAAAAATAATAATAATAAAGTCGTCTGATATTTGTTGAGTATCAAAAACTTTCGCTTCGATTACGCATTTCGAAACTTTAAAAGCTTTTTTATTAATATTTGATATTATAAAGCTTGTTCAATTTCTAGTTACCTTTGTACATATATATATATATATATATGTACAAATAAATGTACATATATATATATATATGTACATTTATAACATGCAACCGCGCAAAGCTACTGAGACTTGACAATGAGTCATCGGTCATATAGTGATTCCATAGATATGTATATCTAACAGTGTATGACGCATGCGACTTGCACTCTGAATCAGAGTGAGAATGCCCGCCATTTATTGTTTATTTTCGAATAATCACCGCTGTAGCTTTAAAAAGTATTTCTAATTGATACTGTTCTGATTATAAAGTGTTTCACATAAGGAACTGTAAACTTCAACCATCGCGGTTGTAGGTTCGATGCTCACTCAGCAATAATTTTATTTAAATTATTTTCCTTTCCATTTTAAAAGCGGAAAACATTTTTCTTTTCTTGAATCTAGTCTTTATCTGTCTATCCTGCTAAGCGGGAAAAAGCGTGAATCTGAAAAACGAACAAACCATCACATGTACCAACATTTTAATAATAAAATCTCATAATTCATATTTTGACGTCGCATTTAAAGAAAAATGATCTATTTTTAATATTAGAATAGTATAGATAGATGTATCAAAATGACAATTGAATACAATTGGCTATTTTGGGATTTGTGTCTTTTAAAGCAGCAATAAATATTGTTTTAACATTTTTTAAAGTGTTATTCGCACACTTTTCAAGCGGCGCGGGTTCAAATCCCGCTGCGTTCAAATGTTTAAACGTTTCCTAAATGTCTTTAACAATAAATATCTTCGGCCTTATTTAATACGGTACTAACTAAACAGGGGTTTAATATAAAGCTCCGCATCGCGTGGAAATGCCACAGTTTACTGACACGGAAGAACCCTCGGTCACACTTGACCTGTTTAAAACTATTTGCTGAAATTTATTACAATGTTACGAACGTCCAAATTGACGCACACAAATATTATTTTGTGTTTATTTAAGTTAAGTTTTTTTGTGACATTTATTACTATACGTATAATATTGTTATAAAATATATCAGTAACATAAATACGTTCTGCCAAAAGCCATATCATATAATATGATCATTTTATTTCTTTTCTTTAGTATTAAGTATTTATTATATAATAAATACTTCTATAATGTCTACTAAATGATTTCTTCTAAAATTATAATAAATATCTTCTTTATATATGTAGGTACAAAGTTAGCCAGTCTAGACTTAGGTCGAGAGTCACCTTTTTTTATAACAAGTCAAATTTTGTAACTTAATTATTTAATATATCGTACAATCATTTAGCATTATATGGCTTGCTAAGGCAGTGTCCTCACGCTTGACCCAATTTTGTAACTATATAATTTTGTTAAAAGTATCCAAAATATGAAACTCCGCTAATTAAAAAGCAGTTTGTTACAATATTATAATATTTGTAAAAGTAAATATTTAGTAAAGTAAAATTTTCTTAATTAAAACTGTAATCATTAACCTATGTAAATTTGTATTATTTTATATTTTTATTACCTACTATAATCGTCAGTTTATAATACATTTAAATAAGCTCATTTGTGGAAACCTTTTCTGATCGATTTCTATTGTAATATACTTTAACTTATATTGGTGTCACCAGGATTCACAAAACTTTATGGGTTCAATTCATATACAAGCGAAGGATCAAAGTTACAAACTATTATCAGTTTTCCTTCATCTAGTTTGGGAAACAAGATTAGAACAATATACTGAACATTTATATTATTGAAGATAGTAAGTTATATAGTAATTATAATAGTTTTATGTTTATTGTACCATATACAAGGTGGGCCAAAAGAAGTCATCCGACGTTGTTTGGCTCTCATTTTATTTTCTAAATGAAAAACTTTGTGTAATTAGATGATTTCAAGCGGCCATGGTCAACTGATGTCAGGTAAAGCACATGACCTTCTGTAAGCCTTTGTTAGGTAATTTTTAATACGGTTTTTCGTAATACTGTTGTTTCCTCACATCACTTAGGGAAATCTGTTGCAAGTATACATTTTTATAATCTTTTCGAAAAATGTTATTACTTAATAAGTTCGTATGTCAATATGTTTGTTTTAAAATGACATTGGTTGTGATGTTAAATTCCGTTCTTGTCTAGAATTAGTAGATACATAAATTACTTTAATTGTATTTTTGAACACACTCACACCGCTTTTGCATCACAATTTTTTATTGCCTCCTCGAATACTTATAACGAACAAAATCTATTAATCCAATATGTCTTATATTTAGAAAATGTATAAAAATTCAAACGCAGCGGGGTTTGAACCCGCGCCTCTTGAACCGTTCAAGTTTTCAAGAGGCGCGGGTTCAAATCCCGCTGCCTTTAAATTTTTATACGTTTTCTAAATATGTCTCTTTCAATTTCCTAAGTGTGCGAATCGAACTTAAAAAATGTTAAAAAAATATACTTTAATGATATCTTTGAACACACTGATACCGATTTTGCACCAGTATTTTTTATTGCTTTATTCGAACAAAATGTATTAATCCATAATAGAAGATCACTTAAAAATATGATATATTATTCTTTCCTTGAACACTATTTAGGTAAGAAGTTTGCCACATATACTTACATAAACCTCTCTATGTACATATGTATATTATTAATATGGAAAATATACATTTTGAGGTAACTTCAGAAATTTATCTTTTAAAAAATAACAAAGCCATAGTTGTATTATTTTCATTTACCCGTTTTAGGAAACTAAGCGCAGCGTAGAGTAGGCAACTCAACGTTGTTCCGCCACGCAATATGTTGACGGACTTAAAGCAGGAGGGAATGTCTTAACGTTTCTCCGACTGCCTTGGTAATTATCCGTTTGTTGAAAAATATATAAATTATTAAGATTAATTAAAAAGAAATATTGCTTATTGTCTTAACAAATATATTCTATTCATCTTGTCAATTCACTTGTATTTACGAGTATCTAAAAGGCACAAGTGCGCGGGGTCGATTTCTTTGGAACGTGATACCATTGTATCAAATAACACTGTGCACATTTGCCTCGATCCAGTTACGTTTTCTAATAACTTTTCATTCTGTGTTCGAGATTTTTCGTTCCGAATTATCGATATAATCGATATATATTATCGATATTTATGAAATAAATAAATTTATGGCATACAAGTGTTACACAGTATGATTTTAATAGTTTTGTATCGTATTGCAAATATAGATAGATAGATTAGACATACATATTTAACTGCCATAATATAAGTACATGTATAATTATACCAGAGTCCTAATAATTAGAATATAAATCTTCAAAAAGTATAAATTTGTAGTAATAAATCATTAGAAAATATTGTTGATGTTAGAAAATGTGTGTAAATTTAATGAAATAGACATAATTTACAGAATTGAAATGGCAATGTTGAATCCCTTGAATCCCTTTAGTTAAAAATAGTGTGGAATTCAGTGCGAACAACAAAAGGCGATGCAGCAGACCGAGACGTAGACAGACGGCTGCAATCGCTGACTATTCCGACTAGATTACTATTTTTAATTTGTCGTTTACATTTAATGCCTTTTGTGTGATAGAATGTTTTATTTTCAGTATCACGCTTTATACCGCATTGTTATGACACTCCGTTTCCGTTTCCCGCCCAAATTTAAAACATTTGTTGAGTGGCGGAACTCAATGCCGCGCTTTATCTTACTAGAGCTGAAGAATAATGAAAATATAGATGTTAATACTGCCTCGTGGGGCGTCAAACCCACAACCATCTCTTTACCGTCAGAGACTGTTGCACTGCGCCACGATGGCCTCAAAGATAGAATTTACTGTAGGTTTTAATTATCTTTACAGCCTATTTATATATTATTCCCTGCATTATGTTGATTCATGCTCTAGTGAAGTCACCTAGAAAGAGAAATATAAAGTAAAAGATTATAGAGGACATAGAGCATAGACATCATTTGAACTTTATAAATTGTTAGGATAATTTAAACATTTGTAGTAGATGATAAAAGTTTTTCTTAAAGTTTGTTTTTAATAAATAAACATATTTTGCTTTTATTTTTAATTAATTATTTATTAATGTTAACATCACCACTTAAGTAATAATATATCTTAGTAATAATAAAAGCTAAGTTGTTCTAGGAACATGAATTAAAACGTACCTACAAACTTGTGTTTCAAATCTACATTTAGGACATTTCTTTTTTAGTTTCACGGTTTTTTCCGCAAAAAGGGAAAGTAGAGAGACACTCTGTTCTCTAATTTTCACTAGCTACTATTTACTGAGACATTATTAGCGCCCAAACGCTGCGCTTTGTCTTATCACCAGGGCGGAAACATTATTTAAATATAATCATTCCCCCAAATGGGAATCGAACCTACAACCATCGTGTATACAGTCAGACGCTGTTACAATGTACATATACTTAATTATATTTTTACACGTGCTGTAATTTGATTACAATAACACCTAGTTTTGTTAAATATGAAAAGATAATTCAGCAAAACCCACAAAAACAAATTGCGACACTATTCGATGCTTATTAGTTAAAAAATTGTAATCTGCTATAAGGTTGAAATTTAATACTCATTTTTAAAGACTCAACACGAAGCGTTTCTTTTTTAATAGTAAATTGTATTATTGTACGTAATATTGTACACAATAAGACACTTTTTCATATCTTTTAATATGTAAATTAAATATTACATTTAATTGTGTTTAATGTTAAAGATATTTTTAGCAAAGGTATAAAAATTTGAGCGGGATTGGAACCCACACCTCTTGAACGGTATTCAACATCAAATATTTCAATTTCCTAAGTGTGCGAATAACACTTTAAAAATGTAAAAAAAAATGTGATTAATGTTTTTTGTCATTATTCATCATAATGCGAAGAATGCTTAAGATAGATTTCGATTTTTAAAAGGTTGTACCTTGACTCAGTTCATTTGTAACGTAGACCATTATATGCATTTTCATAGAAAATATAATAACGAGTTATACCAGTAATGATAAAAAAAACTATAATAATAAATGAAGCAGAATCTTTGTACTAACGGACGGAGGAGTATGAAATTTTTTAGTTATAGTTTTCATACAAAAGAAGTGTAAAATATGTGCGAATACTGTTTTAAAATAATGTAAAAAAATACATTAAATATAACTTACACTATCATATGTTTGACATACAAGTCTGGTTTACGTTTAACATACGTTGCTATGGCAACGCGTATTGACGAGTTAACGGGGTTACTAGTATAAAGTAAATTATAAATGGTGTATAAAAAGCTCTACATGAAATTTAGTATGCTTAGTTTAACAACTGTTAAAGAAGTACTCGCTTTACATTTCTATTAACCACACATGACGACAAAATATATTTATCACAGCTTTACTTTAAGTTTCATTTTTATTACACGAGTGACAGATGATCGGGAGTCAGAAGTTGAGGTAATTCTACCATTAGTTTGGATTACGCCCTGTAATGGTACTGGAGTGTAAAAGCTTCAGACTATAGAAACTTTCTCCACTAAAGCTTTTTATGACGAGTAATGGCGGTTAAAACCATATTCCATTTTATATATTGCCTTAGCAACTTTATTGTGACGATTAGTACTTTATAAATTTTATTTTGTTTGTTGTATATGCTTTTATTTATTTGAGAAATAAGAAAAATATACGCATACCTTTTCATATAAAACAAACATATATAAATTAAACAAATAAAACAAACGCCAATATTGTATTAATATTATAATAAAATATTAAAAAGCTATTTCAAAGAAACTCTTATAAATTTCCTGTATGGACAAGCTATAGTATCATTTTCTATAAGAAAACATAGTTTCAAACTTCTCAAATATGCTCGAGGTATTTTCTTTCAAAGAATATGAAACTTACAAAGTATGCACAACGTATGAAGTTTCTCATAAAGTTACCCCATTAACAAGAGCGCACACAAGCCTCGCTTAACTAGGTCTTTTATTCGAGATATCCTGAATATTATATAGATACAAAACCAGGCCAGTAAAGTTCATCGTCCAGAGCAAAGACCTCTTATATCGATCTAAGTTATTAATGAAAATTTTAACTCTGTGAGAACTTGACTTGACTACTTACCTGCAAGTTTGTTAAAGCTTTATAGTCGATTAATGTTTGCAAAGTTGCTGAAGTTGAATATATTAATTATCATTTTCAGTAGTTTTGATATTAATTATCATATTCCAACTTCAGAATGTATGCGATAGCTTTTGTTTATTTTATTATAATTTAAATATTTTCGTGATCTTTATAGATTATTTTCTCTTTATCATTATAAATATAGCTTAAATAACATAATATAGTATTGCTATATGTATATTATTTAAGCAATATATGCACTGTAGAGACAAGAACTCCACTGACAAGTCCCACAACACCACTGATGCAGGGAGGATAAACTGCCTGCTAACGCGGGTCCATATCAATATATTTCTTAGTTATAAACAAAAAAATTATATAGCTTTAAAGTGATATGAATTTATATTAATCTAATTATTTATCAAGCCATCGCATATATAAATCACATTATAGTAAAGTAAAAAGAAAATGAATTTATTAAATATTTTTAGATCAGTGACTTTTTTAAAACGTAAAAGGTTCATTTTTATAATTTTTTAAATCTGAAAGAAAGTTATAATATAATAATATTTAATTTATGTTTTAATAATATTTTTTATAAATTATACAGTGTATTTCATATTTTATAGAAGACAATATAATTTTCCATTTCGATACTGGCCATTCGCCAAACTTTTAGTAAGTTGATAAAGCAAAAGCAAACCTGTCCATAATTCCAACATTGGAGCCGGTTTCTACATCTTAAAATAAGCGCCACGGTTAATAATACAGTACGCATGTGTCAAGAAACTATATCTGTTTCGTAATGATTAACACTTCAACGTATTTGAAATAGTTTTTTAGCTTAGTTATAGAAACAATAATAATTTTATTATTAGACCTATCAATTAAGTTACAATAATAATTATAAAAGATTTTTAACAATTTTTACTACTTCATAATTAACTACAATTTAAGTGTAGACCCAACATTAATCTTCTTAACTGTGTGTAGATAATAAATGGCGCCAATTACTATTCTAGAAGGCTCCTATTATGAATGGAGGAGTCTTCCGTTGGCTGCTGGTATCATATTCATTGTTACCCGGCCTTGGCGCCTTTCACTTGTATATTGTAATTGTATCTGTAGAACAGTTTTATTTTGTAACATTTCAACAAATTTAAATTAAATAATTAAAAATTATTCTGATGCTGTCACAGTCCAGCAAGAAATGGGACAACCATTTGGGTATGGGTTCGTTAAACATGGCAATTAAAGATATACGAAGTACAGAAAAGGTACAATATAGATATAGGCATGCAATTTATCTATCAAAAACATAATTATGGGTTTGAAAAATTCAGTAAGGATCAAATTACTTTTTGATAAGCCTTCGATGACGAATTGATACCGTTTTACGAATACCTAATACAATAAAAGCAGTGCCAAATATCAAGGTTTAACCCAAGAGTAATCAGTTGTAATGTTTTTATATTAAGCTTATCATATATTTCTCCAAACAAAGGACCAACTTTAGTTCCGTCAGTTTAAGTAGAATGTTTTTACGTGCATAAAATGCAGATAAATCAGGAAAAAAAATAAGAAATACCTATATAAAAGCATATAAATATAACATTAACTTCCACTTATTTAAATAATGTGGGACTTATAGAGCAATAACATTGATACGGTGAGAGTAAGGCTTGTAAATAACTCGCCACATTAAGTATTCGAGTCACGTGTTTTTCTCTGTGGATTTCGTAGCTTTTTGGCGCTAGTAGTAGTAGTTAGTAGTCTTTATAAGGCGGATTTACAGATAGTGTTCAAGAAGCTTTTGTAAGATCAAACTACAATTTTTTTCATCTCTTATATTTCATAAATAACAGCTCCACGTTTTTTCCTGTATGCCAACAAAAGTAATTAAATATGTTACAACATTACATTTCATTATATTAATATTCCCCTAATATAGAAGTTTTTAACATTTTTTTATTTTTAAAGTGTTATTTACACACTTAGGAAATTGAAAAACATATATTTATAATACGTATAAAAATTTGAACGCAGCGGGATTTGAACCTGCGCCTCTTGAACAGTTAACAAATTATATGTTTTTATTATAAAAGTTTTTCATTTTAACTATGACGTATTAAGCAATTAGTTTTTTTATCACAATAAAACACGTATCATTTTTTTTATGTATTTGGTTATCTAGTAATTTGGAAATATTAAATTAATTAAATAATTATAATATTTAATTGATTTATTGTATAATAATTGTTTTTAACAGGATTGGCAAAAGAGTTTTCGGTGTTCCGTTATAATACTGGTTAATAACAATATTGCAAACAAGTCATGATTTGCAAAACAGGTTTTATGCTTTTTATATCCAATAAAACGTTAAATTTATCGATTTAAAGTTAATACTTAGCTCGTATGTAATTCATATTTACAGGTATAAAATTTTAACGAATGGAAAGTTCTTGTAAAGCGCCGAAAAGGAAAGTAGGTACTTATATATTCAAATCCTTTTTTAATTTAATCATGCTATAAGTACAAAATAAAACACGAGTAATTTAGATATCATAATCTCTTTTTAAAGACCTAAATGTCTGCTTTAAAAATTCTTGGGCTGGTGCGTTACTTTTATTAGTATACTTTAATATTGCTTACATAAAATTAAAATGTGTGTAAATATATATATATATATATATGTAGTAAACATATCCATCGATTAAAAATATCCTTAAAGAACTAAGCATCTCAACTCTGTAGTTTTATTTCAAATACAGATATACTAATATAACATATTTGGAGATACCAAAATATACTTACAAATATACTAACAAAATATACTCTACATCGCACAAATTAAAAAACCAAAAAAAATTATTTACACAAATAATAGTCAATTCTTTATTTATAAATATTATGTTTCTTATTAACTTATATTTTTATTAGTAACAGAATTTTGTTACTAATTTTTAATTCTGCAGAGAAGAAATAAAAAAAAATCTGTAGTATGTGCTAACATTATGTTAAAATACAAGCCAAATTTTTAATTCCCCCAACATTTTTTTCGTTTTACGTTTCGTTTTCCAATGCATGTAGGAAGCGTAACTTAACACTGTGCTTTGCGAGCTTAACTTCGAAAAGAAAAATAATTTAAAATTAGTCAGTCACAACGCCACGACAGCGACACACTTAACAATAGTTAAGTGTTTATTCAGCAAATTGTATATTATATATTAATAGTGTTATTACACTATTCATATATAATAAACAATTTGTGTACGAATTATATTTCTTAAGCAATCATTTGTTTACTTTACTAGCTCTAATGGAACGCTGTCAAATTGAAGACTCCATTAGAAGATGAGAAGCCCACTTGGAAGCTCGAGAGCGCACAGTCTAAAGATATTTTTCAGTATTCCAGTTTCACGTTGAAACGAGATATCAAAAAATAACAAGTTGAAATATAAATATAAGAAAATAATATGAATTGCAAATACATATACAGGCTTCTATACATTTTTCTCTTGATCTAGATTAATATTTTTTATATAAACCAAGTTCTATCCTTATAATAATTGTGTCAATTTCTTCGGTTATTGCGATCACAAGGTAATGTCGTGTAAAGCCTGACTGAATTACACAAAACGAAAGGTTCTTTATAATAATTGTTAAGAAATCCTTGCTACGTTTATTGTTCATCGTTGCAGTGAAGGCCATATTATGTCAGCGTCAATCGCCTTTCCAGATCGCCAAACTTGTTTTTAAGCAGCTGCCTCTTTAGACTTATTCCACTAATAAACATGTTCTATACATATGCAACATACATACATACATATGTTGATTTAAAAAATAGATATATATAATTGACTTCTTTTGTCTTTAAGATAATAAACATATATAATTGTATATGTAGATACATTTCAATTTATTTCTCTTTGCTTATATTCAGATACATATATACATTGACCACTATACAAAGTTCTATAGTGTGTGTGAAGCTTTAAGTTGGGTAAAGAATTGTTTCTCGGTACCGTTTTATCGTGATTTTAATATTTTATTTTCTTCGTTTACCTTTTTTGAACACTGGACACGACAGGTACTTCTTTTCTTTGATGACGTAAACATCTTGATTTTTTAAGTAAATAAGATAATATATTAAATTATAATACAGAATTCTACAATAATATTATATAAATGTGTTATTTAATCAATTATTACTTTATATTTAATTTCCATACAGTAGTATCAATATAAACTGAAATAATATATATATTTTTCTTTTCACTATGCATAGCCGAGCAAGACAAGGACTTAATACAATAACTGTCAGTTTGTGTAAGTATTCAGAACTTCATTTCAAAACAACTGTATGTAAATAATAATAAATAATGTATTATTACACAGTTGGATTTATAAACAAAAAATTACAAAGGAGCCGTAACATGCAAAGAGAAGCAAGTATATTTGAGTTAGCGCTTATCCAATCTTGAAAGTTTTTTAATTACCGCGATCTGCGTGGAATATTTTAAAGAAAGACAGCCAACAAAAACATGCAAAATCAACATTAACTTACATACTATTAAACGTATAAAAAGATATTTCCGTTTTTTATATATAATAAAATGTCCATTAGGTTTTTAAAACCTGTTTTATGAGAGCTGTCTTATAAGGTTCACGATTCAAGTGACATCTACCAAGTCAATGTCCTTATCGATGTTGTTACATAGTCACTGTGTCAACGTCAGCTGTGAACGATATTGGTTGTGGGTTCGATTCCCATTCGATGTACGATGATATTTAAATTATTATAATTTGTCCGCTATTGTAAGAAAAAACGCGGCGTCGAGTTTCGCCACTCACCATACTATGTCTCGTATTCGGGCGGAAAGTGGAGAACGGTGTGTCCTGATACTAGGTTCTCTCTACCCACTCTGCTATGTTGGAAAAAGCTTGAAGCTAAAAGAACTATTTTATTCTATTCACCATAATAGTTTTTTAAAAACAATAAGATCCTCATACATTTACTTCTTCACACAAAAATCTTTTATATGTAAATGAATGAATTATACATATATAATAGTAGATTAGTTATATATTCAGGAAGTGCGATATTGGGTATTACTAAAATAGTATAATAGATATATATAGAGAATATAATAGATGTAAAAACAAAAGAGGTGACTCATACTCACGCTAATATAAGTGACACAGCTCACCATAACTAATCTGACGTTACATATAATTTTACAATGTAAAAGAATTATGTATAAAACTCTTCCGTTACTAAGCGACTGACAAACCACACAGGCGAAATTACTTAGCGCAGAAAGCTGAAATTTGGCCTGTAAGCTGTGGGCCATAACTCGGTACGTCTTTATAAGTAATATGAAAATATATATATAAATATTGGTTAGTTCTTTGATTATATTCACAGCTAAAACGATCACCGTTTATCTTTAGAAATCTTTAAATAAGGTTAGTTCTGAGCTATATCTTCAAAATCAGATGTCTACCCTGTACTTTAAGCGACCTTCAACTGCGTCTCAACCGCAAGGTCTGAGCTCAATTTACAAACCATCTCTTTGTCCGTATACTGAATTTATGCACTCATGTAAATAGGGCAAGGATAGACTTTAAATATTTTAAAGTATTATATCCATATTTTAAAGTATTATAACTATTATTTTTATGACAACTTTACATTTGTCATAAAAATAATAGTTAATGTATGCTTACTATACAAATGATGATTTACTATTTAAATTTTAAATCGAAAATGCAGTCTGTATTTTAATACAAATATTTTTCAAAAACATATTATTAGAAAACGTTCCATCACAACGCATGCCTCAGCGGTCAGAGTACTTGAACGGTCTCAACAGGCACGGGTTCGAAACCCGCCTCGTTCAAAATTTTTATACGTTTTCTACAAATATGTTTTTCAATTTCCTAAGGGTGTGATTGACACTAAAGAAAAATGTTCCAAACCATATTCGTTTGTGTAATACTAACTAAAAAATATATATGAAACATAAAATTTCGAATACAATACCCCGCATTATTCACACCGAGTAAACACAAAGTTAATCTCAAATATCTCATTTCCACAGCCGAATTTTATAACCAACCGAGTTGTTTCGATATGCAACGAATGCCTAAAAAAGTAAGTTATTACTTTTTTACTGTTAACATCGACATTGATTTATGTCTGTATTTTAATTGTTCTTTGCCCATGCTGTACTGTAGAACATCAAAGCGATGTGAAAATTACGAATAGGATGAAAACATATTACAAATTCTTAGTAACATAATTTTGTAGAGTTAATGAAACTTTTATTTTTATAGACTAAAATTAATTTAATGACTACTAGTTTAAGTATTCTAAGAAAAATATTTAGCTACGTAGATATAAAATATATTTTTTTTAATAATGAATGTATATATACATATATAAAAAAATAACGCAACAAGTTAAATTAAAGCAGAACATTATTCAATATTAATATTTTTATCAAATAAAATCTTCTTGGAAATCAAAGTTAATGTCAATTTGCTTAAACTTATGGCCGGGGTCTCCAAACCGGTTGCCATAAGGTCATGATCGCTTTAGTTCGCGAGACAGTTAGATTAACTTCCTTTCGACAATAAACTTTTAGCATGTTTGTAAATATTCAAAAGTATTTTTGTTTGTTTATATTATATATGCATATGTGTGTGCAAGTGGAATGGTACATGTTTAGTTAAATATTTTTTGTCTTGTAGAATGGTATTTTAGTTTCGTTCATATAGTGCACTTGCTTAATAACGTGTAAAAATCATTAATTATACAAATACTTGAAATAAAGTAATGAAACTCTTTGAACTTTGATAATTCTTTCTTTCATCAGACCATAGGAATATTCCGCATTATATAAAGATCACTTCGCCAAGTAAGATACTAGAATAAGAGTATTAGAGTATAATATTAGAGGGCGGTAATATATTTCCTTTGATTTGTGTTTGTTCTCTCTCTTAATATTATTTAAAAACTGGTTTTGGATAACAAATGCTAGACGTTTACCACATAATTAAAAAGCAACGTTTGCGTTTTGTTGGACATGTCATATATATATATATATACATATATATATATACATATATATATATATACATATATATATATACATATATATATATTTAGAGGCGATAGTTACGTTTCCACTCGGTAGAATTAATATATTTAAATTAATTTAATTTCTCCGGTCTGGTAAAACAAAGCGTGGCATTTAGCTCCGGCACTCAACACACAATGTCTCAAATTTGGGCAGAAAGTGGAGAACGGAGTGTCTTGAGCTAACCTGCTATGCGCGATAGATAGTGAAGCTGAAATAATATATATATTTGTGTTGTATAGCATAAAATATAGTATACAGCAAAAAAATATTGATTTTGCCCTTGGGAGACCGTACACCATTTAAATATTGTACGAACCGATTGGTTGATATTTGATATATTTTTATAGCAAGATTAATATTGTTTGTAGTCACAAAGCATCGAAAATCTTGAAATGTAAAATGATGAATGATATATAAATAAGTTTGTATGAGCTTTAAATATTTCTAATGAATTTTACTGGTTTTATTACTTTTTTTTTCACGCTTTTCCCCGCAATGCAGGGTTGGCCACGAGAATCTATTGTGAGAACACTCCGTTTCGAGACATAGCGTGTTGAGTAGCGGAACTCAACGCAGCGTTGCAGATGCTGTCCCACTGTGCTACGATGGACGAATGTCACGTCCCAAGGCCACCATTGTGTCTAATTTATATTTTATTACTATAGAGTTTATTTAAGTGTTATTAATCTTATTATTTTTATATTTGTACTATTTTCTATATAAGTTATTTTTCTCATAAAGTAGTACCTATGAGGTAAACAATGAATTAATCACGAGTAAGGGCGCACCTTGACATGCGCTAACTTAATTCACATGGTAGACGTTTTAAGGAAAGGAAGATAGGAAGTTAATGCACAATTGTTGCCTTACATATTAATAAGTATTTACCAATATTTCAGCAATATAACTGCAGTGCTACTGTTGTTATATCCCAACAGCTGTGCCTTTACTTGTAATGGAACCGTGGACTGCGGAAAGTAGTTTAAAAAATATGATATAAAATAAACGAGCAATATAACCTGCTAACCGAGACCTGACAGGTACCTTCCATCCCGCGTTCCACGTTGGCACGGCTCCAATGCAATTTCTTTAAATATTCAAAATCCACTGCAGCTTAGATCTTCAAAGCCCACGTTTTAAGCTGAGTGCTTGTTCTGATTTTGTACCAGAGTAATTGCAGTTTTATTTACTAGAAAGTACTCTCTGAAAAAGTAAAGGGAAATAAACTATTTTTTTTAACATGATTTGTAAACTGTTAATCGCACACTTAGAAAATTGATAAAGACATATTTAGAAAACTGTATTTTTCAATTTTGTAAATAAACTAGTAAAAATATAAACGTAACTATCGGTTTAAAATGCATTATATGAAAAATTTCATAATTTATTCCTGGCAAATTAAATTAACGTGACAAATTTTAATCTAAATCTCGATGAATATAAATGACGTTTCACTCTACTGAATTACAGTAGTTTTGCCAATTAGCGACTGCAATATTATAAAATAAACTAATAAAATGATGTATTAATATACGAGTGTGTTTTAAAAGAGACAAATTCTTTAACAAAAACTATGTTTAGCTGTTCCAGAGAAAACTGTCTAAACAATAATGCTTATAGTTTACATGGTGTTTTACAAATGTTGTGAGATTAGAACTCATAGCGAACATATGAACATTTATAACGAACTCGAATAGCGTTGAATCTTTTATAGTTATTAAAAATTTCAAGTGGTTAAATAAATTAGCTATGAAAATAAGTCATAATACTACACCTGGATATGTAAAAATGAATATTTTATTAATTCCCTTTATATATGTGTATTGAATAAAGGGACTAAACATCTTTATCTCCCCCAAAATAATCACTTACAGGCTATATTCTATGAATACTTTTAATATGTTAGGTATATGATTTACTGAGCTTATTATACAGTTCTAAGATTTCTCAGTTTTATACATTATATATAATCTGAGTTTTATACAGAATGCTAGAGCATTCTAATTCATGAAACAAAGAAGTCGACTCTAGAGCAAAAGGCAAGCATTAATTTTTAATTACATCTTAAGATATATTATAAAGGCTGGGTACTACTCATTTCTCTAGTCGCTGTAAAAAAAGTTTAAATAAAAGTTCTCTTTGTGTGAAACACAATTATAATTCCAACTTTCAGCAATTTCAATTTAAACTTATCCGGGGGAAAATAATTTAGACAAAGCATGTCTAAAAGGTCGCAGACTTGCCTCGGCATTTGGCGGAAAACAATTCCGTCAACCATATTGAAAAGAATGAAAGGGCTGTGCTTAACTCGTTCAAATGTAGTATTATAATACCTATTATAAATAATAATAATAATAACTGATTTATTACATTTGTTAGTAATATTACATTTTTGAATCATAGATATTTCGTTGGCAGTACTTTAGTATAATAATTTCATAATTTTATTTTTGTTTTATTTTTTGTTTTATTTTAAACTGTAAATTTTTGTTTACTCAACTTTTAAGAATTATAAATATTATATAATCAATATCTATCTATGTTAAAAAAATGTACTCCTATTGTTTTAAGACGTGTGTTATCTGCTCTGTAATAAATGTTACAAGTTCTTTATTATTTCATTAAGACAGTTACGTCAGTGCTAGGTTATTAGGCAAGCGATATTAATAGTATGTGTACTGCTTGTACAAAATATACCTACTTATATGTACATATTAAGTGCCATATGTTGAAAAACCAAATTATCCGTGTCACGAAAATATGTATGTATGTCGATCTTTTAAATATTTTTGCTCATACAACTTATAGGTAGAAATTCAAATATAAATCCTTTAATAATAATATAATAAAATTCAATAAACATAGGTATACTCGTATACAACAAAATACACTTTAACCGCTCAGTTGTTTTACATTTAAAATAATGGCTGCTAATTTCTTGCTATATGATATCTTATCGGTGCTTCTCAAGCGAATTTGGTCACGAAATTCAATTTGAGAGCCAAAGCCGAAACGATTGCATCACACGCTTCCTCCATTAGATTAAAACTGTAACCAAACTCAAAGTAATTTCAACTCTACTGCAACAAATTAAAACGCCAAATTTCAATTCTTTGAAAAAAAAATCTACGCTTCGTGTCTCGATGTGCACACAATTGTAACAAATGCATTGAAATGTATTTCTTTATAGTTAGGAAACGGAAAGCACGACGACTTTGTCGAATTCAGTGACAACAGAGCCTTACAATTTGTCAAAGAAATTCTAGAAGCTATACACAAATACGTAAGCTATTGTAAAAATACATTTATTAGACATGTTTTTATGTAATGAGAGATCGCGTATTTCATCAAGATTTCTATAGTAAAAAACAAGACATATTTAGAAAACGTATAAAAACTTGAACGCAGCGGGATTTGAAGCCGCGCCTCTTGAAACCGTTCAAGCGCTCTGACCGCTAAGCCATGTGTTCTACATCCAGCTATGTTGAAATTCTTATACGCTTATTATAACTTAT
The DNA here is from genome assembly GCA_038994665.1 of Podotricha telesiphe. NCBI lineage: Eukaryota > Metazoa > Arthropoda > Insecta > Lepidoptera > Nymphalidae > Podotricha > Podotricha telesiphe. The sequence goes on along the minus strand of JAOYRR010000230.1, from coordinate 448,745 downwards.
ATTTGTTCTTAGCATTTGCGTAGCGCATAGCGCAACACTTGCGTTACTGAGTGACTGACAGACAACGCAGAGCCGAAACTACTATATATATATATATATATAATAATAAAGAAATACTATAATATTCTATTCTATATATATATATATAGAATAGAATATTATAGTATTTTTTTGGGGAGTATAGGGGGGCATAAAGAGAAGATTTAAAAAAATTCTCACGAGAACGGGAATATACGACATTTTACACTCCACGCAAACGCAGGCAATATACAATATTCATATTTTTTTATAACTTGTGCCCGTGATTTCGTCCGCGTGATATTCTGAAATAAAAGCAGCTTCCGTTACTCCTTATTACATCTAGCTATCTGCTAGTAAAAGTCCCGTCGATCAGCCGAGCCGTACCAGAGATTAGCCGATTAGCTGTTCCAGCGACAGACAGACAAAAATTGGAAACTACAACAGAAATTTTGGTATACGTACCGTGTATATACATATGCAATTAGTAAAATTAGGTTATTTTATATTATAAATATACACTCCAATTGTATTTAGTTGTATAGATAAATAGATAATATAAAGATAAGCTAGATTAAAAGATTTCTTGATAAACTTCTATACGGAATAAGTGTATACTTGTAATTATTATTATGTATGAGATCTTTGCTTAAGTGAAACAATCCCCTCACTTTTGTCGTACTTTCACCGTAAGATACGTTTTTCACTTCTCCACTTCAATATTACTATTATATCGATCTAATAGACAGTATTTAACTGTTTTCTAACAATCTCGATACAATTCCGTTTGTTTTGCAAAACTCAATACTTCCCTGTCTCTTTATATCGTGCTTAGTAGTTGATGTTAAAAGATAAAAATTATACAATGCCATATTGTAGTTATTAATTAAAAATAAGTAATAAGAAACACAGTGTCCTTATATTGGGTAATGTTTTAATTTTTTACAATCTTCTTTAGTTCGTTGGTAACGCACGGATGGATCTTTTATTAAACCGCTTTATGACAACAATTGAATATAAATTTATCAATGTCGATATAACAAAAACAATGTAAGTGTTCTGGATATTTATATTAACAAGAAAATAATAAGCACGAATCGTTAACTTATATTAAAATTAAAAAGATTGTGATTGTGAAATTTAAGGCGTTTATTAGTATATAAGGCATTATAAGTATAAGGCCATCGTGACGGAGTGACACAGCGTCTGACTGCAAATGCTATTGGTTGTGGATTCGATTTCTAAAACAAAAATATACCTATATGTAATTTGTTGGCTATATGACAATATATGAAACTTGAAATATATAAAAATATATTTCAAGTAAAACTATCTTAAATATTTAGGAAGTGAATGGCTAGTATGACAAGCTTGAGTTTTAGTTGCATCCGTCACAAGAAATCAATTGGTCATAGATGATTTTGCACTTTGCTTCCCTGTGATTTGTCAGGCGTTGGCAGGCTTGTGTTGAAGTAAAAGTTTCTTTGTACATACATGTTTTTACTTCCACATAACATGAGTAATATAATTATTGAATTCCAAATTAAAATAATCTCTATTTCAATTATTATAAAAATGTTAATATAACAAATGATCTTAACAAATATAATTTTATGGAGTAAAACAGTCTTGTGAGCGAACGTGTATAAAATAAACGTAAAAATTTGTACAAACTGTTATTAGTTATTAAAAAAAAGAACAGTTATCAAATTATCTAAAGATTCTGTATTTCTTTAAAACTATGAATCATCTGTAATTGCTATGTTAGATCCTGAATATATTACAATTAAAAATATATATTATAAGTTACTTATAATGCCTTTGTCAATCTAGAATAAATATCAGTAATGTTATCAATATAAAATAATGAATAATATTACGCATAATGAGACATAGGTATTCTCTGTATAAAGGAAATTACTTTGAAATTGACTTCTTCCGATGTTTTGTTGTACGTGATCCATTCCATACTGATTGAGGCACGCAAGACATTTACGTTGAACGCTTTCATATCAGAAGTTACGAGAATGGTGATTAATTTTTGATGTAGTCATTACATAATGCAAATACACACAGTGTTAACATAATATGTTACCTGCCTTGGTGATGGTGATGGATACAATGATGGTGATGTGAGAAGCCCTGAAGGCTTGTATAAATTTGTTAAATCCTACTAATATTATAAACGCGAAAGTTTGTAAGGATGTTTGTTACTATTTCACGTAAAAACTACTGTATGGATTTTAATGAAACTTTACAATAATATAGCTTATACATCAGAATAACAACACATAGGCTACAAGTTATAAAGACATTGTGTGAATTGACCAACATTTTATATGTAAGTATCTTATGTTCAAGCCATTAAAGCCAAAATCGTGAACCATTGTATTCAATAAATTAATACAATGATATATATATGCTATATGCATATGTATACACGCTACATATACCAGAATATTATTTTTTGCTATTTTTGTGTCTGTCAGTCTCTTTGTTCCGGCTAATCTCTAGAACGGCTACACCGATTTTGACGGGGCTTTCACTGGCAAATAGCTGATGTAAGATCTCCACGCGGACAAAGTCGCGGGCACAGCTAGTATTTTAATAAATATGAGGTAAACAAATTTGTAAAAGAAGATAATTTCAAAATAACAAGTGTTTTAAATATAAGTGACTGCGCAATGAGGCGATGACTTCACACATCGTGATCGATGAGTCGGAAAGAGAACCATTAGCACGAGGAAACGGCGCCAACACAGACAAGGCTGGCATAAAAAGTTACTAAAGACTAAAATAACGAAAATAAAAACGTTGATAATATGTTTAAATTATATAATATGAATTTTATATAGTTTGAAATAATATTGTTTTATGTTAGTGTTTAATAACATCAAAACATTGCTTAAAGTTAAAATATATCGGCTTTATATATTTATTTGAATTGATGGTAACCATAAATAAAATATGTTAGTGTATTTTTAGTATTGATTTTAAAATAATAATAATAAGGCAGTGACATAGTTTAAATTAAACAAGTATTGGATTCTGTTACGTTACACAGATAAAAAATGTATAGATATTATCATTTTTTTATTTATTGTTTTAACCTAGAAAAATTAAATTATATGTAAACATTCTACCTTTAAGAAATATATATATATATATATATATATATATATATATATTACTTTTTAAGTTTAAACAATAGCTGCATACAGTTTTTTTGCGAATTAAAATTATAATTTAATTTGTTAATAAAAAGGCATTGTCGGTCTATTAAAAATTAAATGTTTTCCCACGATAAATTTATCCGGCGATTCACAAGGAAGAATTCGGACTGATGTCGCAGCCAGATTGTCAGAGTTTCTTACAAGTAGGTAGGTAGGTAACAATCGTGACGTTGTACATGTGGGAATTTTTATACTTTTTTTTAAATATATATTTTATTTGCTTTTCCTGTGCTACCATGTTATTATCTGTTGAAGATATTTAAAAAAAGGTTTAGCTAATTGGAATAATTATGCATTTCTCATATTTTTTATTGTGAACTACTATAAAAATAACAATCATTACTTAGGTATTTCTTCTTACCATTGTAATATACTTATAATGGTATAACTAAATGTATGGACATTTAGTTGCGATATAAAATTATATTTCCATACACACGTCTACAATTACATACAGCACATACTGAAAAAGAAACAGGTTTTATGATTATTTAATTTGACGTTACGTCAAAAATTTACATACAATACATTATATTATTTTTATATAGAAGAAGAATCTGTCTTCACAACTTGTATCTGTAAGTGCAGCTATATATTACTTATATAAACTAATATTACTTGTACATTTTTGAAGCCAGTATTTTTTTTTGTAAAGCGTAATTACTTACGTCAATTGAAAAACATAACTTTCACAAAATGACGTCAGTTAGTATCAAATTATGATTATTAAAAAATGAAGACTCTGTTCTTTTTTATTTTTTAGGATAGGTGTCGCCTGGATCGATCACCTTGGTGATAAGGCTTTTACACCAAAATTGAACTCTCTTTTTTGTGTTTATTATTCTCTTGGTCTTGTTGGTGTAATAAATAAAGTTTAAAATAAATAAATATATAAGCCTTAAATTTACTAAGCTGATCAATTTAGGACAAAGCGTTCCACATTGGAACAATATATATACCTTGACACCGCGATATAAAAATAACTTCAAAACGTAATATCATTGGTACATAATGAGCATAAAAAAGGCAATTAAAACGGACGGGTGGCTGTAAACTTACTTATCTGATTGTACCATTCCGAATTATGAAGAAACACGAGGTTGTGGGACTATGTATGTACATAATATCTACGCAGTATAATAACGCATTCATATTTTGACTAAAGCCTTTTCACACGTCTTGTTATGTCACTTTACGGATCAGAATTGACCGTGACTGTTAGACGTGAGATTTTACTCCGTGAGGCTGTCAAAGGACACGTAAAACCGGATATAATATAAAATAATAATATGTTCGTTTGTTTGTTGTTCCTGTGATCTGTTCTTGCGTTAATAAGTAGATAGTTTAAAAAAAAGTTTCCTTCATTTCAATTATTATTGTTTTAGAGGAATTTGTAAACAAGAAAAAATATGTATGGAGTCTTAAATAGTTTCTATACGGTCTGGTGGGCTGTTGTGCCTTATATTTAACGAGAACATTTATAACATTACCGCTAGTTTTATTGCTGTTTTACATTAGTATTATAATTTTATGGTTTTTCAGTTTTACATATTTGAAAGCGAAAAATGTGCAATTTTTTAATGCCGTTAAAAATTAATCGTAGCGATTACGCTATACGCCATTAGGTTGGTGTGGTCACCTTCGCCCTCAAACACAGCTAGTCATCTGCATTTCCTCTGGTTCCGTATATGGTAACCGATAGAATGATATAAACAGTTATTATCTGTACTAGTAGGGTAATAATTTAATAAAAATAACAATGACGTGGTGTCAAATTTTACTGTATTTTATAATTATTGAACTGTACAGCCTTTCTTAAATCGTCATAGCAAGTTATAATATATTAAATATCATATAGTTTGTATCTAACAAACAAACTCATTATAACTTGTATATCCAAAACACCCGGCATTTGTCACATTTAGTATATAATTTCTTTATAATATAAATACAGACATTGTGGTATTATCACACGACGGGCCTTGATTTGCGCAATAAGTGAACAGAGAATAAGTTAAGTAACTATTATTCAACCGACTCGTGGGAATTATCGTTCATTGGCAGCTTTGTAAGCCACTGGCATGGATTCTAGAATTGACATGGAAAACTAAAGTTCACTACGCTTTGTTCTTTTCGGTGGATACATTGCTATTATTTTTTTTTGTTGCAATGGTGTTCCATCTATACTATAATAAAAAAGTAAAGGGTGTGTCTGCACATTGAATATATTTAAAACAATTTAGGGAGATAAAAAATAACAGTAATAGAATATAAGTCGTATGATTTTAATTTTTTTGGATGTGTTTGTTTTTTTTTATTGAAAAAGTATTTTTCAACACGTGGTAAATGTAATAGTATGCTATAAATTAATTCACGCAAATGAAGTAAATTACTTAAAGCTCAGAATGTCCAGAATCAGAATCAGTATGAAGCAGGAAGCATGGAGAAAAATGAGGGGATTCATCACGAGTAGGGCTATTAGCCTGCCGGTCCGAACAAATGCTACCCTCATTTTTTAACAAAAAGAATAACGAATTGTACAAGGGTGTATAAACATACATTTATCAGTCTTCCTTTATATATTGTTAATTGATAAAGTGCACCCACTACCACTACACACCCACCCACCTTTAAATTACTACTTTGAAATTTTTACTGTAATAAATTTATTGTTATTTATTGGTTTAACAATTCTTTCAGTTTGCTTTAATATTGTTCAGTTTGAGATTAAACTAATTTAATCTCTATAGTAACGTTTCACAAATCATCAAAAATATATATATATATATATATACACGTGTAAATAAAGAATCGTTGCCTTGGCAACGTGAATGCCAATTTACACAAATATGTACAAAAGTGTATGTCGAAAACACGGTACTGAGTGGTAACATTTATTTTATTAAATTAATGTATTTAACGCGTACTTTAAAAAAAATTGCTTACTGGACTTTGTAATCATAAATATAAGTGAAGTATACAAAATTGAACACTTCGCATTTTGCTTAATATTCGTAAAAATATTTTTTCGTTCAAATATTAATATAATGATTATTCATATAATGATTATATATTACTAGATGTATATCTAAACGTTGTAAAACCTATTGGCTAATCAAACAATCACTTTAAGTACAACCATTCCTCTCTGTCATCTGTACTAAGCTGCGGGTAGACGCGGACCGCTGCCATTAGTTAATTGCGTGCTGAGATGAAATGCTCGTCAAATGGGGAGCCACCGTGTATTCATACTAAACGTATAACTCTCGTACAATTGACATAAGGATAGTGTTGGTATGAGAATATTATTCCAAGTGTAATAGTCTTAACGAGGAAGCAGCAGCTAGAGGAAGAAATGCTGTGCTGAGCTCGTAATTTGCGCCTTATAATTTCATTTATTGATTGTTGAAAAGTACAAGCTTGATCTGCATAAAAAATATTTGCTGTTCAGTAAAAAATTTGTTTTGTAGTGTAAATGAATAAGTATATTTGTTTTATGTACATTGTGATAAAAATAAAAAAAGTACTTAAAATTATACTTAGCATTACTGTTACGTTTATATTTAAAACTAGTATAGTCGTTATATAGTGAGAAAGGTTTGTTTATACTCGCCCGCGTGGAGTTGAATATGAATGAAGGAACAAAGAGAGTGCGTATACGCAACTTCCGGTGTGCGCAAGCGCCGTACGTCGCGTCAGGACACAAATGGCCTATAGGGTGACAATAACACGAAAACATTAATTAAATTACTCAGTTAAATCTAAGGTAATGTTCCAAAATATTGTTAAAGTGATATGTTATGTATTGTATTTGAAAAAGTTACATATTATTTAATATTTTCTACAAGTAACAGTTAAAAGGACTTATGAAACTTAAATATATTCGTTTTCAGACTGTATTTGAGGTGTGAATATTTTAAAGGATATGCAGGTTTGCGCTACTCTGAGCCATTAGAGACAATAGCAAAAGCTTGTTAATATAAATCTTTGACCAAAGCTCGGCTCCGCTCTGCAGTAGTTCAACCGTAAAATATCATCGCTGGTTTAAAATTATGACATCACCTAAAACTACAATATAAAAAAAATGTAAAAGTTGAACATAATTTTGTACTTAATGTAGATTTTGATATTATTAGTTTATAATGAAGTCATTTCGAAAAATTAATCAATATTTGCAAATCTGTTTGCGTCCAATTTATTACCATTGTCATACTGTTTCCTATTGCATCTTCCGCATTTTGACTGTGAAACGAAAAACGTTTTTCCCGTTCCCGTAGGATTAGAAGACTTACAGGGAATAGCGGAGTTTTTTTTATATTGATTGGTGATGTGAATGAAGTTTACATTTCAGCCTCAGTTCCTTATTTGCATTGCGTTATCACATCGTTTTTTCATCATCATTTGATACACAAAACTTCTTAAGCTAACTCGTATTTTTTTGTATTATGTAAATAAATGTATATATATACTTTAATAAATGTATATATATACTTTAATTTCAACGTCACTGCAACCATTCAAATCTCTAACACTGTAGGTATATTCTTATAAATGTTGAATGTGAAATTGCAATTGTAGAAGCGCAAAAAACGTTGGCAGTATAGTTATTTTCTCAATATGTGTTGCGGTTATCAGGGCGCGACACGCCTGCCCCCGCTTCTGTTCGTTTGTTATTAGGTATCCTGCAGTGGTTTTAAATCATTCTAGTTTAGTCTCGGATTCGTTTAATGTAATTTCTAAAAAAAGAAAGCTAAAAGCGTTAGTTAAGCGTTGTCATAAGATGATGAGGAGATTGCGTATTTGTTAAAACTAAAAAGTAAACGAGAAAAATATTTCACTGAAATATGTTTTCTGATTTATGTGTGCTAGTTACATTAATTTTGAGCTACGTGTTGTGTACACTAGGAATTTAACGAGTTATTCTTTAAATTATCAAACTAATTTAATTTTGTAGTATGAAAATAAATTGCTTGGTATTTTTTTAATTACGTCATACTAATAACGACTTTCAAATCCGTTTGAAACTGGAGAGTCTTGACACTAGGTTCTCTCTGGATACTCTGTTATGTGTGAAGTAAAGTGAAGTTGACAAAAAACACATCACACTATAATAATTCTATGGGTATCTTTGTCTAATTGCTATTATCGATTTATTGGTTACATTTTCAAATTAATTAACATCGTATGTTAATATATAAAAGAGATATAATATCACACAATATATATAAAAAGATAAATTTATTTCTAATTTATATATTTAAGTGTATATTGAAGTAAGCTTTAGATTATTACCGAAAGAGAATTTTTAAATAAAAATTTAAATATAATTTATTTCACATTATAAATACGAATTGTTATGGGATTTGAAAGGTTCCGGAAAGTTATATCACTGTATTAGATAAGTTAATATGCACGAGTACGACGACGTTGAATGCGAATAAAATTACCGTTCTATAATAAGTAAAGGATTCTGGAAGTACTTGTAATATAGGTATTTTTTATAATTATATGAATATATATAAAGCCAAACTGTGACTGCAAGTTCATCCGCGTGGAATTCTAAAATAAAAGTAACTTACTACTTAATACATCAGATATCTGCCAGTGAAAGTCCGGTCAAAATTGGTCAGGGCATTCCAGAGATTGGCGGGAACAAAAAGGCAGACAGACAAAATACTTATATGTACCGTGTATACATACATATGTATTTAGTAAAAAGCGGTTATTTTAATATTACAAACAGACACATCAGGTTTGATCTTTTTGAAGTCCTTTTTAGTTCGTGGTAGACGATATATATTAGTTATGTGACTTTCACTTTATGCAATTTCACACCCTAGTTTGACACAAGTCCTTATTTTATTCTTTTTGGTAAAATTGTTTTTACGTCGGTTTTTTTAAACGCAATTAAAAGTTTACCAAAAATACAAAGTTAGTATAAGAACTTAAAAAGTAGACAACTATCTAAATCATCGCATACATTTGGAGGAATACAAAAAACGTAAATTATATACCTAAAAATAAGTTACCTAATTAAAAATCGAGTGAACAATTTTTATTGATTGTCTACGCATTCAGCAACCAGTAATGTGAGTAGACATTTCCGGTAATAAATCTGCAAATAGCTTATGTGTATAGTGAAAATTAAACTAGCTATAATTATGAACAGTAGCAGTCCCATTAATGCATAAAACACCAATGATTTTCCTTCACCTATTAATATAATGATCTTATATTGGGTACGTCATGGTACAGTTCAAATTTTTCTAACTACTAGGTATAACTTTGTAGTGATTATAAGTTCGATTGCAGCAATGGCGAGTTTGTCTAATTCATATCACCTTGAATTCCAATACAATATCTTCGATATACTTCTTCTTGCTCATCTTAGAATCCAACAGATATATATGAAGAAATAATAATATTCTATCAATTACGCAAATGATTAATTAGTAAGCGTCTGTTTTTATTTTGAAATGAAACTTTTTTTAACCGGGTTCATCGCGTATATTACAGGTAAAGTCTACCTGTGACCACGGACTACTGTAAAGTGCTCAAAACGTCGGCTTCTAAAATGATTTTAGAATACTAATAATATACGCGATTAATCCGGTTAAAAATAGTTTCATTTCAAAACGTGTAGTAATTGGAAAAAATCAAAGACCTTATTACGTTTTTATTTTATTATTATAAAAAAAAACAATTGATAGTTCGTACATCGGAATGTTTTTTCCTTAGTAATGCTAGTTGAACGAAGTAATTATTACAGGCAATTAGTAATTTACTACAATCTGTGCGTGATTACACACTTGAAGTGTTTTCAAATTAATGTATTTTAAACATATCTATTGCATATATTTTGGTTTTCGAATTGTTTTTCTTCTTAATGAAATCCACACATTTACTTTTTCTTTAATATATCTTTTATTCTTTTTATTTATCGTTACGCCTAATACATTGTTTTTCTTGCCATTCACTAGTCATTTTCATTTTGTCCTTTAACAGGTCTTTTGTTTATTGTAAATCGACGCTCATTATTTGTTCCCAGCACTTGAATAAATATTGGCAGCATTATAAATGTTATTGTCGTGAAAAAAACTTTGACAAGGACACATTCGTTCTGCAGTTTTTATTAAGTTTTGTTAACATATTTATTCAGCTGTTTTTGATTAGTATTACGCATGTACTATTAAGTATTAACATTCTCCTCTAAACTTAATTTTAGATCTTAATTAAATCAACTTCATTTAAACAAGTTATGTTCCACCCCTCAATACGTAATGAATGTATTGAGGGGTGGAACTTATTCGAATATCGAATTCGGAGGAGAGACGGAGTGTCTTGACACTATTTTCTCTCTGACTACCCTGCTATGCGGGAAGAAGCGTTATAAAATTATTCTATATAACGTAATGTTTTATGATTGATTTCGATATATTTTTCAATTATCTTAAATAAATGTTAAATTATATAAGGGTAACCTCACTTGTCCATATGTGACTGGCCAATCGATCTATCAATTAACTGTAGCTAGCTGTAGCTGGAACTGCGGACCCGAAGTCAAAGGTATCATATATTCACATATCACTATATGCATATCTAAGTTAACAAAGTACCTACACACTAATACTAGGTTAGGATTAAGTAACTAAGTGTGAACTATCTTAATATATAATACCTAAATATATTACTAGTATATTATAAACAAGAAACAAATTGAAAACTACATATTTTTTAATTTGTTCCTTAATCCTGCAGCGTTCCAATTTTTATACGTTTTTTAAATATGTATTTTTCAATTTCCTAAGTGTGCGATAACAAATGTTATAAGAAAATAATAAAAAAAAGGAACAAATTACACAAAATATTGTATATATTACCCTTATATATTCTTAACAATTTATAAATAATATATTTAATTATCTCATGACCACAAGACTAGCGCGGATTACAATAAATAAAAAAACTCAAGGATGACGGTCAGCTTCACAAATGCCTGCCCTCATTACTCACAGACCTACATTAGACGTACTTGTGTATGTTACACCATATTATATTACATATTTCTTGATATCTGATTTAGTATCGAAATATAAAAAAATACTACCTCCTGAAAAGCTCACACGTTAAAGGCTTCCAACCAGGGCTTTCACAGTTAGATTAACCTTCACGATTAAAATCGGGAAGAAATAAACAAGTTTGCGGGTCGTAGTCCACTCTATTCAAAGTAAATTTTGTATTTAAAACATAATCTTTTTCCCGATCTGCTTCCTGGTCCAAAAGAGGAAAGAAAGTTTGAAAGGATTCGATATCTAAAAACTAAATTTCAAAACCTTGGAAAAGTAGATTCTGAGTGATGTGTCAACTTGTCTTTGAGCAAATTATTCACATAAACGTTAATTTTTAGTTACAAAAAAGAAGAAAGAAGAAAAAGAACTGAACTCAACTTTTTTAGTTTTAAACAATATATAAAAATAATAATAAATGAAAAATGGCAATGAATTATATAACATTCATCAAAAACAAACTGATACCTACTGTAAAAAACATTTTCAACGTACTTTTATCATGCTGGAACTTTGTAAAATATCAACATTTAAAAAATGCCGTCATTGAAATATACAATAGGCCCTCCCCATCTGTCACGGTCCTTTCACTGAGACAAGTTTAAAAATATTTGGTGTTTGTACTGTAAGTCAAAATTTTAACATAATACTCTACTACGCTACCGTACTATATCAAAATAATTTTACCAGATTTATCACTCAAAGATAGTTTTAGATATTAGAAAGTATTGGTATATATGAGAAGATAGAAAATATTATAATCACATGAAAAATATTTCACTTTTTAAAAGAGATATTATTTATATATATACTAGGATTACATAAAAGACATATTTAGAAAACGTATGTAAAACGCTGCGTTCTAATTTTTATACGTTTTCTAAATATGCCTTTTTCAATTTCCTAAGTGTGCAAATAACAATTTAAAATTTTTTAAAAAAAAAAATGTAGGATTACATAATAAACAATATTAGTTATATAAATATATATAAATATTAGTTACATTAATTGACAATACGGGAAGATTTTAAAAAGTTCTACAGCGTAGGCAAAACTCAGGCACTTATTGTATCTATAATAAAGATATTTCAATATTTTCATATTTCAAGCCACTTCCTGCAATTATTAAACACGACAAAAACAGTAAACTGTCAACTTAAAAAAATCTATATATGTTGTGATCATATCGTAGAATTGACAATTTCATGATATATCATGAAATGGTCGCAGTTCATGAAATGATCAACTGAATTGACCATATCGTTGAATCGCCAACGTTTCACGATTTCATCGAAACTTTATATTTAAACTAAAGCTTTGACTTGATAATTTGTTACTAACAGGCAACAGCTGATATGCAAAGTAGTTTAGTTGAGTATATCGTTAAGAGATAGGTTATCATTGATCTGGTCAACCCACGTCATTATCTGACCAATCAACAATAGACCATTTCATGAAATCGTCAATTCTATGATATGGCCACGACATACACATGACATGAAATGTACAAAACACGTTGGCTTAGACGCTTATGACGTCATGCGGAGCTGGTGCTCGATGCTCGATCACATGTTAGGCACAGTACGTTGACCCTCTCAATGTTAATGTCAGCTGTTAAACTTGTAATCAATTTACAGTACGTAAATTTTATATTTGTAAAAAAGCCACTAAACGAATAAATAAAATTCTAAAATTCCATTTGCTAATATACATTCTAATGTTACTCAAGTAGGAAATTACTATCGTTCGATATTGAAAATTTCAAATTTTTTAAATATATTGAATTGCACGCATTGTCTTGAACTCGAGGGGAGAATGAAGTGTTGAAGTCACTCTAGTTAAAAAATATACACACTAGTTTATGCTTAGATTTACATGGAAAAAATTATCGCTAATAAATTATAAAAAGTTAATCACTGTACTTAGTTAATATTTTATAATCAAATTCATGAAGTGGACATTTAAAACGTATAATATAAATAAATACAAAATATGGGCGAAACACCCATAGGCTTATCTACCAGCATTGTATCAGAAAATTCTTTACAGCTATCATAAAAGTAATCGGTAGTCTCCGTCGTGACATTTAGTATTAAGCTTGTTGAATGTAGGCGTCATATTTGATTGGTTTTGACTTGTAATATACACCATAATTCAAACGATTTACCAATTTTGGGTTTCTAAATAATATTTCTGCTTGCACATAATAATAGGCAACAGCACGCTGGTATATAGATTAAATTAGGTGGAACAAATCCCGCTTCTGCTATAATTGTAAGTGCGAACCTTATTACGAAATAGGAACATTAATTTATTGTTCTTCAACTCGTAAAACATACATAGAATTTTTTTAATATTATTTTTAAAGTTACACACACACACACACACACTTAGGAAATTTAAAAACATATATTTAGAAAACGTGTAAAAATTTGAACGCAGTGGGATATGAACCCGCGCCTCTTTTATATTTTCCAAGTAATCAAAACTTTAATTGTTCAAGTATATTTTTTTCTCAATTTAGATTTGTATATGTCATTACCATTATACTTAGGAAGGAACCATTATACTTATATGTGTTTACTTTTAGTGTACAATAAAGATTATTTACTATTACTATTACTACTTAAGGTAAGTCTGAGATTGGTCTTAGTTTTTATTAAACGTTGTTAAAAACTATCTTTTTTTAACATTTTTTTAAAGTGTTAATAGCACGCTTAGGAAATTGAAAAAGATATATTTATCAACAATTATCAAGTGTGTGTGTGTTTGCAAGTACATGAGAGTACTATGTGTGCAAGCTATATTTTGTATATTTATAATTAGTCTTTTACTGTACTTACTTCATACATATCATCATAATATACACGAGTAAATACATTAGTATGTATACAAACATAAACATATAACTAAATATATACTCCACGAAAGTCACTCCAAAACCATGTAAAACCAGCTAAGTAATATTATCACTATATAGTAAACAATAAAAGTGATTAGTACTTATGTTTTGATTTTTCTAATAATTTTTTTGGTTATATTTCAACTCCTACACAAGATGCGAAGCGAATTTAATTTTTTTCGATTTAATTCGATGCGCTTCGCTTTCTCCCTTAAGGCCAACTACCCCGGACTAACCCTCCATATTATACCAAATTTAGTCAGTCGTTGCATTTTTATCTCAAAGAACCTTACTAGGAGACACCAAGATATATGCATTACACGATGTATATGTGAGCGAATCACACCGATGATCCCCTGGACACGTTAAATGCACAAGGACCCCCCGGAGGACATGTGTAGAGAAATTGACTGGACGAGGCGAAAAAAGTTTGCAGGGACCGTGGCGTTTGGCGCTCCGTTCCCTGCAAACTGACTGACTAACCTGACCTGACCACAAACTACCCTGCTAGGGATAACACGTGAATCTAAAAAAAAAGAAAATATTATACACAATATCGATTCGTACAGGAAGTAGCAGTTATTATTTTTTGCTATTTTAATTTTAGTTGGTTTCAGTTTTGAAATTATTTGGGTACAAATTCATTCAATTGTCATGCATCTCTAAGTTCTGTGTGTTAGTGAAATTCAAAAATTCTATTGCGTAAAAAATTGTATTAAAACATACTTTTTTAAGTAAATTAAAATACTTGTTATAAATTAGTACAAACAATGTGTATTAAACTAAACACCGCTATAAATCAAATCCCTTAAGCTGTTCATCGTAAATATTTGTTATTAAAACGATCATTTTGGCTAGTCTAGTTTTTAGTGCTTCCACATTCAATTAGCCTGAGAGTTCGAGAAAGTTTATTATTTCTCAAACTATTTACGACGCATCGGCCTATATGCATGGTAAGTGGTAAAAAATGAAGGCGAAAAGATCGAAAATTTAACTGTTTTTTAGCAATTCGTACGAGAAAACGGCCGAAATAGTAAACGCATTGTTCCACCTGTGAGAGGTGAGAGAAGAGCTCGTGCAGTGAAGCGCACTTTATTACATTTAGAATACAATGAGACGTGCGGATGCAGTTACGCCGGTACGAGTACAGTCATATCCAGCGCCTTGTTTCACGGTTGAACATGCGTCACAAAGAAAATGTTTTGAATTGTTCTCGACTTTTTTGTATCGCATTCGACTTGATGCTTTGCATATACGTGTAGCTGTGTAGCTAAGGCTTTTATTATTTCTTTTCTACATATACAGGGGACACGATAAAGTTATATAAAGAAATAAGTTCATATAAATAGTAATAAAATATTATTAACTTCTATAAATAAAAGTTCATATTTAATACATCTTTATAAAAAATAAAATGGAAATTCAGCTTGGAAAATATACTTGTAGACGCATTAATCCATATTTTTTTAACATTTTTTATAGTTATTCCCACACTAAGGAAATTAAAAAAGGCATATTTAGAAAACGTATAAAAAATTGAACGCAGCAGGATTTGAACCCGCGCCTCTTGAAAAACCGTTCAAGCGCTCTGACCGCTAAGCAATGCATTAATCCACATCAACTCGCAAGCGAAGTTATAATAACGCGAGTAGCGCAGTCACGCTACGCAGCCTCCACTTATCCATTGTTGTCTTGCGCCTCATGTGCTTTGACGTGTAGCTCGAATCCTGATTAAAACACCTTATGAGTATTAATTTTTCAAATAAAAATAAATAAAACTATAGCAAAAAACATATTTCTACTAAAGATGTTTCCTCGTTCTATTTAGACAATTAAGGAGTGGTCTGTTTTTTCGTATCTTTTTAAGTTCTTTCTATTTACCCATCACAATACTTGATATACGTAACAATTTTTAATATTTTAAAGGATATAAATTAAAATAATATTTTGTCATTCGGAAATATGTAGAAAGTTAACTTCTTAAAAAATCTGTATATATAATATACATCGCTTACCTCAATACTTTCAAATATAAAAAAAAGCTTAAACTCATAGTTTAACTACACATTATCATTATAATGTCGTATTATATTTCTTATCTTTCAACTAGGGGAAGTTATTATGAGAGCGCGGTCACGCTACCAAGCGTCCATTATTCTTCAAATTACTGCACTTGATGTATTTTGTTAACTTATATAATGTTATATCCACTCCCGTTCACCTGTGAATGTGTAGCTATATATAAATAAGAAGTAACTTCTTAGATTAATTTTTCATAGTATTTTTATTCGCGCTTTTCCAAGAGAAAAAAAAAGAACCTGGTGTCAAGAGACGCCATTCTCGACTTGCGACCAGAAATGCAATTAACTAAGTATCAATATTATCATTCTCCGGATTCATTGGGAATCGAACCCACAATCAATCGTGTACAGTTAGACGCTGTCCCACTGCGCCACAATGGCCTTTATATTTATTTAAATATACTTTTAAAATTTGTGCTATATGGACAACTAAACAAGATGAGCTAGACACATTAAGTGCCTATTTTAAATTATGAAAAAGAAACAACAGAGTAGGTCACGCTGATATTAACAATATCCAATGTACCATTATATACCGTCTGGTTTTCATCTGCATTTATTGT
Source organism: Podotricha telesiphe (assembly GCA_038994665.1). Lineage (NCBI taxonomy): Eukaryota > Metazoa > Arthropoda > Insecta > Lepidoptera > Nymphalidae > Podotricha > Podotricha telesiphe. Next base: position 431,882 of record JAOYRR010000230.1, on the reverse strand, counting down.
GCCACGGTATGCCTAGTTTTCAATAATTTGTATTAAGCTGAAAATTCACTTAATATTATTGCACTATATACGTATATAGGAGACTGCAATAAAATTGGACTGATCATAAAAAATAATATTACTTCTTTCAATATATCGATATATATGGCACCATACATGGCCCATTTAAATATGTATCGAATGTGGGCCGCTTTATAACAAATATCAAGTCATCAGTTATTTCATATAATTTCTAACATTTAAAACATATCAACTGCAAAATAAAAAAATGAAAGTAGTTTTGTTTAAGATAAAATCTGAAACCTGGAACGAAACTGAAGGCCGTATTAATAAAAGAGGACATATATTTTACATGATGTGAGTCTGTCTATGTTGGTATGCGTTATTGCAGTTTCTATGAAATTAAAAGTGCAATCTGCAAACCTTTTTAAACAAATAAAACATGCTACCTAATGCGCATACGCAAAATCAAGTCAAGTTACTTATAACTATTATCGTTTTGCTTGTATGTAATATTTAAAATCATATAAATATATAGCAAGTGGCTAATTTTTCACTTTTCATTTTTATAAGAACTTCCCGACTACGCCGTTTTGGCCGGGTTTCTGACTACACGAGATGGTTACAATTTCAATTTAATATATAATTATATTATTATCGTTCTCCCGGTCTTGTAAGATTTCCACTCAATATCCAATTTCTCTTAAACAAACGGAAAATGTAAAAAACGTAATATTTTTTTTTATCTATCCCGATAATTGTATGTGATTAAAGTTATTAATATATTTTCTTATCTCAATTTCAGGTTCCATGATGAGCTGTCTATGATCTATTAAAACTAGGCGTGACAAGCGCCTGCATCCAAAATGACTTCCGAACGAGCTATTCCACACTTGCGCGATATCTTCGGCCTCAATCAACAGTATGATGGCAAGACCTATGACGAGAACGAGGACAAAACTAAAAAATCTGTAAGAAAGAAGAAAGAAGACTACCGCACGTACACCAATGGTGACGTCAAAACTCTTGAGAGACATCTCAGTATGAAAAAAACTATACGCAAGAAAATAATGCGCGATCTCCAACAGGCATTCGTAGAAGACCCTAACGAGTTTAAGGTCGAAAATACGAGCCCGGAGAAACTGAAGGCGGAACTCAGCGCAGAAGCTGTAAAAATAGAAAAGAACGTTCGGAAAAATGATCCGACATTCTTAGATATGCTCCGAGGTGAGACAAGGGGAGAGGAGGCTAGAGAGGAACAGCCGCCGGCAGAAAAGACCAGTTTCTGGCGACGTCTTACCATGAAGAATAAAAATAAAAGATAATTTGCATAAATTCGCCGTGAATCGCGTTACTCCGTTTATTGTCTTCTTATTCTCTGCGATTCAGATCAGATCCGTTTGTCCTGGCCTGACGAACCAATTTACCCTGTACGATTTGGAATTAATGAAAGTATACAAAAACTGAAAAGAAATTAGACGTCAATTGTTTTAAGTAATGATTCGCGCATTTCAAACTTGTTTTCATGGTGCTGTGTGATTTTCACGAGTTCAGCATTGCAATACTTTTTTAAAATTACTAAAACCAATTTAAAATATTAATGTTAAGATTGCATATATAATTAACATAATTATTAACTTTAAATCTGTGATTATATTATGCTAATCTTGAAACTTAATTGAACACATTTAATTTTTTTATAATAAAAATAAACTCAAATACTGAAATCGATGTTTATTTGTCGTCAGTCAACAATAATGCCTACTCAAAATATCTTAGAACTAATATAAGCTATATTTGTTTAGTAAGGAAAATAAACAGCTGATAATTTCACGCACCGGTTTGCTTGCATAGGTACCTATTGGTTATTAGTTTGTAATACTGCCTATTGCCTAATGGTTCTTATAAAAAAAGCTGTTTTGTATATTTTTCAATATTTATTTGACACCATTTTGTACTACGGCAATAGCCATAATAATGGCTATTGCTAGTTTAACTTTTTCAATAGGATGATAAACGATTACAATTAAATACGTTAATAAGTTGCTGTTCTAATATAAAAGTGACGCCACCGTGAGTGAAGGCACTGGAAAAAAAGCTAGGATATGTGATTATTAAAATCTATCTATGTACTGTTATTTATACGTAATCTTTTAATCTATTGATATTATAAATATTGGCTCCTATGCTTTTTAATACTATAAATAATAAGATTTTATTATAAATATACATTTTTACATATAACCAACAAGTAACCAATTTTTCAAAGTTTTTATTAGTTTTTTATTCGTGAAAACCGAAGACTGTATTTTTACAATTCAGACCATTTGAATATATTTACTTTTTCAGTGTACATTTTTATAACTGTTTTGATAATCAAATATATTTATCTTGTAATATCAATTTTGTCTACATGTAATAAGAAGGTTCTAGAAACAATTATACGCATAATATCAATAAGACTTCTTATTAAACTTCTGATTAAGATTCTTTTTAACATAATTTATTAAGTGTCAATATATTCTATGGTAACGGAGTAATGTCGTCGGCCATTTTTACTTATAAAGGAATATCTCATTCTACATGTGATGTAAAGTTTAAGTCTAGTAGAAGTTAGTGCGTAGGATAAGGTTCTCTTAAGAGGTGTATTTGTGTAAGGTAGTGCGGCATTTTCTTGTTGTGACAGTTTATATCTATACTGCTATATAAAATAATTTTACACATTTATTTATTTGTTTGATTTTTACTCTCCCTTTAGAAATAATTAATATATTAATATTAAATATAATTTTATAAATAAGTGACTCAGTGTTTTATGAACAATATTTTTACTTTCCCAAGCTTAAGACTGTCGCTAAGTAGCTTATTGAATTATAAGAACCTTCGTTTTGTTCAATATGTATTATTAAAAAGTACTACAAATTTTATGCTTAGTCTTCTTAATAGGAGTGTGACCATCACACTCAGTGATAGATGTGGTGTAAAATTTTAAAAGTTAAAAGTTTAACTACTGTTGCAATTTTAGAAAAATAACATGAATTTAGCGATATTATGAATAAAATCAAAAGAAATAAAAAAAGAAAATAAATTTAGATATATTTTGTATTTTTCTAAATATTACTTTTATTACTAAATTCTAATATATTTATAATATTCTATTTTTAGTGACCTATATATTTAACAAGAACAATTTTCGTTTTTTTTTCGTATATACAATGTACATATATTTAATTAAAATATGTTTACTATTTCATTACATATTTATCATCGATATGGGATTAATATTTTTTAATATTAAATTCAATTATTTTTTTTTAAACAAATTTGGAACAATAATCTGAAATTTTGTCGTAAGTACCGCCATCTAACGAGTAGTACCTATACTAGTCGGCGCTGCATTTAAAATACAGAACATGATTTAATCTTTTGTTAAATAAAAATAATAATACAACAAAAAATAAACATTCATTAATCTTATTTTATTCATACTATTACGTAACAAGAATAAATAAAATAAAAGGTTTTCGACAGCATAAAAAATACATTTATTATCATTATATTGCCGGTAATGACATTTTTTAGTTTCGGGTCGTTTTCAAAATCAGAGGATATTTATAAAAATTGTGGCCAAAAAAGAACAATTTAAATATTATAATATTAAAGTTACTATAACTATAAGTACTGTGAATTAATAGTCTTGACAATAAGCACCTTGTTCTATAACTATAGTATATTCATGAATATTATAAAATGATGAGATTTTCCTATAAAATTAGCCCAAATCTCATTCGTATCACTGATTTCAAATTCAAATTTTAACTTGTTTACATTTTTATTCTATAATGTGTTTTGGAATTTAGATTTTTTATTTAATTAGTGTATAATACAAAAATATAAGAAAATTGAATGGATAGGAGGACATTTTAAAAACAATAGAAATATATTATTTCTAAGATTTTGGAGCATGCTGTTCAGTAGTCAATGTTTGAAGAAAAAAATCCAATTTCAGGTAAAATTTTGAAATTATAACAAAAATTACTTCATTAGTGTTTCACCACATAGTGTGTTCAATTATTTGTTGTTTTTTTTAATATTATTTTCATAAATTAATGATAATTGCAGAATCTTTAAGTTATTTTCGAATATAGAGCTCTCTAGAAAAGCTCTATTTGACTGGAAGAGTGGCCAGAAGGCAGAGGTATACAAAAATTAAAAATAGTCCTGAGTTGTATGCTGCTGAACAGGAAAAAAATATTATAAAAAGAAACTAAACCAAAAATCAGTTATATAGTGAAGATTGCCTTAACCGCAAATGCATCATTTGTAAAGACATCCTGTCTTATGACAATATATAAAAAAATCGAAAATTAAATTACATTAAACGGGATAGAGATAGATAAAGAAAGGAGACACAAAAGAAAAAAATAATAAATAAGAAGTCAAAGCCTTGGATAAATCGCACACAATTGTGCCGAGGAAGTTTAAAGCATACACTTTGGTGGCAGCCGAAGTTAAGTGTGTCTGCCTTCACACAGACGTTGTTTATTAAAAGAACAAGCCCAATTTTTTTTGCACAGTTGTGAGTGCACCCGTGACGATGTAACGGCTGCTCATTTAGACCATATAATAAAATTTGTTACCATTAAATTTCCACAAAGAAGGTGCCATCTTTCAAAATGTGTACACTTATTTGACTTACTACTTAATTAAGGCTTGTTACTTGGGATTATATAGAATCTGGGCATGGACAAGGCGCCATTATCAAGTTAAAGGACAGCGGGATGTTGGAACTTTTGGTGCACTTAAAGACGGTCTTCAAAATCACATAAAAAATGTCGAAATTGTATGATTTGATGCTACTTAAAAATATTATGACTTTCAAAGGCACTATGGATTAATAGTGCATCAGGAATTTTTTTAACTTTAATTATTATAAATGTTGAATGCTACTTTTCACATAATTTTCTTATTATATATTCTCTTTGTTATTTTAGGTTGTGTGGTCGTCTGACTCTATTCATTTTATGGTTAGAAAACAGTGCTTAAATACTGCTTGCGTGCATACATTAAACATTTTCGTTTTTTTTTAATATATAATACTCCAGCTGAATCTGCAATTTATTATATAAATATAGTGCCTGAAAATAAAAAAAATACAAATTCTCAACGATATGGCATTTACACGTTAATAATCAGTCATGGCATCGAATTCACAAAATACGAGCCTCCGTTACATTAGACATTCCTGGCCAAGTACAAAGATAGGGATGATTCTTCTCTATCTGATGATAATAATAATAATAATGTCTGATTAATATTTTTTGTGGTTGTTAATTGACTTGTAGATATTTTAATTGTCAAAGTTCCTTAAATAGTCATACTATAAATCATAAAGACTAAAATTAAAATTATCTACCATTGATTAGTAGTTAGGAGTAGGACGTATCGAATTACTTATGTTATGAATAAATATTCCTATTTATATATTATGTTAATTATGTTTACAGTCCTAATTAGTAACTGCACTCATAGAAATCATCTTTTCGATATTTTATATCGTTTAGAAATTCCTCCAAATTTACTATTTAAGTGTTCGTTTTTTGGCTTGTCAAATTATTATTTTGATCACAGAATTTTAAAAATAAGCGGGTGTGACCCTGTGAGCAATAAAAGGGTCCGCAAGGGCGTCACCCGCGGGGCTATGACCTAGGATTGCGTCGATGAACGGGCGGTGGTAGTCCAGCCCAAACCAAAGAGTAAAGTAATATTTACTGTAAAAGAGAGCACTCTTACTCGATTTTTTTGCAGAAAAGTTTCAACTAACAGCGACATCTACAAATTGAATCCGAACTAAAACATTGACAGTACTTATATATATTTTTATTATTAATTACTTGTAGGTAATAGTTATGATCAGGTATTTGAAATATAACAACAAAGATTATTATTCTTTTTTTCAATCTTTATGTTTGTTATAATATATTTGGACAAATAAAAATGAGCACAACTTAGGTATGTAGAACTCGGTTTTTTAATAACATAACTGAAAAATATTCTTTAGCAAAAACACTAAATAATACTTGATACAGCGGCGCTCACAACATTGTACAATACTATTTTGAGACGAAGTCACTACTGTTAAGCGGAGAAAAGTACAAGTCGACTCGACGCACTTTCTGTAAACAAATAAATAAAATAAAATAAAATTGTAAAAATGGAGAGATCTACAAACACGCGTACACGCAGAGAGGAACCATCATTTTTCATAATTTTATTCTCATACATTTTGTTTGGTGCTGCCTGTTGCTAGTACTCAGTTGCCAGAGTAAGAAAATAATTCATAAAATTGTTTTAGATTCGAATTATTATAACGCCATCACGCCATAATATTTAAAACGCCATCTATTGATGGCGTTTTAAAAGAATGAAAACCATGACCAAGCAAGTGGTTACCAAACACACTTTCCAGATTAAAGTAAATATCAAGAGGTTTGTTTAACAAAATTTTGTGTTGTCAGTTCAGTCAACTGTCGGAGTCAGTAATAATTACTATTATAAAGTAATTAATAAAGTTATTGAAGCACATTGAACTTCTTTGTACTCATTACACTCCTGTATACTTCCAATTAAGTCTTACGTGGAAGACATTTAATTTCATACTCTTTTATGATAGTGAAAGATGTAAACTGTAGATATAGGATATTTTATTTATGAATGAAATGCGAATTATTCATTGGTATTAAATTCATTGAGTGGACCTTCGATAGCTTAATATTGCATGAAATAAATAACACCCGAAAATACTTTGGTAATTATTGCAGAGTTGGGTGAATTTTATGTGCAATTAAGAATGCATTAACAACTGCTCATTTCTTTGTAGGGAAACAATACATAAACAATTAACAATGAATTAATTGTTAATTGTGATTTCCGCTCAAACACATGGTCACTTTATAATATTTAATTATCAATTGCAATTAAAATTTGGTGTGTAATAGTAATAGTACTTCAATTCAAATATTCCCGCTTATTCGTTGCTAGAAGTTTCACTGCTAAAATGTATGTAGTGTATATATCGCGTAAATCTATTATTAAATTATTTTCTTAGGTGTTCTTCTCTAAAGAGTATAATGTTTCTTGGTAGGATTGCAAGCAGAGGACATAATGAACTATAACAAATTTTAGAGACATTGCTTCTTCAGTAATAGAAACACGGTTGCCTGTAGTCCAACCAGAACTAAAATAAATTCCTCTTCTTCAGTTTCTGCAGTTTCCCGTGTAGCAAGGTGGCCAGAGAAAACCTAGAATAGACACACCCTTCTCCATTTACCTACCGAATCCTAGACCATGCGTGTCGGGTGGCGGAATTCAACGCCGCGCTTTGTCTTGTCACCAGAGCGAAGAAAATAAAATATTATTTTTCTTTTCGAGTCGCAACTCCCACCCCCATGGGAGACTGGGATGTTGCCCCCAATTCGATAACACATTTTAGTAAGTGGTATTATGTACCGGTTGAATTCGGTTACATGACATTTAGTAGTCTTGCACATTTCGTGCGAACCTTGCCGTTTCTTTAACTAAATGCAATATAATATCCAAATGCACAGAAGACTAGCATTTTTCATTATGTATCAACATTCTTTTAGTACCTCAATTAGTAAAGATCTCAAGTCTCAAGATTTATTGTGCAAGACGCTTTTGTATAATGATTTATTCATTAAAAATATATTTTAATTACTAATTATTTTAACTTATTCTTATTGTAGGGTAATAAAACAACTGGGTATTTTAATATACAATTTTAATTTTTGTCAAGGAATAAAAATAAACGACTGAATAGAAAATAATTGTTTATTTCGGGAATTTTCAGTTTTTTACCTGTTAACATTTTTTAAGAATACTTTTAATTTTAATTTGGAAAATCTACCACTGCTTTCGAGTGTCTTTCTGTGGAGAAGAAGCGGCGCAAGAAACTCCACAGGAATCACCTTTTTTTGTTGAATTTAATGCCAATTTTATAATTTGCATGAATATTTCCTTATTTACAATAATGCCCTACCTATCCACCTAATTCTATCGATGATTTTTTTCCCGTTTACATCTATAGTACCTATGTCATCGCCCGGTGTTTAATCATTTAAAATCAATCCTGGAATAATATCGATTAATAGCCATTCTTATAACTAAATATCTAATTATAAATAATTCACTTATAATTAACCTACGTGGCAAGTTATTACTAGATATTCTTAAAATTAACCAATCTTAACTTAATCTAAGAAATTATAACTAGCCTACATACCTAGATTAAATATAGAATAATATAATAAAGAAGTATTAATAATAGCAACAGCACCTAACACTTATTAGGATTTATGATAAAGGTTTTTGTAACATTTGGTATTTTACAAAGTTTTGTGTATAGAGTAGTGTTTAGTTGTGTAGTTTAAAATACGATTATCGTGAAAAGCCTATCAATAAGTAAGTAAGTATACATACATACCAATAACCCACGTGAGCTTAAATTAACTAAAAGTAGTAGAACTTGCGATGTTATCATACTAATTAAAACAACAAGTCATTAATACTTGTACATACAATGTAACAACGTTCTGCTTTCGTCTGCATTTATGTTATTCCTTAACCTTTCAATGACGTATTGGTTTTAGTCGCATCAATAAATTTCGTCAGCTTTCGATTCTTTTGTAAGTAGGAAAAAATTAGATTCAACCTCCATGTAGGCGGCGTATTATGCACACTCCATATTAAATATTCATTTTCGACACTTTAATCACACCATGCCATATTGATCAAGTCGATCTAGCTTGAGGCAAACATACTAAGATCACATCATTTTAGACAAAGCTACAAACGCACAGACACACAGGAATAGACAGGCACAATATTTCAAACGAGATATTGTTAAAATTATAAATTTGTACAATAATTGCATGTAAAAAAATACTTATTCTGCCAGTTCATTTCTTAACTGCCCCAGTAACTAAAATCACACTCATATTGGTTCACCGTTCCAAACACTCGTATAATTTAATAAAAAAAAATGATTTTTAATTAAGTTGAGGTTTAGCGCAACTTACTGAAAAAGGCCAAATCGATGTGTGGTCTCAGGTTGAGGCTATGCCACTGGTATAACTGTAAAATATATAAGTATCGAAAAAAAAAAACAAATATTCATTATGCATTTGTATTAGAAGTGAAGTGTTCTGGATAGTCATGCGTGTTTGTCTTTATAATAGCCATTGATTCAAAAGTGGAGTCTTCTACCGCTTCTTACAAGCGCAATCAAGTATAGTGCATTTTTGCTGCTGACTTTCTTCGTGAATCTGCACATGTATTAACTGCAAGATATTCAAAGGGACACACAAAGAACTAAGTTACAAAAAGAAAATAATGTATTGTGGTGAAGTAATAAAAATGCTGCATGCTTTTATTTTTACAGACAACAATTATACTACAAGTAAAACCACGTTTTCTTACCAATTTAAAGGCAATTTATATGTAAATGAGGGTAGAAGAAGATATGTAGAAACCATAAACTGTAAATAGATCAAACAACACGAGGAGAAGCAAATAAATAATTTAGAATGTATTTAACATCTAATTATTAAGATTAAAATAGGATAGGATATATGTCTATACCTAATTTACCTGGTTTAGTTACCGCGGTCCCTTTTACAAAATGTATTAATTTCGTGATAGCGTAATATCTAATGCCGCTAAAATCATAGCTCGCAAGGTAGAAATTATATACTGCAAAAAATCCATCGCTCTACTACTGGTTGCTAAATACGATCCACTGGGCTTCATTTAACGGATTAAACGGCGCCGGGAACTGTAAAAATTACATTAAAACACGGGAAAACAAAAGTATTAGGTATTTAAAATATTTTTGTTTACCTACGTTTAACATGCCATAAATCCACCTAGCCTACTGCTAAACATAACTTCTAGTTGCCTTTCGAAATTGTTAATAAATTTGTGCACTTCCAGCTCTGATTAATCGGAATTACTAGATATATATATATATATATATATAATACCTTTCATATTTATGCTTCATTCTTTCATTATCCGCTACTGCACGACGCGACGAGTTAAGTAGACGTGCAGATGGTAACTGCAAAAACGACGAAGACACGGCAAACGTTCAAGTTGAAAGTTATCCTAACCCTACCTGTACTTCTAGCATTTAAAAAGTTCCCACGGTTATCTTATATTTGATTGTGTACCTTATACCGCGCTATTTAAAAACAGGGCGTGCCCATCTACATCACCAGTCAGTCAGATAACTGCAACTTAGAAAACATAACACAAATACATCCTATATATATATTATATACATACATACATACATACATATATAAATTTCACTAAATATTGGTGGTAATTCTAATCAGCTTAAGCATATGCTTTATACATATATCCATTGCTTTAAACGAAAAACATTACATGCCACGTTCTAATAAGTAAGGGAGTGGAAACTATTTAAGTTATGTTACATAGTAATTGATTACCAACATTACACCTGACCAACTCGAGATTTACACCTGAGGTCAGCACCCGAACCTCCGCGGAACATTTCAACTGTAAATAGACGAAAAATGCGTAGACACGAAAAGATAATAAACAGTCTTATTACTTTGAAAATATCGAGTTAATAAGTCAACGTATGTAAAATAAAAAAAATATTATAATACCATAATAAAAATTTTAGTGTACCCGGCTCTGGCAATACATTACATCTATATATATATGATGATGACTAAACCCTGTGAAAGGTGTAAATAAAAAATATATAAGCAATATTGCTCCCACTGTCACACTGGACTCGGCACGCCGGGAACTGCAAGAAGATTGTAAGACACCAAAAACAAAAAATAGTTTATTATTAAAACTTAATAATCTAAGTATTTTAGTCTACCGTAAGTATAAGTAACGTCATTATATAACGACCTATATATATTGCGAATATACTCAATGTGCATAAAATCGGAACCGGCGGAATTATTAGAAAAGAGCACAAACCCAAGTGAATTCTTATTACGTACGTATTCATACTTAAAAAAAAAATACTTTAAAGTATTAATAAATTATAAAGTTGTCTTTACCGCCTGCATATTTTTCGAAATAAGTTTCAGGGAAAAATAATTATAATCGATTCCTTAAAAAAATTGCTGAAAATATTAAAATATATATTATTAGTAAATAACATGTAGTCATATAAAAAAAACGTTTATTCCGTTCAACAATACTAAATGTAAATTAAGTTTAGAAAATATAACTATTGAATGTAACAACTTTGGTCACTAATTTAAACATATATTAAAATATTGCATTACCACCCCACTTCCACACCATAATAATCACAATTTAATTAATATTAGTTAAACAATACATATGCAAGTTTTGTTAATGTTAACTATATGGGCCAATAAAACTTAGAAAACTTGTTTAAATGGACAACTCCACTTCACACCACGACACCAATAAACCACTACATTTTTTGATAAGCATACTTAATCATTGATTTTATTGACTTTGCACAAGTATTAAATATTGTAATTTAACATTGTACACACTTTTATTGCAGTTCTTTTAACTTTCACATAATGAATCACAATTAACTATACATAATATATTGCAAACAACTAAATATTAATTAGACAGACATGAAAAATAATATTTCTTGCGTAGGTAGATTTGAGGAATAATATATTTGTTGCGAAACTTAAAAAAATAATATTTCGGAATATAAATATTATATTTCAGTATGTTTTCCGTTCAGTTAGACGGCAATCCTACAAAAGCACTCAAAGCGTTCAATTACGTGGGCTTGTCCCGAGCGAGTAGCACATTCGCCGCAAACGTTTAACCTAATTACCTCCCAAAAGCATATTTGATGCTTGCCATGATATATGTTATCTATTGTACAAACAATGTGTATGTTAAGTAAAAGTACAAATTATAAACTGATCCACAACAATATGCAAGGGCTGAAACTATGTAAACGGCCACAAACACTAGACTGGAAGTCGAAACGCTCCACTAATACGGGCAGAATTATTAGCCACAGCAATAAGTTATTGGAAATAATTTCATAGTGACATTCCACAAAATATCAAAGCTTCTATTAAAATAAAAAGCGTTTCATACAGTAAAGGGGTAAAGGTCTGTATAATACACAAACACCGATGAGTAGCGTTAAAATGTATAAAATTAAAAGCACATTGTTGCAAAAGTCATGATATTCTTGCATTGCTTCTATCGTACCATTGATAATGTGCTCTTAAGAATAGTAAAGTGAAAGTAAGAAAACTATCACACCAGCTAAACCTGCAAATTCTCCAATTCATAGAACCATATCCACTAGCTCCATGCTCATTCATCATGTTATAAAGTTAGCAACAATGGTGCACATATTGAAAGAACACAGGATTTTTTTGTAATCAAAATAAACTGTGTCAACTAAATTATAGTCGCTGAAACGTAAATAAAAGCATCTATTTTATGATATTAGACTTTGACGATGCAACATTGAAGCGAGGAAAACAAATGACATTTATAGGATTAGTTAGCGTTTTGGGTCTTACTCATGACGTATCATAGGAAAACTAACGAACCATTTCTTGATGTGACAGGGCGCTTTAGACAATTTTCCGTGCTTACAAATTCAGTTGCAAAGAATCTAATTGGCATGAGATTGTGAACACTTAAGCAAAATTAGTGCGTTCTGCGCGTTTCTTTTTGTAGGTTCGAATTAGTTCAAAGCGTTTTTTTGGTCATTCCTATTGTAGCTAATACGTAGTTATCTGGAAAAAAACATTATTGCCCTACTACGTGCTAAACTATAATTTAAGAAATGTTAAGTTTAAGCGGAATTTACTATCACAACAATAATTATTTGAATGAATGACTACACTATATCAACTGAAGAGGGATTAAAATTGAAATAAAATCAAAGTGTATAATAAATAAAATGTATATGCAATAATTTAGAGTATTTAGTCTTACAAAAAGCATATTTATTATACAAATGTTTATTACAAAAATCTTTTAATATAATATAGTAACTGAACAAAAACTTAAAATTTCGTTAAAAAGAAATAAAATATTTGTACATACTTCACGTACAGATTTCCAATGGTCAAATGATCCTAACAACTTTTAAAGGCATAAAAAGCATCAAATATTATAACACGCGTAAGTCTGCAGACAATATGGTCTATAAATATATGCAAGCCTCACACTTTGTAGCAAACATTTTACCAAATTTGTGACCTTATCTAAACCGTAAATCCCAATCTAGCATCATGCTTGTTTAAAAAAAAATGTTATCAATTGCTGGTGTTTTAAACGGTTAGCCACCACATGTATCGCACATATATAAAAATCCTGTACTCACAGATAATTTGTCTGAAATAAATTAAATTTTAAACGTATATGGATAAGCATTGTTACGTTGATCTACGCATTCAGTGTATGCACTTGGACAAGACGATTAGACTATCACGTGACGCTTTCAATAACTTATTTACAAGCTTGCAAAACTAAAACCAACCTTCAATCGTTAGAGGCATCCAGTGCAATTTGTGCAAACTGTGAGACATGATGACAATCCCTATTCTATACTAAATCCATGCTTTACCAGATTTACCTTAATATTCAATTCATAACGTAAATTAAAATATGCTGTAAGTAAAAAATTATGAAATCTGAAAAAAAACGTATATAGTGGATTTTGAAGATTTATTGAAAACTTGTAAATACTACCACATTGCCTACCCGCATAGAATAAGAAGCGAACATAAAATGCAGAGCTCTAAGTACAGGTTAAGGTAAAAACAAAGGTTAGTTAAAAGTAATATTTTGGTTTGGTTTAAGTTACGTAAAAGTTTTAAATCTTCTCTCTTCACTCACCGTTGATAATATAATTGTTTACCTTATAATATTAAATAAATATCTGGTCTTCAAATAATACAATATTGTAATATTTTTCCTTTAATTTGTTCCAAGCTGTGTGTGTAAATCTTACTATAGAAAAATACTTTTGAATTATATTTAAATCCAATCCCTTTTTATTCTTAATTTTTTTAGATAAGTTTTATATTTTTACTTCCACTTATATTTATTGTTTCATAGTTAAATATTAATAATAATTATTATTATCTTTTAATATAAACGTATCTTACTCGTATATATTTCTTCTCTATTCTGTTATCTGCAATCTGTATCTTTGCTAGAGCAAATATATGGAAATTTTCAAATATTTAATTTACTTTTAAGAGGTTCTCAATTTCTCACTATTTTTACTACGTTTTACCACGTTTTTATTTTTACGTTATATTTAATTTCCAAATTAAATAGTCTACCTGTGTTTATCATTTTATTTATCTAGTTGTTGCCTTGAGGCTATTCTTATTACTCGTAATGTAAGTACATTCAGCGTGTAAATTAATACTGTATAAATGCGTAAATTTTTACATATATGAAATATTCTTGTATTGTAAATAAAATCAAAACCACTAGCACTGAACATAATTGCACTGGCACTTTCAGTTAAGTTACTCTCTTACTTTTCACTCATTTCCGCTTTTTCAAAAAAATATATTATATAAATGGCTGGATTTTAATTCCTATATATTTCTAAAACATTAATTTTCCTAGATATTTCTTTCTGTGATATATTTCTAAAACATTAGTTTTCCTAGATATTTCTTTCTGTGAAATATTTCTAAAACATTTTTGTTGTTATCTATATATTTATAACCTTGCTAAAATAAAAAACCGACCTCTATTCTTGTCTGTGCATCCAAACTACAAATATTTGTAGATAATTAAAATGAAATACTTTCACCATAACTCCACTCCCACATCATAAAACTCACGCAATTATTTAACGATATTCACAGTCACTACTTTTTTATCTTGATATAGGGGGTCCCAAGCGATCTTTTATTTGTTATAAAATATTTGGATGTATTTTAAAATCATTTTCATATTTTTTATCCTGTTTTTCGTTCTTCGTCATCATTTGTATCATTCCTTTTGTTGTTTATCAAAATTCTTTTGCTTTTTGTGCTATAAAATACTGAGTTAGGCATATAGGTTAAAATATTGGAAGACTAAGTAATTAATAGAAAGGGCTAAAAAGAAAAAAGATTAGTTAGTCGCAAAAATAAAAAAAACTATATTATATGATTTTTGTGTTTTATTTTGTGTTCACAATATTAACATTTTTTGATCTATAAAAAACAAAATTTGAACAAAATTTACCATGTAAATTTGAACAAAATTAATTTTTTTTTACATATATAATTTTCCGTACATAAATCACCGATTAAGAGAATTTAAATTTCTTTTACCTTTATAGATGGTTTAATTCTGTCAAAATTTCGCCGGAGCAATAAATTTTGTTTAGAAGTTGACATCTTATGTTTTTTATTTTCGACTGCTTTTTGTGTAGTCGTATAAACTATCTTAAATAAACTTAACCATGTTTAGCTTTCCCTTATATCTTCACACGAGCTTCATCGTCATATTAATATTCTTATAACAAACAACAGTTATAAGTTGGTATAAATTGAAGGTATTGTTTTAATTATAAGTTCTCATTTTAGCTCAATTTTTAACAAGACTGCATTTAAACCGCCTACTAACTAACCTAATAGGTGTTAGGTCACTTGCCTATAAAACATAATTACATTAAATATTATATAATCCTTAACTGTAAGCTATGCTAACTGTATATCTTATCGTGTAAAGTATAACTAACCTATAATTAGATATGACTTATTATTTAGCCTAACCTATTATTAAATCTAGCCTATCGTTACTTCTATAGATAAACATATAACTATATAAAACTATTGTCAAATGCTGGTAGACATCTTAAATATTTCATTATATTTCTAGCCTATTTTAAACTTATATACTCCGTTATGGCCCGGTACGCATTTTATGTGTTATCGTTTCAATTATACCGTTTCGATAACTATACTTAACTCGATTCTAATAATTCATGTACGATATGATAAGAGGAGTAAAAAGGTTTCTAAATATAAATTATTAATTTACAAATTACTATTAATAAAATATATATAAGTTACATAATATATAAAAGTATATGTATATTTAAAATCAAACTAGTTGATTCGTATTATCTATATCTAAATTAAATTAGTGAATCTTTCCAACAGAATACTGTAAAAAAAAATTGTTATTATCTGTGTTAAATATATTGTTTAGACTAAACTAAACTTACAGGAAAGGAGACTTGCTTCGTACTAAACTAAGTATAGTAACTAATAACTTTACGTAATTAGCTAAACTGCCAACAAGCCTGCCAGAAGCCCCGACTCACTAAACATCTGAAAATCAATCGATGATAACCATTACTCATATCAGGCCTTATATCTAGGATATTACCTAATATATTCTAATAATAGATATTTCTGTAATATTTAAATTTGATACCTTTAGTGGTGTTAAATATATGTATATTATTATACTAGAAAAGTGGCAACGTCCCAAACTAACAATTAGTTTGTTTATACAACATGAACGCGTCTTGTAAAGAAACGATGTCTAAATTAAATAAAAAAAAGTTAATTCAAATTTTAAGTTTACTAATATATAGGAACAAAAAGAAATCACTTAATTTATGAGTACCTGAGCAATTGTTACTAGAAATATCCCTAATCGGGGGACGTTTCTAATGAAGACCGGCTATCCTGAACGTACCAGCGCGCAAATCATTCAACAAGCATTATTCGTGATGCTAATTGTAATGGAGTCTAATGTACGTATCGACCTGCCACCGATGTTTGAGGAGCTTAACCGACTCTGCAGGACAAACGTCGAAATGTTTAACAAGTTTACATATACACTTCCTGAAATTTATAAGTCATATCGTATGTTATAACATAAGTGGTATTAATTTCATCCACCAATAAACAAATATTTTACAGAATAAGAATATATTGCAGAAGTTTATTACTTACTAAATAACTAATACTTAACTACATAACTAAGTATAAGCATATTGTGTTTTAAAGTGATGTGGCAATATACATAATTCGTTCGACACTTATGTTATGAAGAGTAATTTTTATATTATTTTAATTGAGAGTATATTATTATTTGTTTTCATAATAGTTAAGTTTCTGATAATGTCAACCTATATATCGTATGCTAGAATTTATGCAAGTTTCACTATTTGAACGAAATTAAAAAAAAATATATATGTATCATTTTAAAAATATTATATTTAAAGTAGCTTAAAAATGTAGTGACAATGTTTTTATTTATCCTAACCCATATCCTAGATATGCTTTATTACAACCAACTCTTAGATTACGTATAGTGTTATTAACTTAATTTTCATTATAAACGTTTTATGGTTATCGCAACACTCGCACTTCTTTTTTTAATTAAGTATATTGAATATCATATTCAGTTTATTAAAAAATTCTTTAAAAACTAGAATACTAAATTGGAATAAAATAAGCTTTAATAACACTACAATTTTAATATATTGATAGCTACTAAGCTAAATTGACCTATTGAATACACTACACTAAATATGTTATCCAATACAATTTTAATATCATATATTTGTTATATAAAAAAAAAAAATTATATTCCGTATCTAACATATCCCTGTCTCAGCGAATATTTCTTGTAATTACTTATACGTAATGATATTTATTGCCGATGCTTTTCCCTATTTAGGTAATAGATATATCATAAATGTATAAAACTACCGATGATGCCTACGACCTGTATAAATTAGTTCTCTAGTAGTAATGTTTCCTACATGAAATGACTAATCAACCAAAATCGACTAAAGCATTTAAACTAGTAAGAGTTTTAAGTTATTTATAATAGTACATAACGAAGATTGCTTTTATCTGTTTGCTCCGTTGTGTAGTAGCTATATAGTATATTATTGTCTTATCTAGAGAGTTCTCTTTCCAGGACTTGTCTTTTCATTAAAGAATAATATAAGTTAAGTGTTCAATTGTAAATATTTAAAACGTGCAGTCATAACAGCATCTGTTTAATATTCGTATGGTTTACTGTCTACTTTTCAAAAATATTATGTGTATTAATTTAATAAATGAAAACCTATTCTTTTACATCTTACTAACATTTGGGTAACCTTTCACGTAACATTATGCAATTACTATGTTACATTATTTTCATGCGTAATACAGACTGATCTACTTAGATCAGTTATAACTAGATAAGTAATCTCAACTTGAAATTCTTAAAACATTATTTTAAAACACTACATTTCAAGTAAAAGTATCTCAAAACAAAAAGAGATATATACTAGAAAACCTTAGCAATTGCCCGAGTAAACACGTCATACTTTATAAGATAAATACAATACTAATTACATAAACAACATGCTTATTATAAAATACTTTATTTAAATATAATAAAAATTAAAACTACATGTATTGTAAAAACAAGTTTTAATGATAAGCTTTAATAATATTTGCAGATTCAGTGACAAAAAGATTGAAGGTGAATCGTCGTATTAACGTTTCTGCTTACGTCAATTACTATTTACACGTTCTTATGCTCAAACAAACGTCTGACATCATCTGTATGTTCATACGTGTTATATATTAATAGCAAGTGGTTAGTTTTTATACCAAGGCCGATGCTTCTTAAAAATAAATAATAAAATAGACTTCGAATATAAATACATATACTTAAGTTACTTAATAATAACGAGCTTACCCTATTAATCATATTTTCAATCATTTGTGATTAAGCGTAATTTTTTGTACTGTAATTTTTTTGTAAATCATAAAATTTCTCAATAGCCTTTATTTTAATATTTATGTGAAACATTAATTGTATGCCAAATTTAACAAACTTAGTGGTTGTAAAGTATCTGTATAATAGTAGTTTCTAAAATATATTATTTATCGTGCAGGAACCAATATTTATTGGTTAATTTGAAATAGCTATTAAGCTTCTATTATATAGGTAACTATAGCAAAAATGTATTTTAATTTAAAATATTCCTTAAAATCCTCATTAATTATTTGTTTGTGACTTTTGTTTGGACATTAACTTTTATTTTATAATAACTTGCCCATAATGTGTAATATAAAATAGTGTAAACAACTTACAGAAATATTTTTTAGTTCTAATTCAGAACGTTTCCATAAACATGCGAGGATGCTATTGCTAAGGCAGAGCATATCTCACGCGGCATTAAGTTTATTTGATCCATCTAATTTATTTCATCAATGCAACGATTCACATAAAACAAAAACTTAACGAAACTAGTTTTTAAACTATACATATTTATCTTGCAGGTGCCTATTCGTTTTTTATTTTGAAGATTTAAATTATGGGGCTAGAAATACTAACTTGTTAAAATTTAAAAAAACCTCACAATTTCTTTACTAAACCTTCAAGCTCCCAATCTCCCAACTAATCATTAGTTAAATCATACTATAATTATTGGTGTACTGTATCTTCTATCTATCCAAATAGACCTTGTTATATATAGTTTATCATTTTGGTAGGCAATTACCAATGTCTTGCACACTACCTATAAGTAATTAACATTTGAATTTTAAATGCCGTAAATGTTTGATTTAAAGATGACTTTTTTTATAATAGATGTGTTGTAAAATTAATTACCGCATAAATATTTATTTAATATTGTTTTTATAACGTTTCTATATAATATCTTAAGTTGCCGTTTATTGTGCCATTCATTATAGACCTTCAATCTTAGGTGACTAAATAAGACATCATAGAATAGTTAAATAATAATTTACTGAGCAATTAATGATATTAAACAGAAAGTATTGTATTTATTTATTTTTTCTGGTTTATACTATGTATATATTCCGCATTATAAGTTGAGATGAGCTGTTTAATATATGTATGTATCATATAAGCTTACATAGGCGCTACTAGCCTTAAGTGTAATTTGTTTAAGATTGTCAATACTTATTGTGTGCACATTTGTATTGTAACTTATATGTATTTATGTAAATGTGCTATTTTTCGGTAGTAATAATTATCTGTAATGCCTAATAATAAAACCTACATAGAGGCACATAAAAAATGTCTATCGCTACTTTATATGATAATAATTTAATAAGAATGTATAAATTGTTTAATTTTTCATTCATTTATCTCATATCTAACCTATTTCCTTCAGTCGTTTCAGTTCTAATTTTATAGAATATACAATCGAAACTTAAAATGATTGTATTTGCTCTATAGCAACCAATGCCATCATAACTTTTTACTATGTTGTGATAAAGATGCAAATTACCTAAAGATAAATTACATTTTAAACCAGAATAAGAATTAACCATAAAAACTGCCTTCAAAGGAGGTAGTAGCATCTGGTAGGATTGACAACACTGCCATTTTACGTTAATTGACGATTCGAAAGTGCTTGTAATAGCCTGTTTTAATAAATAATGTTTTAATTTAAAGTCAAGATTAGTGTAAAGAAAACTGACGTAATGATACTAGACTCACTATTTCTAGAGGACCCAATTAAGATAAAATTCTATGATTACACGCATAAGAAAGTAGACAATTTTAAATATCTCGGCAGCACCATTACTACTCGAGATTAAAAGAATAGTGACAGCTGCTACAGAGCCTTTGGCAGACTAGGTCTCCAGGTGTTCCGCTCGCATGACGCAAGGCTAGCTACAAAGGTATAAAGATCCGGTGTCACTGAAGGCGTACCGTTAACACTAAGCTGTCAGAGTTTACATAATTATAATATTCAATTGTGTCTTAATGATATGTGTCGGGCTGAGTTTGTATCTTAATAAATATTTTAATAATTTGTACTCTTTGAATGTATCTTATAGAATTCCGATTTTGTCGCCTAATAATCCGGCTATTTTATTGTATCTTAATAATTTAATTTTGATCTTGATAATCGGCACCATTTTTTATAAAATCTGATTTTGTAGCTAATAATAGTATTATCTTGTACTTTCATAACAAAATATAATTATTCAAAGTCAATTAAGCTTATAATAAATAATATTTCCCCCGCATTGCACTTGGGTGGTATTCCGTCAGTGGAGTACTCAACTTAGCTAACGTTAGTAGTTAAAAGCATTTGTATAATTCTTTTTCAGTTTTTACTTATTTAAATTCGGTTTTTTTTACCAATATGTTGTTCAACATTGCTGTAGTATGTATAATAGTAAATTGCGTTGTTTCTTCGTTTTGCCATAAAAATAATTTAAATGCCGCAAAATCAGTTTTACTTGCTAAAAATTAAAGTACCTAACAAGATAAGTTATTTGATAAAAAAAATTATAACAAATAAATTTATTAAATTAAATTTTAGTATTATATGCAAATGTTGTCCTTAAATAATCAGTTTGTTTTATGTTTAACGATTTATGACAATTATGCTTTTAGGTCGTAGTTTTAATGAAATTATATTTGATAAGACTTAAGTAGAGCATATAAAGTATCCTCAATTAGGCAGTACAAATAAAAAGTCAAGCAATATATTCCATATTAAGACTTTAGTAATCCTCATAAAATATATTCCTAAATATTATTCTCTTCTAACTTAAAAATACATAGATATAGGACTTCACTCTTATACTCTTAAAACTCGATATTGTGATATTAATATATATATTTACAGATGCAAATTTAAAATCTATTACGAACGACTTAAGTTATTAAATATTTGTCCTTGAATATTATTGTAATCTCCATATTTAAATAGAAAGTTTTAAAAAAACAATTTATATTTATGACAAATTACATTATCTTAAAATATTTCGTCTTTTT
Source organism: Podotricha telesiphe (assembly GCA_038994665.1). Taxonomy (NCBI): domain Eukaryota; kingdom Metazoa; phylum Arthropoda; class Insecta; order Lepidoptera; family Nymphalidae; genus Podotricha; species Podotricha telesiphe. The sequence goes on along the minus strand of JAOYRR010000230.1, from coordinate 410,042 downwards.
AACATTTCCCATATTAGTATGAAAATAGGAAAGAATCTTTTTCTTTTGTTCTAATTTAATAACATTGTGGAATACGTCTCAATACATAAATTACAAATATATATTTTTATTGTTAATATTTAAAATTAAGTAGTATTAAGTCTACCTCCTCATAATTAGTGAATGAAGATTCACTTTTAAAAATATTTGCCTACAAATTGGTATATCTGCTTATTATTATGCTGCATAGTTGCAATCATTTATTTAAGATCCAACAACAACGGAATTACCAATTTCAATGACTATAACAAATATAAAATTAGAGGTAACTATTAGTAGTACCTAGAAAATGGAATTAAATAGAACCCACCTTATGTTTTATCCTTGTTGTTTCTCTGGATTGATTTTCAGGTCAATCAAGGATCTACGCGTCAACCGGGCGATGACTCCGCCATTTTTGATTTTAACGGAACTTGCCACTTCTCTTAATAAACTCCAATTCCCCAGACATATTATAATAATTAATATTATAAAATAAGCTAAATTAAGATAAGTAAATAGCCTAAGCCTAAATTATCCTAAAGTACATAGCGTTAATCTGAACCTCACAACTACACTATAGGAAAAGGAATCGTACTGAAAAGGTGGGGACAAGGCTTTTATAGTGTTCACTTGATACGCCCCAGCAGTTGCAATCCGTACAAATGAGAGAGTCGACAAATAGAATAGTGATCGAGCAAAGTTAACTACACGTTCAACTTAGCAGCATAGCCGTTCTAGAAATTTCTTTGTCCGTTGGAAAGAGATACTGCTATAAGAGTAAAAGAGGCAGCTTACAAGTTCTGGAATATTCCATTAAAATCTTAGTCCAAGAGCTAACTTTTCGTTCATTATTATAAATTAAAGTAAGCTTTAAGTATTTTATTATATTATCTATAATATAACTTATTTCATTTGATATTTAAATAATAAAATATGGCAAAGTAATGCAATATTTATTTAAAGTGTAAAAATTAAAACGTAGCAGAAATCAAAAGGATCTTCCTATTTTCGTAAATATTTTGTAATATATTATGTGTGCATACTTTTATATAATATAATTATATAAATTGTGTAATTATTTATAAGCATTACATACACGGTTATAATCATGGAAGGTAAATAATTAGCCACATAGTAAACTGGGTGGTTCAAATATAAAAATAAAATTCTGTCATATATTTTATCTGTAACAAAACTAATGCTTTTTTTATTATGTTTATTCATTTATCCACCAACGTTTGTTTGCAACAGTACATACAAATTCACAGAATTGAATATATGTATAATAAACACTAAAGAAAAATTCACCTTCTAATAAGTTCTTTGATTTTCGCGATTATTACACATTTTGAAATGAAACTATTTTAAACGGATTAATCGCGTTTTATTTCGGTATTCAAAAATACATTTTTAGAACCCGACTATTCGAACACTTTACAGTAGTCCGTGGTCACAGGTAGACTCAGACAGACAGATAGCGTCGGGTTCTAAAAATATATTTTCGAATACCGAAATTATACGCGATTAATCCGTTTAAAATAATTTCATTTCAAAATTCACCTTCTTTTTTATGCATGACATTTTTTTTATGATAATTGCAGCCTGTTGTTTAATATTAAACGGACATCTTTTCGACAAACAAAGATTCTTCAACATGCATATTAATGCATGTTGAAGAATCTTTGTTTGTCGATATTAATCTACTAGGTAGAATTATTGACCAACGTGCACGGTTTGGGAACAGGGGAGTTTGATCCAAGCACTGTTTTTGAGGTGGTGGATATAAAGAGGTGGGTGATATCAAAGGGTATATTCAGTACACGTATATTAAACTTATTAAGTAAGAGATGAACATGGTCTCTATGACCATTCGACGACCTGCTACGATCTCCTATCGAAATCATTGGGTGTTTAGTTACAATAGTATGGTTTTTTAAAAAAAAGGAATTTCCCATTGAAACATAAACAAATAAGTATTCCAAAAAAATATTTTGTAGACGTTCCATCAGTACAAAATTAGTCGCATAGTGACAAAATTTCTGTTTCCGATCATAATATAGTTCATATATTATTAGAAAAATATTTTTTTGATTAAGAAATCACTTTATTGTACCTATTTGACAAGTTTATCAAGCCTAATTGAATCTTGTAAATTTTTTATAACTTTACTTATTTATGTACCCTGAAAGTTCATTTTTATTAGTCGCGCTCTTAATTAAAAAAAAACCAATACAATATTTTTCAAAACTACTGTGTCTTAAATTTTAGTTTGTGTGTTAATAGAATTTGTTTTAATGTGCAAAAAATAATGAATTCATACATAATAATTATGTCAATACAAAATTATTCTCTTTATCAACATAAAAGTAATGTACTCTTAGACTATGAATTAGTGCGAAGGGGACAAGAACATATATACTATTTCACGTAACTCGATCAATACTCAGCACTGCGCTTCGAGAACATTCCACGTAATACTGCGTTTATTGGTGCATCTATAATGTTACTAGTGCTAATTGCAATGTTTCCCTTATCGAGGTCTAATAAAACTATTCATTTTATGTGAATTTAACAAATTAGAGTATTATATTATGAAGTAATATTAACGGTAAATATTGAAAATTTAGATGAAAATTAGCTAGAAACAGATGTAAGTATGTCTAGTAATTTAAATGTCCTTGAGTATTACAACAAATAATGTACTAAATAAAACTAATGTATGATGTATTTCGTTTATTTTATTGTACGTGTCTTTATTAAATATGTTTTGAATATCAAACATATAACTAAGCAATTTCGTAGTTTTACTTGTGGAAAAAGTAATGTGGAAATTTACTAATGACGGCAACACTAAGCATCATAGCCCCCCACTATAGCGTAATTTCTAGAATGCTCTCATTCTCATTGGCTGAAAAATGCCGCAGTGTTGCTTACTTTGTCGCACTTATAGCGAAGCTCCTATACTAAACATATTTCTACGCTCCTTATTCTGCTTAGAGTTATTCTATTGGCTTATTTAACTATATTACCAGACATTCTACCCCTGCTTTTCTGTGATTGGTAGTTATAGGATCTTCCGAGAATTTTCTTGAACCCCCATTCGTTACATTCGTTGGATTATACAAAGAGCTTGAAAAGGCGGCAAGGCAAGCATTATTTGAAAAACTAAAACGACTGTAAAAATAAATTTTGGTCAAAAGTAAATTTTATTCAACAGTTGTAAGAGAGATTTATCAATTAATATGCCTCTGATTGGAATTGATTTGGGTACCAAATAGTCACATGGTAACGTGGAAATCATCACTAACGACCAGGGCAACTGGGCTACTCCTTTATTGCGCCGCGTTAACTGACACAGAGCGACTTATTGGCGATGCAACCAAGAACCAAGTCGCGCTTAATCCCAATAACACGGTATTCGATGCAAAGCGATTGATTGGCCGCTAATACGATGACCCCAAGATTCAATAGGACATACAACACTGGCCCATCAACGACTGCGGAAAGCCAAAGATTGAAGTTGAATTCATAGAAGAGGCAAAACGGTTCTCCCTTGAAGAGGTCAGCAGTATTTTTTGAAAGATGAAGGACATTGTCGAAACCTATCTGGGGACGCAAGTCCGTGACGCAATCATCGCTGTGCCCCCCTACTTAATGATTCTCAGCGCTAGGCCACTAAAGATGCCGGACCCATCGCCGGTCTCATCGTTTTGTGAATCATCAATAAACCCGCCGCACTGGCATACGGTCTCGACAAAAATCTTAAAGGAGAGGCAAAGTGTATGACTTAAGTGAGAACGCGGGCGGGCGAAAATACGAAATAGCTATTAGTTGTGGCCTACGCAGGGGAAGCCACAAGCGGGACGCTAGTATGCAATATAATCATTAGGCTTACCGAAAAATTCTACAATTTTGTTATAGCTTCGCTTGTAAAGCGATCAAATAATAGAACACATTATAATAATATAATAATTAAATATTTATTGTGTAACGATATTCATCCCTTCACTTGCCTGCCTGTATTTTTTTAAATATTTTAAAATAATAATATATTCTCCCGCTTATAATATATTAAGTACCACAAATTAATGTAACTTTTCCAACACGCAATATGTTTGCGAAGTACATATTGATTTTTTAATTCTTTTCTTAGTTTTTTGAGTTGTTACTACGTAATGTAACGGAAAACGTATGATTTTAACAGTAAATGTTTGTGGGTACGTTCCTTACTTTGCCCACGGCTCGAAAACTATTGAAAATAAATTGGTAAATGAGATGTCGCTGGATGCATGTAAGTACTTTATGTTCTTCTTATCATAGACTACATACCAGTTTACACATAAGAGTATCGATTCGATTGACGAATTTATTTCACCAGGATCAGAATTATATGGGCTTAAGCAACTGTATTAATATATTATTAAAAATATTAACCACTCTTGGTTTAAGACATATTTAGAAAACGTATAAAATTTAACCTTGAAAACCGTTCAAGAGGCGCGGGTTCAAATCCCGCTGCGTTCAAATTTATATACGTTTTCTAAATATGTCTTTTTCAATTTCCTTAGTGTGGGAATAACACTTGGAATAACACCAAAAATGTTAACAAAATATACACTCTTGGTTTCTCTTCCTGGAAAAACAAAAAAAATAGAGAAAAAGGTAGCCTATGTTGGTTCCTTGCCAGATCCTCAAGTATCATTATATATTAAGTATATATTAAGTATAGCGTTTAACGCGACTTCGTCCGAGGAGTTTTGAAATGTTGGCTGATTCAATTGCACAATTTTTTTTACTATTTAAGGTGAGTTTGCTGGATATACATTTTATAAGTTAATCGACTATGTCTTGAAGATTTTTTTGTATATTTGTTATATTTACTTAACCGTATTTGTTTTGCACAAACAGATTCGTTAATTGAAAATATGTTTTAACAAAATGAAAATTTGCTATATATTTCACCGGCTCTCACTAATGCATGACGAACATCTGAACTTTAAGGTATCTGTGACTGCTCGAAAGTTTCTGAATTTCTATGAGATGCAGCATCACGCTGTGCGACTTGAGTTCGTCATTCTTGAGACTTACGTTAACCGGACTTTTTATAAAACTTAATAAAAATTCAGGCTAGTAAAAGAATATCTCAATGTTATTAACTAAAGATTATGTTTAATATTTTTAAAGTGTTATTTGAAAGACTATGTACCAAAACAAATAAGCTTACATTGATATATTATAATGAATCGATAAATTAACAAAAGAAGGCCATATTCAAGTTTTAAATTTTTACTAAAATAAAACTATGAAATTATTTCTATCTTTGAATAGGAACATTGTGAAATTTTAAAAGTAAATAATTAAAAAACAAATAAATAAACAAAAAAGATATATTGTCACGCGAGGACCCCGCAGCCCCGTGCTTCCCATTCTATGCGCGATTTTTTGTTGCGGGAATTTCCATCTCCTAAAATATTTATTACAATTATGTACCGCAAAAGACTCGTACAATTTCAATTTAGACAAAATGCCAAAGGTGACTATTATACTTATTTTGATAGGGGCGACCCCTCTCCTGCACTATTCCCCCCAGGACATGGTCCCAGCTGAAGCTCCGCATCCAGCCTCATCCAATGGCGTGACAGGTCCGAGCTTGGTCAATACCAAAGCCTGGCTGCACTCCCTGGTAAACTAAAAATGCTTATCTGCCCGTGCACGGTCCTACGATGAGCTAAACCGCTAGTCCCAGTCCGTCGAAGCCCGCGTTTTCGAGCCAGCAACTCAAAGCCCGGACCTCGAAGCCTACCTACCAAACTGGTCGTCTCATTTTAGGACGCTGAAAGAGAAGCCGGGACACATACCAAATGCCAGACCGTACGGCAAAGATGTACGCTTTTCGCCAAACTAAGAGGATTAGAATCGCACTGTACAACGGTACCTCTCCGAGCCTATGCCCTTTCTGCCGAACGAACCATAATGGAGGCCAAATCACTGAAGCCCTACTGTATTGGGATACCAGACTGAGTATGTCAGACCTATCAAGGCCAAACTTGGAAAAATCCGGCTACAGCTTCCATGCTGACAAATGCTAAGGACCTGCTGCCCGGTATCTATAAGGTGACTAAATTCACGTACATTGCGGGTATAAAGATCGAGGCCTCAAGGAGTAAAAACGGGCCTGCTCAGTGCCACGCTGCCAGGCCTTCAGGCACTCCAGCCACTGCTGCCACAGGCGCCTAGCCTGTGTTATGTGTGGCGAAAAATTTTTTGCCAAAGAATGCCCGCGCTGAAAATAAGATCGGCCTACCTGCGCTAACTGCGAAGGCCCCCTTCTTAAAACAGCCCCTCCTGGCCTTAGGCAGACGACAAGGAACAAGAAGGCTCGGACCCTGGCACTGACAAGCACCGGTGGCACAAAATGCCCCCAGCTTTATGGCCCAAAGATTAGCTTGGGCCCAACGGAAAGGGGTAGCAAGCCCACAAGTGCACGTCATAAGAAAAGGGCAAAGAAGAATAAAAAAAGACTTAGGAGGTATAACGGCTTCTCTTTGTTCTGATCCGCAACAAACAACATCCCAGGCGAAATCTGGAGATATTGCTCTTGATAAAGAAATAGGTACGCCGAGGGAGGTCCTGGTCGCCCTGATTCGATTGTTCGGGCAATCTTATGTTCAAGAAACTTTCATGTCGAATTTCAGCTTTCTGCACACAATAGTTTCGGTCGTGCTGTTAGCGATATCTTTCAGGCATCCAGCAACGCAACAGTTTTATACAAAACAAAGATTTCATGGTGAAAACATTTTAATCGTTGAAATTTAATTGTGAAATCTGTGAAACTGAATATTTTAAATATTAAAGACCATTTTACTTTATTGTTTAAAATAATCTTTTTACTTATTACTTGTAAAATGTATAGCCAGGACTTAAAATATCTTTATAACGCAACAAAGTATCCGCTTTTTCATTTAAATATAAAATTCAATTTATGCTAAAAAATATTATTAGACTGCTTATTTTTTTTTGACGTTCCGATTAAGAACATTTATTATTAAATACCGATCACTTTTATCACTTAAAATTTAAAAAACATTGCTATATCATTATTGCCTCACGTCAAAATTACAATTTATTTCAATATGACGTTTAACTTGACAACTACCAAAGTCCAAATTGCCAACGTCAGCTGTCACTCGTCAGTACTAAAAGTGGTACGCATTTGTCCGTCGGTGCTGTTTTGGTGGTCTTGGTAGTTGGTACATAAACATAATCACGTTTAGGTACAAATTATAGATGGTGTTAAAGCTCAATTGCAATACAGCGCAACACTTGTGATTGTTTTTATATAAGTGAATAAATCGTCACGTGTGGTTGGAATATAATGTCACGATAAAAAGATATTGAAGTAGTGCTATTAAATTTTAATTTAAATTACATTTATAATGGCGCCGAATTTTAGTAGAATAACTTCAAGGACAGATGTAAAACTAGGCTTAGCTGCTTCTGCAGCTTTAAGTGCTTGGATATTGAGAAATTATTTAAACTCAAGGTACCAATTACTATTTACTTAATATTTTTTTTTTTTTCATTTTTCACCCTTGCTTATTATTATTAAAACACACTATACACATTTTTTTATTAAAGATATATATTATTAAAGTAAACTTTTTAATTTGTATGTATGAAGAGAAGAGAAGAATATAATATGTGTAAAAGTAAATTTTGATTCTCATTTTCAGGCCAAAAAATATAAAATCTGGTCAGCTGTCTCCTGATGAAAGAGTTCAGTATATGATTACAGATAAAAATAAAAAAGAACCTAAAGCACAAGTTGATGCAAGGTTCTTTGCTGAGTTAAAAGTGCTATGGTCTATTATGTTCCCTGGCTTTTGGAGTAAAGAGAATGGATTTATGAGTCTGATAGCCCTGTCTCTTATAGCAAGAACACTATGTGACTTATGGCTTATACAACATACAACTTTAATTGAGGGGTAAGTTATTGATTTACTGATTAATAGGTATCTAATACTTTTAACAAACTTGGTGGTTATACTGTTTATTATACTTTTTGTTACACTATTGATTGAAGTTATATAATTATTTTTATACTGATTGAAGTTATATAATTATTTTTCTATAAATTGAAATGAACTTTTTACCTTAAGTGTAGAAATTGTATTAAATAAGTACTGTTTTTATTTAATTCTTTCAAAATAATATACTTTAAAAGTTTTTGTTAAACAAATTTTGAATTCATATGACATAATTTATCATAATCTCTTTAAAACTTATTAGTTATCATTCAAGGAATTGTTCTCCTTATATTCAGAACATTATTCAGTGCATATTAGAATTGACTTAAAGTGTATAATCAAATAGAATATGTTTATACTCACAGTGTGGTATATTTATACTGACAGTATAGTATACTAATTAGAATTAATAATTTTAATTATACTGACTATTTTTTTTTCTAATATTGTTTCTTTAGTATTCATGTCAGTATACCTTTTACTTACAAAAATTTCCATCTATGCATAAAACTGTACAATAAAAAATTGTTAATAGAATTTATAATTTTATGTATGGCAAAGGTTTTTGTCCAAAATTTGGAAAATAAATCTTTTGTTGTTTAAACTGTTAATATTTTTATGTGAATCAATTAAAATAGGGACATACCTATGAAAGTAATAGGTTTATTTTATTTGTGTTTTTATAACACTATTAAAATGACTATTGTTTGTTTTTTTTATATCAGTATATTTTATTTCCTAGTTATATAATATATGCAGAAATTCTACAATATTTTTCATGTATATTTTACGATATGAATAAGGGCATAATTCTTTTTGCCACTGTTTAATGCAGTTACAATCCGTGTTCGTTCAACATGAATATAGTACTGTTATTTTTAAAATTAAATATAATAGAAAATTAAGAATATTAATATTACAAAAAATTATGTTTAAAAGTTTCATAAATAAATGTTAACTTTATTTTGATAAGATATAAGGGTATACATAATGAAAGTATCATTATATTTGTTAATTAAAATATGGTTTTTGATACTATCACATGTAAGAAAATTTTCCACTTAGAAATATATGAATTAATTACTGTGTAATTTTATTTTATATTTTGTACAATAAAATTGCATAAAACAATATAGTAGCAACTTTACTTTAAATTGGTAATGAAAGTTCAGTCAAGTTCATCAAGGCAGCCATTGTATGCAAATAGTAAACCTTTTGGTGATTTCAAATCAATTGCATGAAATTGTTCGATTTTTATATACAAACCTTGTTTTCTTTTTATTACGCGAGGAAAATCTTTACGGGATACCAGCCCGATTGGGGACTGAACGTGGTTATGTGGGCCAATAGGCCGTCCGATAGACCCACCTCACCCGTTCCGCCGCTTCCTTCTCCTTCTCGATTGAGGTCTACTGACATTGGGCAAGAGCAAAGAACCAAGGCCGCCGCTGTCATCAACAATTTCGGGGCCAAGGTAGAGAAATGACCCCGAAAATTCCACCTCCTTTATATACGAATCTTGACCTGACAATAACGAACACAAAAAAGGAGAATTATCCAATTCAGTGCGGTCGTTCGGAAGTTTCAGAAAATTTAAATTTAATCACTTAGCACTTCCACCATTATATGTTTGATACTATTGGAATCCGTTCCAATTAATTTAAAATAAATAATAAGACAACCGTAGCAATCTCTGGTAATTTTTCATGCTATAATAAAAATCAAGAAAACAATTATGTTAAAATAAATACAATTTGTTATGATAATGATACAAATTTATTTGGTGCAATAATACATGCAATGTATGTTGAATAAAAACTTAGAAATTGAGTTATTCTTGAACTGTACCAATATCCATGTTTCCCAATAATTTTCGACCTGTGTCTGTGCTACCCACAATTAGTAAATTTAATAAAGTTAAAAAATTATGTCAAATATTAGTGCATTTTTCTTACAGTTTAGCTAGCCTATTATTATGTTCTTGTCTCTTAATCTTACACACCATAAGTTTTAGAGTAATATTTTTTTTTTCAGATTTAAGATATTTTCTCTTTCGACCCCAATTTGAAACGTTGTGAATTGAATACCGAATTTCAATGCCCATCTTTTTCTTATTGGAGAGAAAAAACGAAAATCATTTTAATATCTTAAATTATTTTAGTTTTTTCTGCCATTAATTCCATCAATTGGGAATCGAACCCACAACTATCGCATTTACAGACCAACACACAGTTTCAGTAACAGTTTTATTACGGGGGCATTTGGTATGTTCTACCTTTTTAGTTAGACTATTATAGTTTTTCATCAGCTGTTCCGTATCTTGAATTTTTTTTTGTCAACGGCAAAGCGCATCACGCTAATCAATTGCTACATTTGCAATAAGAAATAACAATATTTCTTATACTTTAGCTGGGCTTATATGGTTCTTTATCAGATGTTCCAGATGTTTAAGTCTTATGTGTCAACGGAAAATGTTCATCACGGTGAACAAATTTTATTAATGTGCCATTTCCATATTTCTTATAGTTAAGCTGGTCCATTAGGGTTCTACATCAGGTGGCCCACTCTTCGAAATCAAATATACTCTAAAGTCTACCAGGCTTAACAGGTATACAACGTAGAAAGTTTCATTCAAATCGGTCCAGTAACTACGAAGACGTGCGCGTACAAAATGACACAGACAAAAATTAAAAAAATCATAGATTTGTGTTCTATTTCTGTTTTTACACCCCCCTAAATTGTTTTTTTCGTAAATACATAAAACTGTACAGACACAACTTTTTAACTGTGTTATTTTGTAGAGATTATACATATATTTATGATTCTTAGTTGATGGCCTAAAATAAAATACAGAGGAATTAATCTGAGTTTTTATATATTGCACGAGATTATACTATTTTTATGTTTCGTACGACCACATGTTTTATTTTGTCTTAAAATATATGTTTAATTTTTAAATATCTTTTTTATCTGTTGTCAATTGTGTTTGTTGATACTAGATTACCTTTCGTTTAAAATATTATTATATTTAGTATCCATTATACTTAGTAAAAGTAAACAGGGTATTAAAAGCTTATCCACTTTATCGAATAATCAGTCAAACAATTCTACAGTGAATCAATCGATTGATCTTTCCACTAGCGATCCGCTCGCGTCTTTGCCCACATGAACTGTAGCTGTTTCATATTTTGGGCGGCCTTTTTTTAAAACAATGAAATATTTTGAAAAATTAATAGATTAGGACAAAAAAGAAGCCTGTTTATCCCTAGACTTCGAATATCTCTATATAACATTTGTGTGTGCAGTATACGTGGACAGTGGTAGGATAAGTGGACAGTAGTAAATGGTTGCTACATGTTGGCAATGAAGCTGACCCAAAATTATAATGAATTTCTTTATAGTGGTAATTTTTTGCTCTGTAAGCACATCCACATCAGATGTATCCCACAGTGCCACGAAGGCCGCAAAGTTCAATAATTTTATTCGTTAACGAAAACTGCCCAACACACTGAATAACTTTTACTTTTGAAGGATTTACTTATATAAGTAGACCATTATGGTTCTTCTTCAGTTGCACCGGATCTTGAATTTTTAAATGTTGACAGAGAGTACGCTTGACGCTTCTTATAGTTTAGTTTATGTATTATGATTCTACATTAGGTGACCCACTCTTTGAAATTTATTACACACTAAGTTCTGCTCAGGATTAAGAGCTATACAATTAAAACTACTTGTAGACATGTAGAGTAAATTACTGTTGAAATTGAAACTTGGACCAAAAATTATAATAATTTCTTAAAAGTGGTATATTCATTGTCTCTTAAACTTACATCGGATGTTTTAGACAATTGTAATATTTTTTTCACCTTTAGGCTCTATTCTCTTTCCTCCCGAATCTGAGACGTCGCGAATTGAATGCCGAAGTGTCACCCATCTTTTTCTTACCGGAGAACGCCTATCACGTTTAACAACTTTTGGTATTGGGTTATTTACTATTTTGGAATAGTTTAGCTAGACTACCTTGGTTCTTCATCAGTTGTTCCGTATCTTGAATTTTTATGTCAACGGCAAATGCGCATCACGCTGATGACTTTATGCTAAGGTGACATTTTGTGTTTCTGATTAGCTAGACTTATATCAATCATCAGATGTTCCAGGTCTTTAATTTCAACGGATAATTATTAGCACGCTGAACAACTTTTATTAATGTGCCATTTCCTTATTTCTTATAGTTTAGCTGGTCCATTATGGATCTACATCAGGTGTTCCACTATAATTATAACCTAAAGCCTGCTCGGGTCTAAGTGCTTTACAGAAAAGAAAAAGTTTCATTTAAAACGGTGTAGTAACTACGAAGATGTGCGCAAACAAACAGACAGACAATGATGTTAAAAATATATTTTATTCCTATTCTACTACTGTTTTTACATCCCCCTAAATAGTTTTTTCGTAAATATATTCAATGTGCAGATACGTTTTTTACTGTTTTGTTATATATAAATGTAAATATTAATTGTAATTACCAGAAAATGTAGTCGAACTATTGAACTTTAAAGGCATATTATATCTACTCTAACTTTTTACAAAATGCATCGCACTCAGAAGCCGCGTTGAGTCTCAATCAGACCAAGACAAACATACATGCAAACATTCCATCAGCTTGGTGCGGAAATGAAACCTCCGGTCAGAATCATGTAACGCCACTGTAGAACTGGTAAATCGATCTTTATATAATAGGCTCACATGTTTTATAATCATTATTAAAAAGTTTAATGACAAAATTAATATAACGCACAAAAGATATTTTCAGGGTCCGATAATTAGGCAGACGGCAGAGATATTTACTAACCGATTTATTTAGGTACTTGGTAGCTGTTAATTATCGACTATATATATATTTCTGTAATTAAATAATATTTATACTTCAATACATTACAACATTAAACAAAGACTTTTTACGTGATAAAATTACTTGTTATACCAGTAAAACTTTATGTATTTCTTTTTTTTCTTTTACTGATACGACTAGTAACTATCTGTATTATACACAAGGATAGCAGAATTTATTTACTTTATTTCATTATGTGAATGTCGGTAGACGTTCTTTTTGAATTGGCGGATATTCAATAGGAAAATAAATGAATCATAAAACTGGTTTTCGTCTAAATTCGTTTGTGGACAAGGCAGCCATCATCTAACAACTTAACTTTTGCCTATTATATAATTAAAAATCATGTATTGAAAAGTAAAAGTTACTTTAAAAGTGAAACTTATGCGCACACGGCTCGTCTACGGAGTTTACAATTTTGAGAGTGATTAAAAACTTCCTTACCAAAGTTTATGAAAGAATTATTTATTCAACGCTTATCTCTGGCATTATAACAATTATCATTGCCACACCAGATTATGGCCATTGATGATTACATCAACTAAATGAGAGTACGGCACAAACAGGTGAAATTACACATGTTTTGAAATTAAATATATCAATCAATCAATATCTCAAATTTTTACGAATCAAATATGTGAACCATTTAAATTGTATGTACGATAATTGTAGTACAATTTTATTAGTTAACTTATTTGTACTATACCTATATATAAACTTTACAATATTTTTAATACACAAATAAACAATTAAGTTTCATTTTAGTAAAACCTGTTAAAACGAAATTACAAAAATTGATTTAAATGACAAAATGAGGGTCATTTAAGTCATTTCGTGGACAATCAATGACCTAATTAAATAAACATTGAATGTGTATAATTGACTCATACGGCCATAGTCCACGATAATTTCACTACTGTAGCCTTTTTTTTTTTTATATATCTATTTTTATTTAGGGACTATTTATGTAATAATACAAAAATGTCAGCGCCATCGTTCCCTAAAACAATCTTCAAACACACAATTATAGCATTTCCTTAATTTTTTAAACTTTTTATACTTAAATTTATACAACATCTTAGCTACCACAAAACAAGGTTCAGACAATAAACATTGGAAAACACCTACATCTTTTAAATTTAAATTATATCGACGAATTAAATGTTGACGGGCCCCGGCATTACGGACACATTCCACTAAGAAATAGTGAATATCATCCTCCACTCCGCACAATTCACAGTTAGGAGAATTTGTCTACTGTAGTTAGAAATATCTCATCGTATCATCTGAAAATGACCACGTTCGTATATATGTATAATAAATAAATTTCTCGCTTTGTAATGCTTGCGTCGGGTTTGGTGATTATTGTGTCAATAGTGGACTTTGCTTTGCGAGTCTAACCGTAAGGAAATGTGTTGCTATAAATGTAGGTAATACTAAGAAACTTGGAAAATCAATACAATTATTTTCCGTTCATTTTTCTATGTTAACAAATATTTTTCTCCATTTTAAAAACCTTTTTTAGGTAATTACTAGCACTTGGTCTGTAATAATAGTTTTAACAAGGAAGAATTAAAATTTATGTTAACCTTTCGTATATTATAAAATCTAATTATCCTTTCGAGTGTTACTTTAAAAACAAAAAACAAAATATAAGATATTTTAATTTTTTTCAGCTGCACGGCCTTTCCTATCCTTAAAATTATTTTATTCAAATAATACTTTGATAATGATATATCACGTGGTTTATTGTTGTCGGTAACTTCCAACAAAGAATGTTTAGAGATTCAGAGAGGTTACAATGTAAAAAAATTCATTTACAATATATTAAATTCTCATAAAAGTCACCAAATGAGTTTATAGAAAATAAAGTATCATAAACTTTTTGTTGAAATCACTAACAATTCGGAGACAAGCCGAAGGCGCGTCCTTACTATCTCTGTTATTTAAGGCAGTAGAGAAACCCTAGTGTAAAGACGCTCCGTTATCCGCTTTCCGTCCGAATTTGTCACGTTAAGTGGCGGAAATCAGACAAATTAAAATAAATGAAAATATATTAATCATTCCCACGAGTGGAAATCGAACCTACAACCAATCGCGTTTACAGTCTGAAATTTTGTAATCAACTAATTTGTATAGTTGTCAAATAAACCAGTTAATTAGTTCAGATCTAGACTAGATATTTACGTAAGTTCCATCTTTTCCTTATTATTATTTTATAACAAAATAGAAAGTACTTTACAAGTTAACACCGACTTTAAACGAAGCCAATGTCAAAGTGAAGTTTAAGGCGTATTGTTTTCAAATGAAGACGCATATAATTGTAATCGGTATATTTCTACTTGTTATTATTGAAACAAAGAAATAAACCAAATATTAATAGGATTCAGATTTTTTTATTACTTCACATTAACAGTGGAGACTCAAATAACTATTAATGTATGATTAGATTAAAAAAAAATTGATTTTATAAAAATTTTGATTGAAAACTCACGTTATCAAATTTGGAAACATACAATATCTTTATTTAAAAAACCAAATAGCTTTCTTTTAAACTTTTTTGCGGGGTGAGGAGGAGAGAAGACATTCTTCATGCCGCGCTTTGCTTTATCAGACCGGAGAAATTATAATATTTTTTAAGTATAACCATTTGCCGATTGTGAGATCAAATACACCACTAAAGCATTTATACGCAAATGAACCTGTTTTACTTAGTATATACTAATAAGTGTATTAGTATATGAATACAATTGTATACTAGTAACATGTATATGTATTTATGTATGTGAAATATTTTGAATGTACTTAATTTTGGAATTTAGATGATTTTCAAGACTTAATAATTATATTTTAATTAAATTTTTCACTTACAATTGATTATTTACGAACGCAAATAGTAGAAAATGTAATATAGTTTGCATGGAAATTAAAGTTATTAATAAACACATTTTTATCCGTTAACACATAGTTCGAGACTTCATGAGTTATTAAATGTCGCTGTTCTGGGAATGGGTTATCTTTAGTTTGTAATACTTTTGTTGTTTGTAATTTTTGTGATTCAAATGTGAAGAAGTGAGACATCCCAGGTTACTATCCATGGCAGGAAATAATTACAATATTGGGATAATTAATATAATAAAGAACTACTATAATATTTTTAACATTTTTAAAGTGTTATTAACACACAGTAAATTTAAAAACATTTTTAGAAATCGTATAAAATTTTACAAAATTCTGCTAACGTTTGGCAAGAAAGAATGCTATTTATTAAATATTTTTACCATTTTTAAAGTGTTATTCACATTCTGAACTTGAGGTAATTGAAATACATCATATGATAACAACAAAAATAAATTGTAATAAACGTATAACAATTTTGACGTAGCCGGCATGTAGAAGGCATGGCTTAGCTGTCAGAGCGCTTGGACGGTTTCCAAGAGGCGCAGGTTCGTATACCGCTACTTTCAAATTTTTATTTGGT
This sequence comes from Podotricha telesiphe, assembly GCA_038994665.1. NCBI lineage: Eukaryota > Metazoa > Arthropoda > Insecta > Lepidoptera > Nymphalidae > Podotricha > Podotricha telesiphe. The sequence continues at coordinate 393,625 of JAOYRR010000230.1, read as the reverse complement.
TTCTAAAAATGATTTTCAGCCACTAAAATAGATTATTATTATTTAACAGTAAACAAGGTCATACTATTTTGTTACGTCCGCATATTGTATAACAGGAAAGGAAAGAACGAGTTGGTATCCTTCGCAGAAGAGCCTTATTCATGAATTTGGCCTTTTACTGTCTGAAAAAGTATATGTCGTTCGAGCACAGATCAGATTGAATAACTCGCGTTTACATATTATTTCGATATATAGCTCGACTTTTTAAGATTCGTATGTGATATTTTTACGAAAAATAATACATTGGTGACAACAACAACGTTATATAACAAAAAACCATATTTTTATTAAGCAACGCCTATGAATAAAATGAATATTTGTTAAGTTTGATAGGAAACTGATGTAGTAAAAAGTAAATTTAAAAAATAAATCGTATAAAAGATAAAAAATATTTTACAAAGAATATGTCTCATTTTTGTTTAAAATTAAAATTACTGGATAAATAAATCGAAATAAAAAGAATAAAACGATATATGAAAATATAAACACAAGCAATATTGTAACTTGGCGTTCATGTGAAATTTTATTCTTGCTCCGTTTAGTTTTAGTTGCAAATTAAATAAAAATCGACTGACTTGTTTCCTGTTTAACATTTTTTTACGTTAGAAATATAAGGAAAGAAAGGGGTTTCCCTTTTTGCCTTACCTTATTTTTTAACTTTTATTTATCAAAATCTAGTTTTTAAAAATATTTCTGTAGTCTTTTACATAAAAGAACCATTAAGACCAGCACTATTTGTAGTCGTTTTACGTATTTAATGTATAACGCCTAAATATAAGAAACGTGTAAAATTATTAAAAACTAATTATTACTTATTAAAAAACCAAAATTATCTCTACGTCTAATTCATATTTGTCTTATTTGTCTTGCTTTAAAGCAAGTTATAAAATTTTGATAACGAGTATGTATATGCAACACATACAATATGAGTATAAAGGTATATTCTAATAAAGTATTTCCTCTTGCTATGAAAACATTTCAACAAAAAACATCTCTTAACTTTTCCAGTATTTACTTTCAAATTAAACATGGCAAATGGGGGATTATGCCATTTTGTCATTTTAGCCATAGCTCATACCGACACTTACACAAATTCAATTTAATGAACAACATTTAATACATTCAAGTTAAGATCATATTGGGGGCTAAAGATTTAAATTGCCGTTTCTTACAGAATAATTAAAACAATTTGCTATGTATAATATATATACAAAATTTATTTAGATAATCTACTTAGTTTTGCCGTAAATATTGTTACAATATATATATATATATATTTATTGTACGTACTTTATTACAGTTTAGTTTAATACATTAATATAAAACAATTTAAAATATATGAAGCTTAATCGAAGTGGTCTCCGTTGGCTAAAAAACTTGGCTGTTCTTTTAAACATTGAGGCCACTTATCACTGGCAGCACGCACTCTTTCTATGCGAAATTCCTTCACTGTCTATGGTATAGATTGTTTTTACAACATTAACATAAAATATTAATGTATTAATTAACTAACACAAAAGAGTAATAAATGTTACGTGCAACGAAATAAAATTTGTTGTTCTTTGTAACAATATGTATGGCAAGACTTAAATTACTTTCGAATTACATAATATTAGTATGGATAATATAAATATCTTATTCGTTCATATCTTGCCATATGAATTGCGAACCGTCGTTACAAATTGTAATATATCAACGAACCGAATTGGCGACGTTGAGTCTCGTCACTCAACACGCAATGTCTCGAATGTTTTACTTTGATTTTAAGGGCATGAAATATTTTAAAACTTAATATCCCAGTAGAGTGTAGACGTAAAACTGTAAATAATACGATTATACTAATTACTGTGGTAATCATTTTGTACAAAATTATTTAAAACATTATATATTTTTCTTTGTTCCAGATCCATTATTTCAATGAACATGAATGAATTTAAACGACTGCTGTTTCAATTTATCACATACATGCCAATGGTACATTTAATCAAATTCACAAAAAATATATATTATTTATGGTCTTCTTATAATCAATATTTTATTTATGGTCTTTACTTTTTCAGATTTCTTTAGTGAACAACGTCTTGAAATGGAGTATAGGAGAAGTTAAACTGAGACTAAGAACTAATCTTTCAGTGTATTTTTATCAGCAGTACTTAAAGTAAGTTTATATTTGTACACGTAATTAAATATTCGTCTTAATGTAATATTTATAGTTTAATATCAATAATTAAATTAAATTTTATAATAAAATGTCGTTTGTTACTTCCAAATGTAAAACTAGGCGAAATTAGAATTTCTATAGACATCATTTTTATTTTCTTTTTCATCCGTTTATATGTAAAACGTATATGTGAACGTAGATGTGAAACGTATAGTATGATAAAAAAAACATTTGATTAAATATTCGTATTATAAAAGAATTGTGTTTTACTCTTTAAGAGACGGATGGTCGTGATCTCTGAAGAAAAACTCGTGAAAATATAAGATCACTTCTTACTCACATTTTTATTCGTATAATTAAAAATTGACAATAAATCTCAATAAAATCTGTTTTGACAGTCATTATGTTTTTGAACATGTGTATAGTTTTAAACTTAAAAAACTTCTATATAAAGTTCATTACAATAAAAATACGTCCATGCTAAGATTACGTCATAATTAAAGTATTTTATTTTTCACAATCTACAAATAAATTAAGTGGAATAAATAGTAATCATATTTAATTTTTTTCAGAGGTTTCACATATTACCAAGTTACGAATTTGGATAATCGAATATCGAATGCTGACCAACTCTTGACCACAGATATTGATAAATTTTGCGACACGGTCATAGATCTGTACAGTAATATAAGCAAGCCTATATTAGATATATCTATATATTTGTATAGGCTGACCGTTAATTTGGGACCATCAGTAAGTACCTGGCCAGTTGTGTCCACCGTGATGCATTGGAGCAGCGCCTGACTGTAAACGTGATTGGTTGTGGGTTAATCCTCATTTTGGTCAATGATTATATTTAAATTATTTTCATTTGCCTTGTCTGGTAAGCTAAGTCTTCGCGACGTTGAGTAAAAATTTAATGTTTCGATTTCGGGTCGAAAGTGGAGAATGGAGGGGTTTTAATTTAGGTTGTCTCTGACTACACTGCTATGCGGGAAAAAGTGTGAAGCTGCAGAAAGAACCATGATAATCTATTCCATAACATCATTTTAAAATATTAAAAATAAAATATATGAGCAATTTATTTTTACTATATAATATGTTACCTATATTTAAAAAATATTTTTTGCAAAAAAAAAAACAGTAACCAAAGATTATTTATTACGAAAATATATTGTACATTTATTGCGCATGGCAGCTTTATTTTCTTAATAAGTTTACAGGACAGAACTTCAACACTTTAAATACATTTAACATTTGTCGCAAAAAGAGATTGTAATTCATAATTATTATATATTAATATTTATATATATAATTAATTAACTATAATATATATATATATACGGTTAATTAAAAATTGTTTTTTATTTGTTTTAGACACCGGCGATGATGATGGGATATCTCTTCTTTTCGGGCTTGTTCTTAACCTATCTTAGAAAACCTACTGGTAATTTTACATACAATATTTCATATTCTCATTCATACGCTTAAATCATATACGGTTTAGCTCAGTATTTATCCTAATACAAGTAGTTATTGAAAATTTATTAAAGTTTTTCAAATAATTCCACTCTGCATTTACATAAAATACTCTTTTCGATACATTAAATATATATAAGGAAAATATTTACAATTTTTCTGTACTTATGTAAATACACTTTTTTCTCGAGATTACAGAAGTGTCTATTATTAATTGTATTTTTCAAATAATCTTCTACCACTTTTTTTGCAGCCCGCATGACAGTTCAAGAACAAAAATTAGAAGGCGAATTTAGATACGTTAATTCACGACTCATAACAAATTCCGAAGAGATTGCTTTCTACCAAGTTAGTTAAATTTAAATCTAGTACACTATTGTGGGGGCCATCGTGGCGCAGTGGGCAGAGGCTGACTGTAACCACTTTGGTTGTGGGTTCGAACTCCAGTCGGAGGAATGAAAACATTTATAGTATCTATATTAAGACAAATTTTGAAATGTATTCATTCCTACGAGTGTTTATGATAATTACATATAGCAAGGCAAATTGCGAAGTTAGGTTCCTTCACTCAATACGTAGTGTATGTTTTCTCTAACTACCCTGGTGTACGGGGAAAAAGCGACGCTTGTTTTTTGTTATAAGATAATATTATATGTATGAAAAAATATTATTATAATTGGATACTACTAGAGGCAAACTAAGCTAAATAAAAGTCAAAGCTAAATATAATAATTGCAGAATTTCGACCTGCAACTCATTTTTTACGACTGTGATGCAGCCTTTAGTTAGAATATATCAATTTAAAATGTTAATAATGATCTATACAATAATCAACCGATTATACTTAATTTTATAACAAAACGGCAAATGTTTCTCAACATCCCTATTTTGTATCATTTATTGTGCAACATATATTGTTTTTCCTCATATGTTTTAATAATTATTCTAACTTCCTTTTAGAAGTTTATTATAAAACGTATATCAGCTAGTATTATGAATTATTTTTTAACATTTTTTAAAGTGTCAATCGCACAATTAGGAAATTGAAAAAGACATATTTAGAAAACGTATAAAAACGCAGTTTTTTAAATATGTCTCTTTTTTCAATAATTATTATGAACTTTACTTGTACAATTAATATTGTTGCTTCGTTTTTCACTCATATTTTTAAATACACAAGCATGCATTGAAATTATATTTCATCAAATACTAGAACTCTTAAATAAAAGAACAATGCCTTAAGTCGTTGCTTGAAGAAATATCTGCTTTAAATATCGAAAAATGTGATGTACGTTCGACCTAATGCTATATTGGAATAGCGACCCTAATTATTCAACTCCTTAGTTTTACATAGAGTTAGGTGTCTAGTCAATTATTTATATATACTTATGTATATAGATTTCTAAGTACAATAAATAATTTATATGAGTATGAGAGGCCATTGAGGCGCAATAGGACACCGACTATACAGGCAATGTTTGTGGGTACGATTCCCACTCGGGGGAGTCTGCTTTGCGGCAAAAAAGGGTACAAAATTTTGAATGGAGCGGAATTCGAAATCATCAAAACGTAATCAACGTATAAGAATTTCGACGTCGCTGGATGTAGAACGCATGACTTAGCGGTCGGACCCTGTGGACGGTTACCAAGAGGCGCCGGTTCGAAACACGCTATGTAAAAAAAAATTTTTATACCTTTTCTATAAATGTTTTGTCTGTGTGTAAGTGTGCGAATAGCACTTTATAAAATGTAAAAGTGATAAATGCTTATCATTCGTATGCTCAATATAAAACAAGCTGTGTTATATTTTAGTATCAATTCTTCAATATATTTATTTGTATGTATTTTTGACATCCGACGGCTATTTAACCTAGTTCCTGATCATATTGTCATCAGGTTTATATTGAAAATATTTCATATTTCAGGGCAACAATCGCGAACAACTAACCATACTAGCCAGCTTTTACAAACTTACTAGACATTTAAGAAGCTTTCTTAATTTCCGCGTGGCGATGGGATTCGTCGACAATATTGTCGCCAAATGTGAGTATATATTCAGTCATTTGATATTATACAGCTTTATTTTAAAAACAAATATTTATTTTTTTCCTTATTAGACTCTGAAATTATTTGAATTAATATATTTGTATGTATTTTTAATTATTACTTAAATAATTTATATATAAAATTGATGTTACCTGCATTAGAGACTGAGACTGTTTCCGTAGTTCTTTTTTAATTGTCATTAAATAGATAGTTATAATAGAGGTCATCGCGGCGCAATGGGACAAGGTTTATTTATTTATTTGCATCATCAACACAGCAAACACTGACAGTTATTTAAGAAAGAAAACAGTATACAAAGTAGTAACGAACAAGTGCCGCCGTCATTATAGTTGATGACGGCATGCTTATGTTACCTACATATGCATGACGTCAATATAAACATTTCTAAAATATATAAAATTATATACTAAAATAACAGAAATAGCTTAAGAAATGTGTGGTTACTGCGATCTCAAGGACTTAAGTAGTAAATCGCGGAGTCTGTGCTTTTTGTGGAAGTAAATGTCAAGATCTACATCCCTGGATATAGTAAAATATTTTCATAATGCCGTTTAATGTAAAAAAATTTCTTAGATTGGTTCACGCCGTAGTTGAAGTGAAAAAATCAAATTGACTGAGCCTAGATAGTTTGCTCGGGGTTGACATTCGCAACGAACTTAAGATCTGTGGACAGTCAATACTTCCATTTACAATCTTATCAATAAATAGGGAATCTAGAAGTAGTGCTATTTATCTTCTTGAAAATTTTCGTGTCATCAGTGAATAGGCAATAATCTTAGTGTAAGAAGCAACATCCTATGTCGCTTATAAAAATATTAAATGACATGGGGCCTAGATAAGAGCCTTGAGAGACCCCAGATGGGGTAGTAAACTAATCAGACTCGTTGCCCGTTACTGCCACTTTTGATTTGCGATTAATTAGCTACCAGTTAGAAATGTTATTGATAAAAGAAACGAGATTGGTAGCAGTAGGCCTCGAGCTGGTAAAATCATAAGGTTTAATATACTAATTTTATTACAGACTTCGCCATCACTATTGGTTTCTTTGCTGTGTCAAGGCCTTTCTTCGTGAAAGATCACAATTTGTTAACAACAGGCACGGAGCAAGACAGATTTAGGGTGAGCTTTTAAACATTAAAAAGCTAATTAAGTGCGAAATTGTTAAAATATGCAAAAAAATAACAATTAATAAAATAATTTCGATCATGAACATTTCAAATACTACATATGACACATTGTTAAATCAATTAAGTCTGTTTAAATTTCATTTAAATAAACTTCAAAAATAATAATCTTTAAAAGTTACTACAGCACTCAAACATGTCAATTTGTATTTAACTAACTTTATCTGAACTCTCTCTGATTTCTTCAAATGTTTTGAGTTAATCTTATATTTTATTATAGCATTACTACACATACGGTCGTATGTTAGTTAAAATGGCGGAAGGAATTGGCCGGCTCGTCCTTTCCGGTCGTGAATTAAGTAAACTGGCAGGTTTAACTTCGCGCGTCATTCAACTAAGGAACGTCCTAGAAGACGTCAACAAAGGCAACTACACTAGGACAATGGTGGAGAAAAGTAATATTGGAAATGGTGAGCTTCAGTAAGACACTAGAAAGAAGACGTTAGTTTTTGCACTATACGTCCAATTTCAATAAAACAAGAGTTTGATTCGTACAAGAGTAGTTCCAAATGTACCTTGATCTATTATTGTTCATTCGATCGAATATAAAATACTATGTGTAGATTAATTATAAATTAGGAATTGCCGATTTAAATATTACAGAAACATGTAACGGGACTTAATTCGAACTCGCCGTCTTCTGTTATAAGCTGTACATGTGCTCTGCCTACTAAGACATACGTTCTATTCGAAGCTTATTACGTTACTTTTTATTATATTATAATTTAATATATTTATACGAAGTCTGTGAATAAAATTAAAAAGAATGTTAAAAATGTCGTTTATTAATTTGTTTCCAGGAACGCCAATGCTCCTAGCCCCCGGCGCCGGACGCATTATATACCAGGATAAGATAATACGCTTCGATAAGGTTCCGCTCGTCACGCCCAACGGAGACGTCCTCATTCCGGAACTCAGTTTCGAAGTCAAGTTAGTATCACTTAAAATGCTATCCGATTTCTATAGCTCAGCTCAGTAAGCGATTATAGAATTAATTTAAATAGCTAAATTAATTGATATCTAAATCAAATACGCCATAATTTTAGTCTTCTATTCAACACTAATTGCCTTTAAATTCTATTCTTATCATATTGGGAAAGTAATAAAGTATACGACAAACTATATATATTGAAATATAGTTTTCGAATAATATATAGCTGTAATTTATGCATAAAATTTAATATTAATGTACGTTCATGACTTTAATGTAATCTGCATTTGTAATTCACTTTGAATAATGTTTATTAAAAGTTTCTTTAGAGAACTAGTCAGCCAACCAGTGACCTTTGGCGCATTAGTGGCTATTGTGGCACAGCGTGTGACTGTAATACCGATAGGTTGTTGGTTCGATTCCCACTCGGATATAATTTGATTATTTTCATTTCTCTTCTCTGGTGAATAAGAAAATGCGCAGATATGAAATTTGCCATTCAACAGTCAATATCTTGATGTCGGCGGAAAGTCGAGAAAGGGGAGTGCCGTGACACTAGGTTCTCGTGATATCGCCTGATATAAAATATGGGCACAAATGGGCGATGTCGTGCCTGTTAATGTTTGCCATGTTTTAAACATTTACTATAATATAATATAAATGTATTTTTTTTTTATTATTGTATGTTTTATTTTATCGTTCTCTATAACAAACGTAATCCAGGGCACATAGTATAAGGATTACCATCAATACCAACAATACCAACAATTATTGAAAAGGTCCACATTTTTTTCTCTGGTGGTATTTTTATTGAGGTTTATACTATTTTGTAATATTGACTAGTTGTGCCATTTATTTAAAATACTTGCCATCTTGTCCATAGCTTTTTTTCACCACAATCAGTGTAATTGGATTAAAATCTAAAATATCTCTCAGAATTTTAGGAATTATTTTAAGTTATTTTGATTGACTTTCATTTTAGAAACTATAGTTTTTCTAAGGACTGTGGCTATAAGACTATAAGGCTTCTGATACAGAAAAAAACGAAACCGAATATTTTATTAATTATGGTCGTGATAAGTAAACATATCATAGAGAGTATAAATGTTTTATGTTCCTTAGGTCCGGAATAAACGTGCTAGTGTGCGGACCAAACGGTTGTGGAAAATCGTCGATGTTCCGTATGTTGGGAGAATTATGGCCCATATTCGGAGGGACTCTGACGAAACCGCCTAAGGGAAAGCTTTTCTACGTACCTCAAAGACCTTACATGACACTTGGCACATTCAGAGATCAAGTGAGTAAAATTTACATTTTTTTTATTTAAATAACTATATTATGTAGAAGAAATATTGTTATATAATAATTGATACAGTGCCTACATGGCAATGTCATATTATAGAAAATTATCGCTTAGTGCATATATAAAACTAATTTTGATTATAAACAATGTCATGCTAACCAAATGAAATAAAGCAAACTACTTTATAAAGTTACTATAAAAGATGAATCCGTTAGTTATTGGTTCAAATCCTAATAGTACCTACATATGTATTAGAATCACTTAAATATAGATTAAAAACAATTCATTAAATAACCTTACATATTGAAGCAATACTGCCTTCTGCATCCGTTTTTCGACCAAACAGTTAAGATTCTAAAAAGGTTGCTCGAAGCTTTTTTTACCATCAAGCCATTATATAATTATTATTATTTAGGTAATTTATCCGCAAACTCGGGAAGAGATGATACGTCGCGGACGCACGGACGAGGAACTCAATAGTTATTTAGAAATCGTCCAGCTCTCGTACTTGACCCACAGAGAAGGGGGGTGGGATGCCGTCGAGGACTGGATGGATGTCCTTTCTGGGGGAGAGAAACAGAGGATAGCTGTACGTGCATTTATTTGTTTATGTTTTTGTGTAAATATCAATTATTGTTACGATGAGGCCGTCGTTGCCCTGTGGGATAGCTTCTGACTGTAATGGTGATTGGTTGTGGGTTCGATTCCCACTCCGTGGAATGATTGTTTTTTAAAAAAAATTCAATTATCCGCCCTGGTGAACACGACAAAGCACGAAATAAAGTTCCACCATTCTACACAAATAATCATTAATAATATAACATAACAATAATAATTAAAAAGTTTCGAATTCGGGACGAAAGTGGCGAACGGAGTGTCGTCTCACTAGGTTGTCTCTGACCCTTTTACGAGGGAAAAAACATGAAGCTAAAGTAAACAATTATTTGAATATTAGTTTTTATTAAGCAAAACATATAGCAAAAATATATTATATACCAAATTTATTATGCTGTAAAATATTCAACATGTAATCAATCGTATACTAATGCGCATAATGTAGCATTTTAAACTACTTTGTGCATATATAAGTATACAAATTAATATAGTAACTACTGTGTATCCAATAAATAATAAAAAACATTTGAGAATAAAAATAGTCCAAATGCTAAACTAAGCTATTGAATTGATGTCATTTGTTAATGTCACACTCGCAAAACTTACATCAATATAATTTTAAACGCTTTAAGCTATTTCTTTGATTTACACACATGCTTAAACACTATTTTCCATTTATTTTGATAATAGTAAAGTTATCATAATATATCATAAACGTATAATAAGTAATGTTAAATTGTTTTATATATATAATCGTCAAAGTATTTATTGTAAAACATATATATATATATATATATATTTTGCAGATGTCCCGCTTGTTCTACCACGCTCCGCAGTTCGCCATTCTGGACGAGTGCACGAGCGCAGTCTCCGTTGACGTCGAGGGACACATGTACCAATACTGCCGAGAGGTAAATTATACTAAATAGTTAGAAAATATTTCAAAAAAGGATAAAAATATACCTGTATATATTATTAATATAGATCATTTTAGAGATTTGTTTTCATTTACGTTATGGCCAAAACGCAAATTGTATAGGTATATGGAATTTGTATACAGATAACTTGTAATATAATATAAAGTACTCAATATCACTTCCAAGTTATTATCTATTTAAATAAGTGTGTACTTTTTAAAATGCTTTCTGAATATTCGTCGAACGTATACTTTGACATAACAATGTAACGTTACAAATCTTTCAGATGGGCATATCCCTGTTCACGGTGTCGCATCGCAAGTCGCTGTGGAAGCACCACGACCACTACCTGCAGATGGACGGCCGCGGCGGGTTCGTGTTCGGTGAAATTGACAACGAAACACAGGAATTTGGCTCGTGATACACAATAAATAAATAAATAAAAGAGCCACGATATTAAAGCAAAATTAAAAAATATACTACTAAAGCTATTTAGTAAAATGTCCTTGCAGTACTGTGGCTAGACTATCACAAGTAATGAGTAAGGCAATATATTAATATGAATTGTGAATATATTTGTATAGCTTCTTTTTATTTGACAAATTATTATAATCATTAAGGAATGAACTTATCATCGTCGCATAATTATTATTTATCAAGTTACCCATAATTTTCATATACTAAATTTAGTATAAGTATAATATTTATAATATAATCTGATATATGATTGAATTATGATATTCATTATGAACAAAGTTTATGTATTTGCAATTTCTTATTATTGATGGCTTTTTTACTCTTGAAGAATAATTTTTCACAAAGAAATACCAATGGTAGTTATAATTATATATTACACAATATAATTGAAACAGCAAAGCTGGATTATTTATGTATTAATATTCATAAGTACAAATTTTAAACAATAAAGGGGACCACTATAAATACATAAATCAATATGGGTATGTGTATTGAAGCTGCATATGGATATATCAAATATAGTAATATTTTGAAATTAAAAGAATCCTCTTATTCCCAGTAGTCTGACCAGTAGTTCTGCTGGGAATTTCCTTTTCAAGGGACTTACTGATATAAGGACTTCACGGCTGTTATATTTTTTATAATTGTTCAGAATATCATTCATTAATATCTATTACAAGCACTGTTCATATCAATCAAATTATAAGGTCTAAATGTTAATATTGTTTTGTATCACTGGTAAGAGTATTGTGATCAAAATTCCTAATAATCTTACTAGTAAGTCTATTGGGAAGGAAATACCGTTACGACAACTGGGTATAACCAAAATAATTTTATAGTAATTTCAATATATTTCAATACACATGTGAATAGCTCTTTAAATTAGCAATGTTCTAATTGTCACTTTATATTGGTTTTATTATTTTGTTAAACGTCTGCTGTAAAAATGGCCACAAAATTGTAAAAACAAAACTTTATTACTTATATTATATAAAATGTAGTAAAAATCGCTAGACGAAAATAGTTTTTATGTATAGCTCTACTAGCAAATTTACATATTTAGTTGCTTTTTTTTATAAATAGTTAAATATATACAGGTTTATATCAATTTCTAGTTTTTTGTGATAACATGTTGGTTGGGAACCAAAGTACCTTTAAAAGGGCAAATTATATAAAAAAATATTTATATGTTACAATTCCATACGATTATAAAGCATATAGCAATAGAAATGGTTACAACATTTTATTTACTTTGATGATAATTTACAATAAGACCTCCATAGGACAACATCTGATTGTAATTGCGATTGGTTGTTGGTGCGATTCCCAAACGGGGAACGATAATAATTTAATTATTTTCATCTCTCTGCTGTGGTGAATAAGACAAAGCGTGGCCTTAAGGTTCGCCACTATGTAAAGCTATAGAAATAGCTAATAATTTATTGATATTAGCGATTTACTTTTCGACCTTACTTCGAAGCATATAATAAATATGTTTTTCTTTTTATTAAATATTTCTTTGAAGTATTTTGTAAAGTAATATCCTATTTAAGAAATAACAAAGTTAGTTACGTTATTCTATCAGTCACTAGAAATCGAACGTTATTGAGAGTCATTGTTCCGTACTATGAATTTGTATTGCACATGTAATAGAATGAACAATAATTTAACACGAAATCGTAATATGCAATGAGAAAGCATATAAAACAATTACTTATTGATAATAGCAAACGCAAGCAGTGAGACAGCCTCTGATTCTAAACTCAAAACGTAAAATAGTGCTGGTTGTGGGTTCGATTCCCACTCGGGTAAATGATTAGATTGAAATTATTTTCATTTCTCCACTCTGGTCAACAATACATATGCGTTGAGTGGTCCAGAGTCTCACGTAATCTCAATCGGGTTGGTATCCGTAAAGGATTTCAAAAGGAAAAAATCATTTTTTTTTTTTATAATTTCCGCCACGCAACCTACAATGTAATGTCTGTAATTCATGCGGAAAATTGAGAACTGAATGTCTTGGAACTAGATTCTCTCTGCCTATCCTGCTATGTAGGAAATAGTTCGAAGCTGGAAACCTTTTATATGTATATTTTCTTTTGTATTTATTATATTATTTATATATATTTTAAATAATCATTTAAAATGTAATCATGACATTTTGTAAAATTGTAACAGTTTGTTTTAACTTTTATATCCTTTTACATTGTGCTAAGTCATATTGTTCCGTTGTGGCTATAATGTCGTATTTGTGTTATTTAAATATGTTTTATATGTACTAGTTGCTGTGATAGATGTCGTTCTAATAAAATCGGTGGGTGCTGGGTCAATAAAGTTGGTTGAGGATAATTGGTTTTTATTTATTAACAACAATAACTAACACTCTTACAACTGATGTATTTCAAAGTATGTAAGTCATACAGAAAGTATTATTTAAAACTAGTTCATACACGCTACGGTCGCCCGTTTGCGTGGACTTCATGGCTACTTTTGGTACCACTTTCATTGACTATCTATTGACACTATTATTACTTTCGTTAAGATAGGTAATTTTCTTGTCTCTAAGACTGACACGACTAGAAAAAATTAAAATAATATAAATACTTTTTCTAAAGTGGAATCGAATCTACAACCATCGCGTTTATATTGAGACGCTATCACGATACCACTGCGCCACGATGGCCGCAAGTTCAATGATTTTTAATTGTAATGAAAACTGCCCACCATACTGAATATCTTTTACTAAACCAGCATTGATTTATTTCTAAGGGATCGAGAGTCTGGAAGAATTTATTATCAGACTGACCTCCAACACTTTCCATCGCGCAGACGTCTCTGACCACGTGCACATTAGGGTCATCGCGCCATGGCATAGTCGTCCGCTCGATCGTCGTCGTTTTATACGTGACGTGCGATATATCCTACCTACTTTCGACTCCTGAGCTACTGACTCGGTCGCTGGTCTCCTAAGCTGGGCCTCCCCTTTGTAATCAGGGGTCTCACCCGGCTGGACTGCAACAATAGCTTCTTCCGCCCCGAATCTCACTTCTCCAGCCCCTCGGAGCACTTCCAATTTTGAGTATATGGCCCACCCTAAGGACCGGTTCATATTTATGGACTGAGTAGAAAACTACGGTCAGAGGGCTCAGCCCTGGCACTGTTTCCCTTCTCCCACCAGGGTGAGAGAGAAGACCCCAGTCTGTCTGACTTATTTCTTATAGTTTAGTTGGTTCATTATGGTTCCTCATTAGATTTTCCAGATCTTTAATTGTTATGTAAGGCAATGGAAAATGCCTATCGTACATTTATATAATACTCCAAATAACTTGCTTAAATTAAGAGCTTTATCCATTTCTGATTGCCACACCAATGTTACAAACAATTTGTCATTTATAGAAATTAAAGTTAAGTATTTTTATTAATATTTTTTAAAGTGTTATTCGCACACTTAGGAAATTCGCATATATAGAAAAAACGTATAATATTTACAGTAAAGTAGTCTACAATCAACATATAAAATTTATCAAAATATTAGTCATAGATATTGTAGTGAAAAACTGAGATAACTATTTTAAAATACTTAATTCCAATTCTACATTTTATTGGCTTATTGAGCTAAGAAAAATGAAGATACCGACAATAAAATAATTAAGAAATGTATAAAAGACTGACCACATTTCAAATAGATTTTAATAATATAGGTGGAATTGCCTGTATACAATTCCTATATTATCTATAACCTCCATACGTACTATTAATAAATTATTATTAACTAACTAAAGTTCTCAAAAATATTATCTAAGTTTCCCGCACAAAGCCTCATTGACGTTTAAGTTGTCTTTGATAAAATGTATCTGTCATAAACGTTTCGTTGCGTGCATTCATAATTGGAAAAATATATTTTTCAAACAACAGCAAAACCTAATTTACTTTTATCCTTTGTAGCTTTATTGTTATAAAACATATTAATAAAAAGAAATACGTAATTTTTCCTATGATACAATAAATTATGAGTAAAATAATATATATTTTTTTGTACAAAACGGAACGAAGAGAACATCGCTTCTCGCATCAGCTGTTGAATAAAAAAAATAACGGGAAATCGACGATGGAGATTGGTCACACCGACGGCCACATCAAATCTGGGGGTCTAGCGTGTGACCCTGTTATTTCTATCCTGCAATAAAATAGCTGTGTAATCCTAGATAAGTTTTGCATTGTTAAATTAGTGATACAAAAGGTATAGTGTAATTTATGTGTAAAATATGGAACGTGCAACTGGAACAGAAGTGTACGGGTGTGGCTCGCCCCATTCTACGGACATAACGCTAAATATACAAACGACAACGGGTGGTAATTTCTCTATCAGTCTGAACGGTAAAAACACAGTTGAACATCTCAAGAAGCTTGTTTCGAAGAAACTTAAAGTATCAAAGGATCGAATATGTCTTCTGCATCGAGAAAGGTGAGTACGGAGGCGTTAGACGCCAAGCTTCTATTGTTAAACATAGCTATCGCGGAAATAAGTTGCGTCGATTTGATGACGCATCCGCGTCCTTTGACATGATTATTGATAAACGATTTCGTTCACAGACAACTGAGAGATGGAACTTTAGAAGAAAATGGTCTACTAGACGGATCTCGGATAATTTTGCTGCCGAGCGTCGAGACGGGCCTTCTGGTGAGTACGTCACGCAATTTCGAAACTTCATTCAATGCTTCATGATTATCACGTGTTTCACAATTATGTTAAGCTAATCAATAAGATTTTATCTTCTGTGACCATCGTTTTGTGATGCATATGGTTTTTCGCTTTTTTAGAGTCAAAGACCCGAAAACTCAGTGATGCAAGCATTGGAATCCTTAAATGATACACAAGTAAATGATTTTTTGAGTGGTAAATCACCTCTCAATTTGACCATGCGGCTTGGAGACCACATGATGTTAATTCAGTTACAACTGTCAACTCTCAACTCAAGTTCATCTGGTAGCACAAGAACTATACGAACTTCCACACCTACAAAGAGTTCATCTGTACGAACCAAATGTGACTCAAGGGATGTGCCAAGTCCTCAGATGGCACATAAATCTTCACACACTGAAGAAGCTGTGCTAAATAGTGACAAACCTAAAGCAGAAAATGCTGCAAATATTTTACAAAAGCAAGACCTTGATATGTTACAAAATGCTTTTGAATTATACCGCACTATGGCAGAGGAGAAATTTGCAGAAAAATCTGATCCAAATAAAAATAAAGAAGATCAGATGGACACCTCAAATTGTACACTATCAGATTTATCAGATACATCTTTAGAGAGTGAGCAGTCTCCTATAAAGTCTTTATCAAACCTTGTCTCTAGTCCAATTGATGCAACTGCTGAAAATAGAGATGCCACTATAGCAAATACAGTAAAAAGTAGTTTAATAGACTTGTTATCCTGTAATAAACTGAGTCCAGAGGCTGTTCCGTCTACTAGTAATATGAGTGATAAACTCAGCTCATCAACTTCCCATACTCCAGACAGTTCTATTAGTGATGATAGTGATAATTTCACAGATCAAAGTTCATTTTTAGCAGAAAGTACTATAGATGAGTACCCAATGGAAAACTTGTTTAATAGTGCAGTAGACAAAGGTTTGTTTGATGAACAAGATGAGTCCATGATGGATAGAGAGATATCAAATCTGGCAACAACCAGCCATGGGACACAAGAATCATCAGCTACTTTACCCTCCTTCCAAAGCTTAAATGAACCATTAAAGAATAAACGTTTTCAGTATTTACTTCATAAAACATCTAAATTTAAACATCCCATCAGTCATAATAAACAGAAAGCATTCTTACAGTCCGTTAATAAACATAAGAAAAAGATTCAACCCACAAATCAAAGTGAAACCAATAAGCCACAGCCATCTACCTCTAGAACAGAACCTTTTATGAGTGTAAAGAAACCAATGCAAGCTCAAGAAGAGACTGTAGCTCCATCTACATCAAAACAATCATTTAAAGCACCAGATGCTCCCAAGAAGCCTCAAAGGGCTTCCCCAACTCCACCCATAGACACAAAAGCTCTTATAGAGGCATCTAAGAATTTGACACAGAAGCTAAAAAAATTGTCAAAAGAAGTTTTAACCAACAAAATTGATCTCAGAACCGCTGAAGAATCTGTGCGTTCGAAAATTGGTCCCGGAGCTGTGATAGAGTCCATGAAACATCATGGCAAGGGAATATATTCTGGGACATTCTCAGGGACACTGAATCCAGCATTACAAGACAGGTGAGAATGATTTTATATTATCTTTATATCAGACTTTACTGTTATTGGTTTTGTTTGTTATTCCATTCACAAATATTTAAAAATAAACTTATATTAATGCTTATAGCTGTATATTTTGTCTTGACTTGATTATATCTACAATTTATATGTATATGTAAAAAAAAAATGTAAGACATTTCTTTGGGTTGCTCATTATCTAACCTTTGGTAGCTTAAAGTAGTGTATGCATTTGTAACTCAGTAAATTTAAAGCAATTTAGATATGGTAGGTTGTTATGACCAGTGTTTATAACTTAATTGTCTATACAATTTGTATGTTTCATTAACATGGATAAATATGTAACCAATTCCACATACCTAAAAGAAATTACGATAAGTTTCTTTTAGTATTGAAATAAAACACAGTATTCAGCCCCATTGTTTTTTAGATTGTTCTTTAATTTCACTGTCCTTTTGACATACAACTAAAAGGTAGATAAGCAAGTGCTTATGTTAATACTATTAAAATGGATTATTATTATCTGATACAAAGTCACTATCTCAAACACGTATTGTCTACTATATTAAAGTACTAAATATTATATCATAGTTCTTGAAGTTTTAGGAATGCTAAAATCATTTGTCCAATAATCGATTTGAAACCAAATGATTATAAAGAAATAGTATATCAAGGCGATTTTTAAAAACGTGAATTTTTTATACGAATAAATGTTAATATTTGAGTGACGTTTGTGTGACGTTGTTCTAAGGTGTGTGCGGTGATGTGTACAACGGGGGCGTACACCTATTAAGTAAACTCGGGAGTCAACATACTATAAGATAGACGATTTCGAGTTGTGTAAAATTTCCTATGAAATACTTTATATGATTTTCATAATGTTGTTGACGTTATGACGTCATGGTAGTCTTAACTTGGTGCCATATTAACTGTTAGTTAAATCTTCTATAAAACACATTCCTCATTTAAAACTTATTTAAAGGTATTTTAAAAAAATAATATTCTTTATTTGTGTATGGATGTCGTAGCGTAGTGAGACAGCGTCTGAGTGTAAACCCGATTGGTTATGGATTTGATTCCCAGTCGGGGGAATGATTATGTGTTTTTTAACATTTTATAGTGTTAATCACAAGCAGAAATTTCTAAAAATATCTCTACAGGGATGCTAACAACAATGAGCGCATGGCTTAGCGGCCAGAGCGCTTGGACAGTTTCCAAGAGGCGTGGGTTCGGAAACCGCTGCGTTCTAAATTTTTATACGTTTTCTAAACATGATTATGTATATTTAAATTGTTTTAATTATTCCGCTTTGGTAAGATAAAGCGCGGCATTGAGTTCTGAAACTCCATAAACAATATCTGTCTCTATCAGTGGAAAACGGAGGGTCTTGACACTATGCCTCTATATATATCTCTCTGCCTCTGCCCTGCTATACGGGAAAAAGCGTGAAGCTGATTTTTTCCCGTGTATAAACAAATTGCGTATATGTATATATAATACACTTTTCCATATATGTAACAAAGTGGTCAAACAATAGTTAATATTTAAGCATGTACCTATTTTACTACTACGTATTTTTATTTAGGCCAGATCAGTTTGACACTTTAATTATTTCGACTAAATTTGCTAATAGCCTAAATAATTTAAAATTATGTATTTTTTTAAATATTTTTATTGTAGAATAATGATTGTTACATACTTTCTTTGCATTTTAAGAGTTATTTAGCAAGTTTTGGTCTTTGCCGGAAACCGTGATTCGCAATAAAATATTGTATTTGGTACTCGAAAATCGTAAATCAAAAAAATAAACTCTCAACTTATTTCTTTCAAACAAACTCATGCTTATCGTTGCAAGGATATAGGTTTCACGCTATGAAACCATTGTGTGTGACAGCGTATGATTGTAAACGAGATGGTTGTGAGTTCGGTTCCCATTCGCGGTAATGATTTAAATTATTTTCACTTCTCCCATCTGGAGACAGGACAAACGGCGCCGTTGAGTTCTGCCACTCAACGCCCAATGTCTCTGATTCGGGCGCTTTGTGTATTTTTTTCTACAAGCTGTTATTTATTATTTTGCAGATATGGACGACCAAAGAGGGATATATCGACAATAATCCACATATTGAACGATTTGTTGTGCGCCGCACCGCCCATCGCTTTATCACAGGTAAATATTCTATATTTAACATTGCACAGGTGTTTCAGAACTTTGGTTATTGACCTACTTAAATATTGATTAATGAGAAATAAAATAATAACTGCCGGAGTTAGTTAAACACATTTAAATTATTATATGCAACGATTTATTATTCTTATATTTTTTAAATATAGCTTTATGATAAGCGATACACTTGAGTGTATTTCCCTTGTGTGTATATACTCGTCTAAAAATAAGTAATATAAAACCGATATAATGAAAGTGCAAAAAAACTATCAAGTTTTTGTAACTATTGATTGTGAATATACAGACTAGAAAGGTCATTTTGAATAACTCTGTTTTAAAAAATATATTTAGTTATTATCATTATTATCAAACATGATATTTTATTTGATGTTTAAAGTTGAAACTATCATTATTGATTTGAAATACTGTATTATCATTTTCAATGTTTTCTTATTACCATTCGTTGTTGATACATACAATTTCGATAATATTTATTTACATATGGCGCCAATTGTGCAATATAGCCAGAAAGAAACTGTAAAAAGAAAAACTAGTGAAAAACTAGTGGAGGTTCGGTTTTTGGCTTTAAAATCTAGTTGTAGCCACAGTTTCAGTTTCGACAAAAAGTGGCCGAATTTTAGTATTCGTCGAATTCTCAGACGTCGCTTAGCCACTATCAAGTGAGTTTACTACTCGTGGACCTGATTCCGAGAAACCGTAAATGATTTCGATTAATTGTATAATTACTGTTAAGAATATTATAAACGACATATTTGAATGCACGTTCTACGTTCGTCTTCAATGAGTTTGTGTTTGGGTCTTTGAACAAAACTGGTGTAGACCGGTAGTTCTTAAGACTTCTGATTCTTACTACTTCTGTAGTAGTACTTACTGCCTTTTTATAAAAATGGAAGGTTGCACTCCTGTCTTAACGGTCCGAATGTGTTTACAGCTTCCTGTTTATCTTGACTATAGTATGGGAAACTTTTTATCTGTGCAATTATGGACTAAGTTATCAAGACAGGAAACTACCAGAGGCATATAGTTGAATAGTCTCTGAGTGCTAAGAGAATAGAGTGCTCTTGTCATAAAAAAAATGGGTAAAGAACTTCGAAAAGATCGGATCAACATTAAATGGAAGCAAACTTTCGGCCCACGAACTTCTCGCAGCTAAGAGTACGTAAAGTTTCTGCTTCAGTTCAACGTCATCCAGACTTACTATATTTCTTACTGTATTAAAAAAAATACTAAGTAAAAGCAATAAAGTTTTATAGTTAACAAGTAAACCATTGTAGTAAACCTGTGGAAGTGTATGAGTTACAATTTGCGGATAAATTGTATGAAAAATAAAGAAATATCTGCACGCAAACGTTTCGCTGAATTAAGATTGTCCCACACATCTTTACGTCGTATTTTGGACTTAGATTGAAGAATATAAGATCCAAATAGCGCAGGAACTAAAACCTAATAATTTAAATGTATGCATTTTCATAACAATGTTAGATCAGTTCAGTAATTACAAAAAAAAATTGTTTTCTGACGAAACTCATTTCCACCTCAACGGACATGTTAACAAACAAAATTGAAGGTATTGAAGTAGTGAGAAGCCAAATATGCTGTGCCACTTAATTTGTCTAATGATACAGTATAAGCTGCAATTTCAGCAAAAAACTAAAGGTCCTATGCCGCAAGCCCGTAATTTTGCGAAGATTCTAGTGGTTATATAGCCAATGTTGTAAAGTACAAGTTCAGCTGAGTACGTGAAAAGTTCACGGGAGTTCATAGCACCATAATAAGAAAAATTATGGCTACAATTATAACAGTTGGTTCCAACAAGATGGAGCCACCTGTCACGCACAATGAGTCTCTGCTGGTGGGCAAAAGAAATATTTCCGAAACAAATGATTTCTAGGAGTGGTGATATCACATGGCCATACAAGGAGTCCAGGTTTAACTCCAGCGGACTTTTGTTATGGGGCTATTTATAAAACCGAGTTTACATCAATAAACCGAAAACACTGTCTCATTAGTATTAGAAAACTTCAGTACTCACTTAGAGGAATGCAAAAGGTGACAAGGTGATTCTTTCGAAGATGTTATTTTAAAAAGTAAATAACACTGAATAATTTATCTTGTAAATTAATATTATTCATATACTTCAAATAATATTTTTCATATGATTTATTGCAATGTTAACAAATTCATGGCCCACCATTGTATAATCAAGTAGCCAAGATATTACACTTGTAACTTGCTTTTCGATACGGTCTTGTAACCACGCAGATACTGTATTAGGCGTCTGTTCTTAAAAGTATGTATTAAGATAGATATATTGTATAGTGCTAATAGACCGAAACCGTGACAAAAAGGGAAAGTTAACTCAATATTTGGACTTAGCGAGCAAGATTAGTTTAGAATAATGATGCGACTAACATGATAATTCGAACCCTGGACTACTGAACGACGAACGAATAGGCTATCGCTTAAGTATTTTTATGAGTTGGTGAAGGGCCGTATACAGAACATCCAACTTTTCAGTAGGTACTATATACTTTATAAAGTGTATCTTGGGGTAGTCCGTCACTTTGGAAGTCTAACCATCGATGTCTTCGATCCATGTCTCGCCATTGAGTCATTTTTTAATATTTTAATGCTTTTTTTATAAAATTTATAGCTTCACGATTTATCCCTAGCAGCAGTAAATAATAGTAAACTAAAAATAAATATACTATTATATATATATATATATATATATTATCCATATATTTAAAAATATAAAATATTATTTTGTGTAATAAACATTATCTTTTATTATTTTATAATAATATTTCATTACAAACACAATAATTCAATTTGAATTATTCATTTTAAAGTGTATTTTGCATTAAGTATATTAAGTACACAGATTTTTGCCAAAGTTTAGTTAGAAAATAAAGGTTAACATGTTCATTATATTCAATTATTTATTTATTCAAATTGTTATCATAAAATTAATATTTCAATTACTAGCTCCAAACGATAAAAAATACTACATTTTAACATATGATTAAAAAAATATCACAATTTGACCAATTTCCTTTTCGGCTGAAAACCTTGTTCTGGTCGGACACTAAGAAAAACTAATTCTTGTTACAATTTTCGTCTATTTTGGGATATTTATTTATTTGAATTTACAAGCATCTAACTTAGACTTGTCCCTCTTGGAAATCGTCGAAACGCTCTGACCACTAAGCCATTGTTCTTATTTCTTCAATTATTCTTATATTGTCTTGTTACACCTTACTTTTGTTATTAGCATAGTGTCCAACAACATTCAAATTTTATATCTTTTCTTAAAATATATTTAAGGTTGTGAAATTTTTTTAAAATATATTAGAGAATGTTATTTATTGTTCCATTAAATAAAAAATATATTATTTGCATTTCAGAAGGAAACCAAACATTCATGTTCAACCGTTACCCTAGAGGAGCCGCCCAAATGCCCCACTTGCCAGCCATGTTCCTATGGACAGTGCAACGGGCACTCCAGCAAGCAAACCTGTGAGAAGACCTGCACATGCCGACTGAACCCTCCCACAACGGACTGCAAGAAGTGTGACATGGCCAAGACACTCGCATTGGAGAACTCCAAGACTAAATGCAAACTGGAACAGCTCAGATTGGTGATGCAACAAAAGAAACAGAAGCGTGAGGCGCGCAAGTTAAAAACTTTACCGTACAGCACTCCACCCAAGACACTGTCCCCCGAGCAGGCGGCCATCCCGGAGGAAATAGAAACTGTTGCTTAACACCAAATAATGACACGTTGCTAGTGCGCTTAAATTTTCACTTTTAATAATCTAACTTAAAATAACACTTTGTTTTGCTTTTTTTTTTCTGATATTTTCTAAAATGCATATTAATTACAGATAAAAAATTGCATGTTTAGTTTTGACAAGTAGGATTTACAATGAGATTTATGGTTCTGTCTTTAAGCGAACGAAAATACCTAAACCCTGTGAAGTTGACAATATTGTCCCAATAAATGTATAATCATTGTTTGCTTTACAACAAAATGTCATTCCAATATTAAATTTTAAAAAAGCGCACTGGCAACGTTATCGTCGTGTTATTTTGAATGCAAGTTTGATATAATCTAGATCACCATATTTAATAATTTCGGAAATTAGATGTAAATCTTAAGTGCTATTACGCATGTACAAATGAAAATAAATTAGCGAAATCCTAGCTGTAGTGTAAAGTAGGGACGGGATCGAGGCGACTAGGGTATATGGAAGAATGAATGTAATGTACATGCCTATGTGGCAAAGGCTCTGTGAGACAAACATTTTCATCAATGTGTTCATTTTTTATTTTTATTGAAGACAAGTGAAATTGTTTTTTATTATTATTATTTACAATACATAACAGTTCAAAAGTGATCGTTAACATTTTAGTGTGACTCAGACGCTTACAGCTGTTAGATTCGTTCTTCCGTGTATGGCCGCGTGTATGGTAGCACCGCTGTGGTCGGGAGATGATTTTTTTGTTGTTATATTTTAGATTATATTTTATTTTATTGGGGCAGTCGACCTTTTGGACACGTGTTTAGTTAATTTTGGAGATCACTGTTGATGTACATTTTTGAAATTAGTTTAAAGTTATTTGTCACCGACGTGGGTTTCGCTTTCGATAATTTTTCTATAACACGAGATTTTGACGCCCATGTTTCTTTAGGAAATAATTGGCACTGTTATCTTTAGTTTTGTTTATTTTCAATTTCAAAAAAAAATATGTTGTTTAAATAAATGTTTTCCTCATTATACTCATTTTTTAGTTTCTTTTGGTTCTAACGACCCGAGTAACTTGAAATGCAATAATAAGATGGTATTCTAACAATCCTATGAAAATATATTATATTAGCGTTTACAAGCTTTGTACATAAGTAATTGATAGTGGAAATAGAGTGGCTTTTTATCTTATTTGTGGATAGTAAAGTACTAGTGTTTATAAATGTTTAATCAATGAATGTTGGAGGCTTAATGCCTTTATTAGTTGGAAGTTCGTTATTTGGATGAAACTCTTAAGTAAGATATAGACTCGACTACGCCAACACTTTGACCAGTACACATACAAAAGATGAAACTGAGTAGATTTATTGAAATAATGAATATTTTTATTATACAAAGCTTATTTTATTAATGATAACTCATACCTATACTAATTTAAATGATCATATTTTGGCATTATTGGGTCTATATCTTTAAAAAATATTTAACTCTTATTTTATCGCTGATTAGTGTAGTGAGATCATATTTTAAAGAGTACTGTTTGTTAAATCAGGTAAGGCAGTCTATTCGTTAGAAATAGTTTGCATATTGTTATATTTTATAATTTTGTTATTGTGGGAAGAGTACTGTTATCTGTCATTTATGGAAGAAAGTTAATTTTTTTTTTTTACCAACTAATTAGGGTCATGATTATAACATATTATTCCTAATGCATTATAGAACCTCTTAAATAGATATAAAGTAATTAATATTTAATCTTGTCAGATCTCTTCCTGCAGTAATGGGAGTGTACCATTTGTAGCGAAAGGTTATGATTTAGTCTTCCGTGGAGTCTTATTTAGCAGAACAAATCCAACCTTGGCGTGGGACCAAGAGACAGGCTAAAAGTACGATGACAGGATTGTTAAAGCAATAAATGTTTCCTTACATTGCCGTTGAGTAACGCAAAGTGCCTATTGATGTGTAGTAAAATATACAAATAAGTGTTGTGCCATGTGTATTATTACTTATTAGATTCATTTTTAACATTTATATGTGGCACCTTCTTACTTTGGTTTTACTATTGTTTACCAGTTGTCTAGAGTATCGAGATCTCAACTTTTGTATATATTTATGAAAGACGATAATAAAATATACTTTCGTTACCATATTTCCCTGCATTATTTATGAAATCTTTATTATTTGGACTATTAACGGCTATAAGTTCACAGGGTTGCAAAAAATTGTAATTGTTTTTGTCCTTGTATTTTGCATGTCTAGTGAGGAGAATAAAGTTACATACTTAAATTAATTTGTTTTATTTTAATTTATAATTAATAAATAACACTAATGTTAATAATGGAGCCGGATTTTTTTTCACTTGGTTCTAACTGACAAAAAACGTGAAGCTGAAGCAAGAGATATGATATTGAAGGAAAGAAATAAGAAGGAACTTGTTCATAAAATATGCTAGTTGCGGAAATCCTTAATGGATCTATGTTTCTAGTTATTAAAATTATCAAAGTTTAAAATTATAAAGGGGTCGTTCAAGTAGTTCTGTGTAATGAATTCATATACTTGCATTTAGAGTTCTATTTTTATAAAAGATTGGATGGGTTGAAATGAATTGCTTAGACCAGCGTAAAATCTAATATGATACGGAATTTCTAGCTTTAAACCTAAATAAAAATGTGAAATGATAATAATAACCCATACTGAGTACTAACATGAAAAAAAGCGTGACTTAAGTACCATTAGTCTACCCTAATAATTGTGTTAAATTAAAATATAGATCTAAGGTATCACCGTTTCTTAAGACTCAAAGATGGCTACAACTTTAATGCTAAATTAACATTTTTTTAATTTTCAAAGTTATCTCAATATAATCGCAGCTTAATTATAAAATCATCAAATACAAACTAACAAATTTTAGGAATATTATGTAATAACGATTCTATAATCGTTTATCTCCTTAAGGTGTGCGATTAAGCTTGGCGATTTTCAATGTTTTGTATGGTGGAATAATAAAAGCAACAGTTTTCTACAAAACATTTAATTTGGACATGTGTTAAGGTAAACTGTATAATTGATCTATTGAATAAATCAACAAACAAGTTTGAAACAATTGTATCAAAATATCACTTAAAACTCTAATGTTGTGAACTAGAATATAAAATCTGTACTATTGGGATAAACAATTTAACAGCATCTATTACAGTGTCTTTTAAATTAACAAATACATCTTATATATAACTAAAGCTTGTAAAAAACAATTTTCACAAGTTGCACTTTCTATGAGCCAAGCCAGGAAAAAAACTTAGTTCTGGAGCGTGTTGTCTTACAATCGTATAACATTCATAATAATTACTAGACATTGAACATCCAAGGATTTTGAGTAGTTCTTTTTCTTAAAAGCAAATATTTAAATGTCAAATTTGATCAACACAACTCAATGTCGAACAATTATTAATAAAGAAAAAGAAAAATTAATACATGTATGTTAAAATTTAAAATAGAAAACACACCGGTCAGTTCGACAATAATATTGCACGACGTGTAGTATAGCAGGTGTAACATTGTGTATCCAATAGGAGCTCAAAGAAAAGTCTGTACTTCACGTAAATTATTTATTATATAAAGTTCATCTCATATAAATAGCACATAACCCACACAACAGCGTCCGACGAAGCGATTGAAGCACTGAGAATATAAAAAGGAATTCGATACCTACCGCGCCTAACACTTTCAGTCGTTTCGTCGAACGCGACACTTAAATTTAAGACACAACTCTTAATTTGACTACAAATGCCTAAACTCGTTGTAGAGTCACATTCTATTCTATTATTTATTTAACTACTACGTAGGGTTAAGTTCAGATGAGTGCATTAGAAATGCTAGTTAGAATGGATAAAGTCAAAAAATAACAA
This sequence comes from Podotricha telesiphe, assembly GCA_038994665.1. NCBI lineage: Eukaryota > Metazoa > Arthropoda > Insecta > Lepidoptera > Nymphalidae > Podotricha > Podotricha telesiphe. The sequence continues at coordinate 366,335 of JAOYRR010000230.1, read as the reverse complement.
TATCCACTGACTGACAATTTCTCAATTATTGTAAGACACAAAAAATATAACACCACATATATCTCACAACTGTGCTAATACAATAACAATATAAGGCTGTAGTCAAATCGTGCAGCAGTCTTAGAATAAGAGAGTGCTCATGCCACCCATTTCAGCCTGTTCCTTGACGAATATTTCAAAGTACTGGTAAATGATAGTGACAGCTAGAAGGATACCAGTTCCTGAACCAATCGCTCCGAGGAAGTCGGCTAAGACTGACAGGGCTCCGATACAGAGTCCGCCGAAGGCTGCTGCAGTTGGTATGTACCGGTTGAGCTCGTGGATCATTGAATTGTCTCGGTGACCACGCATCACCATTTGCTGTTCCTTCAGTTGTTTCGCTACCTGAGATTGAAATATGTGAATCAATTGATTTATTCCATTTTTTTTATATTAATACTACAAAGTGAATCTTGTTTAAAAAAAAAACAAACAATTAATTCGAAGTTGGCATTTTCATTAATTCAAAACTACTCACCAACCAGCTAATACAAAAAAAAAAGGAAAAAAGTCACTCACATCCTTGGCCGAAGACCCCGACACGTCTATCCACGTTTTGGAGAAGAAGGCGCAGGAGCCCAGCATGAATATGATGTACATGACGGCGTGCAGCGGGTCGTGCGCGATGTGCGAGAGCGACTCCGGCGGGCTGAAGTAGTAGCAGAGGCCGCCCACGGGGTACGCGCGCGCGGGCCCGCCGCCGCCCACGTCCGCCCACACGCCCAGCAGGTTCACCAGGAAGTTGCCACTGAACTTCACCGCTAACATCTGCCAAATGTTTCATTTGTTTTCACTTTATGAAAGTAAGACCAATGAACTGATTTTCAAAAAACATAGCTAAATGCTTATTTTTTTTTAATAAAATTATTTCACTTCGACTTGAATATGGTATGGTGGTCTGTTTTATTAAAAGACTAGTTTGGTCACCAAAACCAGAAAAAAAGTTTATGGTATTAAAACATAGTCGGCTATTGTGCACGTGTAAGCCATTAAGAAAATAGTTGCAAATGCAAATATTGTTAATTGAGAAGCTTTTAAATGTTTATTTTTAACGTGTCAAGACACTTTTCTCCACTTTCCACCCGAAACCGAGACATGTGTTGAGTGAGTTACAGATTTTTCCAAACTTAACTTACACTTTAAGTTAAAAGAAAAATTATCAATTAAAACATATCATCCATCTTGGTGCAGTGGGACGGTGTCCGACTGTAAATGCGATTGGTTGTAGGTTCGACTCCTACTCAAAGAAATGATTATATTTAAATTATTTTGCAATTCTCCGCGTTTCGTTTCCGAAAACGGAGAACGGAGTATCTTGATGTTAGATTCTCTCTCATATAAGAAGCATGAAGCTGCAAAAAAAAAAATTAAAATGTGTAAATACTCCTTACCTGAGAAATAACATAGAGATTAGAGACTAAAGCTGATTGAAGGATGATAGGAATATTTGAGGTGTAGAAAAGTTTGATGGGGTACGAAGAGTACTGGCCGCGGTAACGCGCGGACTTTATCGGTAGGTCCACTCTGAAGCCCTGTAAATAGTCAATTACGATGGAAAGTATTATTACAAAACAAAATCTTATATTATAACTACCAAAACATTACATTTTGTACACTTTATTTATAGCTAACAAATAAATATAATATATAATACAATTACTTGTAAATAAAATCAAAGATGAAAAAACTAGTTAATATTTATTTCTGAGTTGATTTTTTTAAAATTAATTGTGAATAAAATTCGATATACATTTTTTTAATAAATCAACAACAGTTGATATCGTATGATATACAGAAACATAAAAAAACAAGTCATCTCACCTGGAAGTATATAACAATGGCAAAGACTAGCACAGTAGCCAGAAGGTTCATCAGGTTGGGCAGGTTCTGGCGGTAGAAGGCCTCTCGGAGGGCGCGCACTTTGTCAGGGCGAGTTGCGAGGAGGTGGAACAGCGCTATGACTGCACCTTCGAATTCTGTGCCGCGACCTATATAAAGAGAAAGTATGTAGTGTCTTTCAATGTCTTTTTCATGTTGATTATGGACATATGATTGATACATTTTGCAATATTTGAACCTAATCTTTATTCTTATAAATAAATTAATTAGAAAAAAAATATCTAAAAGGAAATTGCTCAAATTTATTTTATTATTTAGATAGGCGATTTATTGTGGGTTCTTATGTATCATACACATATTATACTTTTACATTTGAAAGAATCTTAGTCTTGCCAAGTTCATCAGGTCTGAAACACTAATTGTAGTGAGTAAAAGTAAATGATTTTACATAAAAAAAAAAGTATGCAACTACTTATTATTTTCAAACTTTTGTGATTTTTTTATGTATACATAAGATATTAGTTTACTTACCAGTGTTAACGGTTGCAGGTGAGAACGCTTTCCAGACAATAGTTTCGCAAATGTTTGTAGCAATGAAGAGAGAAATACCAGATCCAAGACCATATCCTAAAATAAAAAAATTATAAAATTACTAGAAAAACACATTATGTTAATAAAAACATAAAAATCCACTTTATATTATAGTGCCAGTTTTTAATATTAACTATGATAAAAGGAAAAATTTGACAAAAGAGAAAAATAAAGGCAGTTAATGTACTATTTATATTATATCTCTTTTATTAAAGGTGTCAGAACTCAATAGTTGAGTCTCAAGTCTTGGCATACCGATAACCATAAGTACTCATTTAATATTAACTCAAACTAATTTAATTTAAGTATGAGGATTAATAAAAACCATTACTAATATGTTTTTTATTCCATATCTACCTTTTTGAAGCAGCTCATCAAGTAGCAAAACAATTAAACCAGCAACAAACAACTGGATAATGATAAGCAAACATACTCCAGCACCAATTTCACTGGGTTCTCCGTACATTCCAGTCATGACGTATACTATGGCTTGACCCACTGTTATCACCATGCCAAACACTATTGACAAAAGAATAATATGTTTTAATTTTATATATAATGGTCTTTCCATAGCAGGGAAATGAAAGTAAATAAAATCATTCCTACGGGGATTGAACCCACAACCAACTGACCACAATAAACCCAAATCCATCTATCATATTTCAAATTTTTGAACCAGATATGCAGTTTTGATTATAAAACATATATATATATATATATATATATTGATGTAATATATAAACAATTATTATATAAAATAGGCTTTAATTCTATATTTTTAATATTTAGAGGAATGTCTTTTTCTTTGCCTTGCATCATTTAAAAAATAATTTGAGTGACTAAGCTATTGGCAAAAATATAACAACAAAAAAAAATTGGCAAAGTGCCTATAAATATTCAAATGTAAGAGATATTTTTGTAGCTTTAACATACTATATATTTTTAATATTGTATTTAATAAGTAAAACATTATGTTTTATTCATTAAAATTTATTATATATTTTAATAACTGACATAATATTAATGTTTTTTAATGGAATAAAAAAAATAAACTTACATTTTTGAGCTCCATTAAACAATGCCCTATCTTTTGGAGTGTCACCAACTTCAATAATCTTAGCACCAGCAAGCAATTGCATGATGAGACCTGAGGTTACAATTGGAGAAATGCCGAGTTCCATGAGGGTTCCTCTATTCGAAGCCAGGATCACTCGGATCCAGTAGAAAGGATCTGCACTGTCTGACGACATAATGCCGAATAATGGAATCTAAAATATAAAATAAATATTAACAACCTGTTATAAATTAAACAAGTTTAATTATTAACTTTATTAAATGCTTATGTACAGTACACTGGAACTTGAGATATTCAATTAAGCTAACTGACTTTAATTTTCTGGTTTACTTTCACTGCAGAAAAATTTTAAATTTACTAAAATATTTTTAAGGAAAGGTATATAATTGGATATTTATATTTGTAATGAGTAGTGACATACATTAAGCATATGGAAAGGTATAAATTCAATTTGAATGTGTGGCACAAATATTGCTTACCTGGCAGCATACTAAGAAAATAAATAATGTGATTGCTGTCCATAATACTTTCTCTCTGAATTGAATCTGAAATATAAAACATATCATTTATAATTGGTTCCAATAGAAGTTTTTTAAAGTACAGTTACTTTTGCAAACCAACTCCTACTAACCATAGGTTAGTAATACTTTCACTTATTTTGTAACATATTTTTATTTTATCCTTACGAAATCTTATTACAATTCATTAAAAATATATTATAATAAGCAATTGATGGAAAAATAAACGCTAAATACAGTTTCTTCGGAGACTCACCTTTCTCTCCGGTTTCGCTATTTCAGGTAATATACTGCAAAACGGTTTTATAACTTCAAGGAATTTTACTGAAATACAAAATATAGAGATTATTTCACACGTTCATTACAATAATCTATAATTTATCATCTCAAAATATTCGGGTAAATGAAGAATACGTGTCTATATTATATATATTCACTAAATTATAGGATTAATATAAAAGATACTCACTTCCCATTTTGATTTACTGTGATTTTACTATCCTAACTAAAATATGAACCGATTTATTCGAATGAAACCATTCAACTTTTGTTCAATAATAAGACCCCCAACTGCACTTTTACAAAAATGAACCTGCGCAACGCCACCAACGAGCAATTCTCAAATGACACGTCCACAACGTCATGTCACGTGACCTGTGATGTTGGCGTGTAAAATGTTGCCTCAAGCTTAACAATTATAGGACATTACACTATTAAAATAGAATATTAAGTCAGGTGAGCTTTAAGTTTACCATACACGTTTCATATAGAATTTAGAGTTCATAAGTAAGATATTAAATAAGCTCAAATAGATTTTACTGTAAAATTAACTTATTAAAGTTGTTATTTATTTTATATTTAATTGAAATATAGAAAATATTACTTGCATTATATAGTATGTTTAATGTAATATGACAATATGTCTGATTTTAAGCTTTAGACAGAAGTTATTTAATAATGTTCGATAAGTTATTTAATTATTAGAGAGAGAAGAATAGGTCTGTTAGAGATTTTTATTAGAAAGAATAATAAGTATAAACTCTCTTTTCTAATGTATATGATTCTGTAGTAGTATATGATAGGTTAGCTTATAGTAACTGTGAGTAAAAGAATATATTTTTTGAATCGAACTCTAATAATTGCATGTGTATGACGGCGCCATCTATCCGTATTTACAATCTAAGTATTACTTGTGCATACAGTGGAGGTTCCTAATTCAAAGCTAATGAGAAACCAATGACTACTGAACATTAATTATTTTGCAAAGTAGTCTAGTAGTACGTACAACAAATATAAGTTTTAATAAGCGTATAGGAATTGCGACGTAGCTGGATGTAGAACGCATGGCTTAACGATTAAAGCGCTTGAACGGTTTTCAAGAGGCGCGGGTTCGAATCCCATTGCGTTCAAATTTATATGCGTTTTCTAAATATGTATTTTTCAATTTCGTAAGTGTGCGAATAACACTTTAAAAAATTTTTAAAAATATTAAATAACTAGTTTATGCCCGCATCTTCCTTTAAGTGGGCATTATTAAATACTGCTTCGATTTAAACCATTTACCACATTTTGACATTGAGCTTAAAATAATAATTTGTGTTAAGGTGATAATTTTCTTGTCTCTTAGACTTGCACGCTAGATGTTCCAGACAATTGTAATTTTATTTCAGTCTCACTCTCTTCTCTCTTGGCAGACGAAAAGGACGTAGTGACACTTCTTTTTTTTCCATACGAGTTCCACATCTTAATTTCTTATATGTGAACGGATAATTTTCATCACGCTCGACAACATTTTTTAGGTTTCATTGCTATATATCTTACAGTTTAGATCTATTATAGTTCTACATCAGGTGTTCCACTCTTCGAAATCAATTGTAATTTAAGTCTAACTCAGGCACAAATGCTATACATATATACTAACACCAGTTCGAGTTACCAAATATAAAAATAAAATTTAGCTTGTGTATTAAACTCGGTTGGGGAAATCTTTCAGTATAAAATGTAACAACTTCACGATCAGTCCAGTGTTAGCTGAGAATATCGACCAATACGTTGTTTTTATCGATCCACCCAACCATTTACTACCCTTACGACATATAAAAACCCTTGTGTACTTTTCTTTGTATTATCTGTATGTGTATATTGTTTTAGAAAAAATATTTTTCCATTTCTCAGGTACTTCATATTATTTATTTTAACTACATTAAATCTAGTTTGTTTCCTACATTGTTTATTATCTTTATTTCTTAATTGTCACACATATCATGTCAAAACACAAATGTCATAAAGACAAAAGTCAAGACCATGTGAATTTTGACATAAATATTTTGGGATATTGTTAATTATTACAAAGCTATTGTAATATTAATATCTTGTTTTCAATCATATATTTAATGTTTTAAAATGCAGCAAGGTCATCGTTCTGGTACCTTGAAACAAAGTAATAAAGTTCATAAATCTCGTCATAGATCAAAACGCGGGATTTCGGCCGCAGTTAAAGGTCAGGTTATTTTATGTTAATATAAAATATATTTTCATAATTTGTATAGCAATTTTTTATTTAAAATTATTTAACAGGCAAAGTAAATGTAAAAGAGTTCGTACGTCGCAATCGGCACATACTAAAGAAAGATGAACGGCGTCACCAAGCTTTACAAATTCGCAAAAACAAACGAGAAGAAGTGTTGTCTAAGAAAAGAGCTATTGGTGGGAACAGAAATCCTCCGTTTCTCGTCTGCGTTGTCGCTTTAAATATGCAGCTTGATGTCCAATCGGCATTAGTTATATTAAAAACATGTTCAGAAGAAGCCGCTGTGAGTCAGTCACCAAATGGGATTTTACACTTAGCGTTAGTATTTTTTAATGTTGATTTTATTAACTTAATTAATTACGTTATATTTTTTTTTCTATATTTGAAATCTTATAACCAAAGTTGTAGTTTTGTGTTTAACTAATTAAAAAATATATATTTTTAATTGTATTTCTTTATTACAGGTTACCAAACTTTAAGCAGCGTTTCTCGTTTGTATGTCCTGAAATTAATAATGAATTTGGTCTGCTTGATGCCTTGAAAATTTCTGATACAGTATTGTTTGTCAGCTCTGCTCTTGATGAACCAGTTGATGAGTGGGGAGAGAAAGCTTTAGCTCTGTCTATGGCTCAGGGCATGCCAACTCCAGTAGTTGTGGCTATGGATATAGAAGGTGTTCATCCAAAAAAAAGGACAACTGAGAAGCAAAATGTGCAAAAACTCATATCTAAATGGTTACCTGAAGAAAAAGTAATGCAACTAGACAAAAGTTCAGATGGCTTGAATGTTTTGCGTCGTATTGGTAACCAGAAAAGAAATATTGTACATCATAGGGAAAGAAGGCCATATATGCTAGCTGAGGATATTGAGTATGTGCCCAATGCTGAAGATGATAATGGAATATTAAAGATAAGTGGCTATCTTAGAGGAATGCCTTTAAATGTAAATGGTTTAATTCACATAAGTGGCTTAGGAGACTTTCAAATGCTTAGAATAGATGGTCTAGAAGACCCACATCCTTTAAATTTAGGGAAGGAAAATACAAAATCTAATGCTATGGATGCAGAAATAACAAAAGTTTCTGTATTACAAGTAGCAGATCCCACAAAACAAGAGTCTCTCCAATCAGAAAATATACCTGATCCAATGGATGCTGAACAAACTTGGCCAACCGATGAGGAAATTAAAGAGGCAAACATTGCGACAAGAAAAAAGGTTAAAAAAGTTCCCAAAGGCTGGTCTGATTATCAAGCTGCATGGATTGTTGAATCTGATGCTGAGAATTCTGATGTGTCTGATAATGAAAATGATGATAATGATGACAATGAAGAATTTATGTCATGTGAAGAAGATGATTCGGATGGAGAAGCAAATGAGGATAATGATTTTGAATCTGTGGCAGAATCAGAAGTTGGTCCCACAGATGAAAAATATAATGATACTGTTGATGCTTTTGAAGAACATGAAATGCTTAAGAAACTAGCAGCCTCTAGGGAAGATCAACAGTTCCCAGATGAAGTTGATACTCCTCAAGATATACCTGCAAGAGAAAGATTTGTCAGATATAGGGGATTAGAGTCATTCAGAACATCTATGTGGGACCCTAAGGAAAATTTGCCAGAGGAATATGCAAGAATATTCCAATTTGAAAACTATGAAAGAACCAGGAGGAGAGTGTTCAAAGAACTTGATGACATCCTTGAAAATATGGTAAGAACTTGCTATAATTGTGGGTATACAAAACATGTTTTTAAATTTTAATTTTACTAAAATATAACCAAATATTATTTGTTCCAGTATGGATTTTATATTACAATTCATGTGAAAGGTGTTCGTCAAGATTTATGGAAAGCATATCACTCAGCAAATGATAATGCACCAATTTCCGTCTTTGGTCTTTTACCACACGAGCATAAAATGTCCTTAATGAATGTTGTTTTGAAAAGGACAGGTGCTACAGATGAGCCAATAGAAAGCAAAGAAAGATTGATATTACAAGTAGGATATCGTAGGTTCATTGTCAACCCTATCTTCAGTCAACATACTAATGGGTCTAAGCATAAGGTAATTAAAATTTTTTAAAGTTTCTTTTTTAAGTGGAGTGAAGTTAATAGGTTTAAAATTTTAATAATTTGATATTTTTCAGTATGAAAGGTTCTTCCAGCCGGCTTCAACTTGTGTGGCAACTTTTTTTGCACCTATACAGTTCAGTCCATCTACTGTATTATGTTTTAAAGTAAGTTTATATAGTATATTTAGTGTATAAATGAATTTCGAAATATTAATTTAATAAATATACTTATTTGACCACTTTCTTGAAGATCTATGATTATATGTTGATATTTTGTCCTTAAGTTGGCATTATAATTTGTAAGATCTCTAAATTGTTACAATACTTTTTTTCATTTTATCATGTTTGTATTAATATAATTATTATTATTCTATAATTCACAGGAAAAGAAAAATACTAAGCTACAATTAGTAGCTTCAGGTGTGTTACTTTCATGTAATCCTGACAGATTAGTTATTAAGAGAATAGTTCTCTCCGGTCATCCATATAAGGTAATTATTGTTAAAAATCTAAATATAGAAGAAATTAAATAACTTTATATGATATTATTAAGATGTATAATAAAAAAAATCATTTTACTCTTTTTGTACTGACATAAGATGTGTGCCATTTTTTTATATATATTCATTTTTTTTTCTTAAAGGTTAACGAAAAATCAGCAGTGATTAGATTTATGTTCTTTAACAGAGATGATATAACATATTTCAAACCATGCAAATTAAGAACTAAATATGGAAGAACTGGACATATAAAAGAACCATTGGGTAAGTAGCAGTTAAAGTTTCTTTTTTTCCTATTACTTCTTATGAATAAAAAATAATATATATATTTAATTTATATTAAAAATAAATAAGGAATAAAATAATAACATATTGCTTTTAATATTTTAAAGGTACACATGGTCATATGAAATGTGTGTTTGATGGTCAACTAAAATCTCAGGATACAGTTCTACTCAATCTTTACAAGCGAATATTCCCAAAGTGGACTTATGAAGACTGTATTGTCACTGATAAAGCTGAAAGTGAAGTTATGATGGTATAATTATATAAGAAACAATTAAATCAAAATATGAAAATATTTGTCTTTGATTAATAATTACTATTACTCTAGCAACAAATGGGAAAAAGGAATTTTAAATTATATGTCATTCACACACTTAGGATATAGCTGGATGTAGAATGTATGTCTTAGCAGTCAGACTGCTTGGACCGATTCCAGAGACGGGGTCGAGTCCGTTCATTTATTTTATATATCTTCAAAAAATTTAAATATATATCAAGTTTCAATGCAATTTTTTTTTGGTAGTATATAGCAGTATGAAATATGAAAATAAAATCAACATTATGTGCAATGCAGTATCATACATTGTCAGAGTTAAGATAAATGCATTGATTTTGATATAAATAGTCAAGCTTAACACACAAATCATAATACTACAAATTTATTATGACTTTTTTATATTTTGTAATTTGCAAACAAACACTGATTCATTATAATAACACTTTATAATAATTACTTTAACAAAATAATAATTTGTTTTCTCAACACAAGTTCTCATTGCTTAGTAACATTTGAAATCATGTATCAAAATTATATTTTTCTGGGTCGAGGACATTTAGGGGTTAAAAAGAAATGAAAGCCATAATGATTTTCACATGTTTACTGACACATGATAGGACAGACCTGCTAGCCTACTAAGTGATAATCTCTTGTGAAGGCAGTGGGGCAGCGCCCTGCGTACATCTACGCGTCTGACCACTTTGATTTGCACAAAAGTTTTAAATAAAGTAGCCGAGAGTTCCAACACTGGTTGAACAAGAAACAACCTGGCTACTCCTAGCCTTATACTCTAATAGTAATCTGTAGTAGTGGATTGGAATCCTGGATTTTTTTTTCAAAATCACGTTATATTTAAAAGACCATTGGTAATGCATTAAATTGTATCGGGTTTTAAATAAGTAAATATTTTTTCTATTTATGTCCTTATATTTAGCTAAGTATATGAATTACTTCCTCGAGATTATTTATTTGATAAATTGATTCACTTACGGCCATTGAATAGTGTCATTTAATAACTTTTACGCCACCAAAGTGATCAAACAAAAAAATATATAAATCAATTCATTTGCCTTGAACACTACACATGTCACTTCGACATTTGTTAGTAACCTATTAGTTTTAAAATGACTTAGTATTTTCATGGAAAAATAAAATGTAATAAAAATTTTAGTTGTAGCGTTGTCTAATAGTTCGCAGCAAATGCTAAATAAACATTTATTAAAATTTATAGCCATTTATAAAGTTACACACACACGTAACACAAATATAATAATTTTTTTTTTTCGACTTCACGCTTTTTCCCGTATAGCAGGGTCTTAATACAGAGAGCCTAGTGTCAAGACACTCCGTCCTCATTTTCCGCAAAAATCCAAGACATCGCGTGTTTATAAGCGGAACTAAATGCCGCACTTCACCTTGACACGGAGAGCGAAGAATAATGAAAACAATTTAAATATAATCATTCCCCGAATGGGTTTCGAACTTATAACCATCGCGTATACAGTCAGACACTGTCAAACTGCGCCACGATGGCCTTTGCTTATTTTACGAATGTATAATATTCTTTATTAAATTCTTGTAATTTAAGTCTATAATTAATACTAAAACATTATTTATATGACAATATTAAAATGACTAAAGAGATACGATGATGGCTATGATTGTATGATATGATGATGATTGGCTAAATATTTTAATAAATGTTCATTCATAATTTAAATATAATGAATGCACTTACAATTGTACTGTTTGGTGTTACAACAATATTTAAGAAAGTTGAAAAGATAATATTAGAAATTTAAAGCTGAGTTATTTAAGTAAAAATGTAAATCATGTTTTTACCTTTTAAAAAATGTAAATAAAATATTTGGTCGCTATGAATGACATTATTTTGTTAAGAGAACAATACTATATTCAATTTCAAACAAGTGTCAACATTATTAGCGTAATAAATTTGATTTTCGAACATATCATAATATAGGCAGTGACTTATTAAATAATTGTAAAGAGGTTATTTGCCAAATAAAAATAAAAAAAATAACTATACCAGTGCTGCCAGTATCAGTAGTGAAGATATTTTTTAAATGTGCTAATTACAAGACAAATGCATATAGATTTCAGGAAATGATAGTTTCAAAAGAAAATTTATTATTATAACTTCAAGGTATATATAAATCTAAGCAAGTTCCAGAGACACGCATTAACACTAATAAATACGTTAAAAACGTAGAGATCTACACAGATATTAAGTAAACTATGATTAACCTAAAAATAAAAAAATGTATAAAAAATGATTAGAATATTACATTGTACAATAAATTATAAATGTTATTCACGCACTTAGGAAATTAAAAAAGACATTTAGAAACCGTATAAAAATTTGTATACGTTTTCTAAATATGTCTTTTTCAATTACAAATGTTTTTCGACATAAAATATTTTTGCTTTCATCACGATGATGAATTAAGTATTTTAGTGGATATATCAACCAATAATTGAAGACACAAACGAATAAAGGTGATATGTCGCATTTTTAAGTTACCGAAGTACTCTGCATAAATAAAGATTTTAAATGTTATATACAATTATAAATTTTAATTACGATTTTATTAAACAAAATTTCTTATATTTTCCAAATTGACTCCAAATTTTTATGTTATGTTCAGTTAATTTTCACAATAGGGTCCTGAAAATATATTACAAATTAATTTCCTCTCCTATTACTATATTTATATTTAACAGTTTTAATAATTTAACACTTTTTTTTAAACTTTTATTCAAAATATTAAATCTATATTTCTCGGATGCGAATTTTGCAACATATCATCTATTAACTTTATCACGATATTTTTCCGGTTTAATCAAACATAATTACGTGTAACAACGTAAAATATTAGAACATTTTTCTGTAATATAAATGTAGATCTCTGCGCTTTCAGCGAGCATTGATAGCCATCTTCATCATTTATAATTATTTAAAATCTGCTCTCAATCTACTGTAGAATTTTACAGAATATTTATTTCTTTTAAATATAATATATATTTTTATCAAAGGCATGTTCTCACAGATAATATTACGACGGGGCAACAGACCGAATCGCCATATTGGGATCTCAGTCTGCAAATGTGGAAGTTGGTTTTCAGGGTTCAGGGTTTCAAGGTTCTTTAACGGCTGCAGTTTCCATTATTTCACGTTTAGTTAAGCTTTGGGTTTTTTATTGCGTCGTTTTTTCGCGTCCGCTTCATTAGACGACTTTGACATTGACGTGTTTGCAGACACTCCAGACTTGCTGTACAAGTTATTGAGAAATTCTTCGAGATTTGGATCAGGTCTGAAACAATTCATAAACAAAATAAGTAACATAAATATTATTTTGTAATATTAAATCATATATAAGCATATGTAACACTCACACACCACTTGGAAACCGTCCAAGTTTTCAAGACGTTTTCAAAAATGTTGGTCAATTTCCTAAAAGCACAAAATCCTGGGCAATGCATAGCTTCACCGTGCGGTTGCCAGCAGTGCCTGGGATCCAAGTATAAGCTAAGAGACCTATTAAATACTACAGACTACAAAATAGGTAGCCAACAAAGAAAGAAGAAGCCGGACGTACCCGACGGTGGGTCGCTGCGCGTCGCTGGCGGCCGCCTTGTTGCCGAGCACTATGCGGTATTGCACCACGTGGCAGTCCGGCCGCAGTTGCTTCAGATTTTTCTTCTATTTCACAAAACAAGTTCATTATATTATTATTTCACAATTTTTTATTTATATTCCAGTACATGTGTTACTGTGAAAGGCCGTACGGAAAATCTTAAGATATTCCAAGTTAAAATTGTGGATAAATTTTAATGGTAAAAATACTAACTGTTTCTAATCCAACCTAATACATTACACATTTACCGTGTCTATTAACAGAGTCGAAGAACAGTTCCGACTTTGACCACAAGGTTGGTAAATCTTAGGATTAACTGGAAAATCTTAAGATTAAGGAAACTAAAAATTATACGTATACTAACTTGACAGCTAGCCCACTGCGTGATCTGGTAGACGGCACCGTCCATACACGCGTAGTACATCACCAGTAGACCCATCATACTAGATTCCGCCCAGATGTCGCCCTGGAAATATTAAACAAACATATTTTTTATAGGATAAAATATCTATTGTAGGCAAAGGGGTTTATTTATATGAGAGTTATTCATTCTCCCTCTAATTTATTAAATTCTTCCAAATTAATGCCTAGATTCAATACGAATTATGAATGCGAAGTACATATTGGTTTTTTATTTTTTTCTTAGTTTTTGTATGTAATGCATTTGTTTTTTCACATTTCGTGTTTGTGCAAGTTTAATTAAGAATTAAACACTATGAAGAAGTGTGATTTATGCCCAGTAAAATATTTCAAAATTTAGTTACGCCCGTTGTCAAAAAAAGGTTACTCACTCCTGATATAGAGTAGAAATAAAAAGGTAGTCTTTGTATCTTTTTAGTTGCTAAGCTTAAGCTATTAAACATATTCGGCAATGTTGTTATTACTTCAATATGCATACATATTTATTATCACTAATTTATTATAATTTTTTGTTTAATATTATTTTCATCCCAGGTCAATGTTTTAAGGAATGTAATTGACATTTCTCATTTAGGCTCCGTCCATATCCAAAACTACCCGCAACTCCAATATCGGATTCGTATAGATATGATAAGATGAAGAATCGATTTTCAATTCCATTTCGGTTCTTAGAAAAATCGATTCTGAACAATAAACAATTTTACCATACATTTTGTAGAAGAGATGACTAAAAAAAAGTATGAACTTAAATTGCCGAACCCGACCCGATCCGACCTTACAGAATCGATTCTCTGGTAGAATCGCAATGGACGTTACGTCCCTACGGCTCACCTCCTTGGCGGAGTGTCGTATCTTGCACTGCGCGCAGTAGCGCGCCGCGTAGCACGGCCGCTCCGTCGCCACGCGCTTGTGGCGCCGCCCGCAGTTCGTGCAGCTACGCATAACAAGTTCATTATTCCATTTGGTTTAGGTTACCTTATCTACTATATATAAATTATGTTTTTTTTTCTCGTTCATGTAGAATGTATGGTTATAGATGCTGATTGTGAGTTTCATTTTAACACGATAGTCTTGGGTTTGATTACTTTACAGCGTGTTAAATTGTATTTAGTTTCGCTATATATTTATATAAAGATCTAAAAATCAGATATTATGCGTAATGCGAAAAGGCCATGGTGGTGCAGTCTAACATCGTCTGGCTGTATAAGCAATGGCTGTGGATGTCCATTCCCATTCGGAAGAATGATTATATTTGCATTATTTTCATTTCACCGCTCTAATGACAAGACAAAACAGAGTGTTTCGGCACTAGATTCTCTCTACCTACACGGTGCGGAAAAAGCTTCAAGCTAAACAAAATAAAACTATACCTCTAAAAATGTTTTTCATTTCTTAACTGTGTTAAAATCTATTAATTATTATATTTTCAACAGTTTAAATATATAATAAACGCATTGTAACGTTAGAGGCCATCGTGGCGCGGAGACAATGCGTCTGACAGTTAACGTCATAGTTGTGTATTCAATTCCCACTTGTGGGAGTAACTATATATTTAAAAATGATATTAATCTCTCCGTTCCGATAAGACAGAACGGCGTTGAATGCCGGCGGGCGTGGAGGACGGACCGCCATGCGGCAATAAGTGTGGCGTCGAGTGTAGTGTAAGTGTAGTGTAAGTGTAGTGTAAGTGTAGCGTACCGTATGGTGTTGGCGGCGAACTCCATCTTGTCGTGCAGCTGCGCGAGTAGCACGCTGAGCTCACCCCACGCCGCCTCCGCGTGGCGCGACTCGAGGCGCGCGCGCTCGTACGCCTCGCGACGCTCCTGCACACACACACACACACATTTATTCATTATTTACTAGCAAGCCGCTCGCAGCTTCGCCCGCGTGAACTATAGCTGTTCCGTATTGTATCCCAAGAACCTCAAGTATCTCTATATAAAATTTCATCACAATCGGTTCAGCGGTCGCCCGTGACGTCAGACACACAGACACAGTTACTTTGGCATTTATAATATTATAATATGGATTTATTCATTTTCAACTATTGTATTTGAAAATGTTAGAAGGTATATTTTTGTTGCAATTTTATACTATTTTGCTGTTTTTACAAAAATATTTTTAGACAAACGGACAGACGGACAGGAGAGCCATTCTCTGAATGCTGACCAAATTACAACCATAGCAACCTTTAAATCAGTCTCCTGTAAAGTTGTTTCTGCACTCTTTTATTTTATACCTATTGTTGTATGAACATGCGATTTATTATAATAGTAATTTTTATAACGTTTCGATATCAATATTATTACATTATCAATAACGATTTAATAAATAAATTCTCGATAAGCTTGTGACAAGATTATGTATTTTTATGAATACTATTCGTACCGGCTCTCCAATAAGATCGAATGCATGTTGTAAAATCTTGAAAGCCTCCTCAGCTCCGGGCTGTTGGTTCTTATCGGGATGCACCAGGAAGGCTTGTCTGCGGTAGTAGCGCTTTATCTCCTCGTCTGTACACGTCACGCTTACGCCTAAGATGCTGAGGAAGAAACAGAAGAATTATTTAACAATAATTTTAATAATTAATTAAATTAAAAACATATAACGCTTATTTTTTTTTATTATGCTATTCCGATAATTCTGACAACATCGAGTTTACGCTAGGAAAATATTGTATCGTGATCCGGACACATGTGCAAAGTTTCAAAAGATAGATAGTCAAAATAACATTAGAAGATTTTGCTTGCTTACATACATTGATATATATAAGTAACAAAAGCTTACTAAAAAGGGAAAATATATTTCTTATCCTGAGAGACTAAGAAAATGTATAATAAATTACGTTATGTATAAGAATGTAGGCAAAGGCTTATCGATTTTTAGCTTAGAAGTTAGTTTAAAAAATTGAGTGTCGCTTAACATGGCCATCCTTTCACTGTTTTACCAGACCGGGAAATGAAAATAATTATTAACACACACTTAGGAAATTGAAAATCATACGTATAAAAATTTGAACGCAGCAAACGGTTTCCAAGAGGTGCGGGTTCGAATCCTGCTGCGTTCAAATTTTTATACGTTTTCTAAAAATGTTTTTCAATGAAAATATATTACATTTACAGTCGAACGCTGCCCCAGTGCGCCGCGATGACAGTTGGATATAATAAAATAGCTTAAGCCAGTCTCCAATGTATAAGGCGCTAAATAATGCGAGACTACATCTACTATAGTTTAGTTTACCTATATGGATCCTTTCCTTTACAAGCCAGCAACCGTTTCATAGCTTCCTCCCCAGTAGCTGGTAGTGGTATATTCGAGTTAAGTTTAGATTCATCGCCAGCATCCGATTCAGTTTCTATTAAAATATACACCTAATATAAATATAAATACCACATACAACTAATATAAATGGACGAAAACAAGTGTAAACTCAAATAAAGTACACAGAAAGATTTACATACTATCCATGAAAAAAAATAAGAACCATTTAAAATATTTGTTTAATTATCCGGGTCATCCTGGGTGGGAGATCAGATTCATATTATGAAAATAGTGTAACGTCAACGGATGCAGACATGTGTGTACATTTTGGAGCAAATATTACATCAGTAGTGAAGCAGTTAATAAAAGTGTGTCTGACAACTTGGGAAGTGTCGGTTTCAATTATTTTTTAATTAAAGATACAACAATATGCATTTAATATTTCTATTATTATGTTATGTTAATATATGATATTTAGTACATATAATTAAAATGTTATATTTTATTAAAAAAAATTAAGATATACATAATCAAGGGTTATACCTTTTTTAAACCATTTCAATTTTCTCCAAAATGCAAAGTGGGTATGTCCAAATTTCCTATCAATATACATTAAGTATTTATTTTCACTCAGCTTCGAGAGCCATTCCTTGCTACTGCGCCACACTGCTTGGGAACTTACATATGTTTGTGTAAAAACTGATGTACATCTGCAATATAAAAAAAATTGTATATATATATAATTGTGAGGCCATCATAGTTCAGTGGGACAGGGGTTTGGGGAACATTTGTATTTAAATTATACCAACACTGGATTCCTTCTGTCTACACTGCTATAAATGGTGTGTAGAATATAAAGTATATTTATATTTAAAGCAAATATTATTTTTATATATGCATTATGCATATATTTAAAAAAAATATACATTAAATTTCATATAGAGTACTAAATTGTTAAAAATTAAAATTAGAAATATACATTAGCATATATTTATTTAATTTTATATTTTTTAGTGTGTGCTTTCATGCTCTGTTTTTCATAGTAATATAAGAAAAAGAAAGTACTCACAAATCAAATGAAAGATGCAGACTCATTCTACAGATATCGGAAAGTAAATAAAAGAACCAAATAATAGCTTTCCATGACACTTCTCCCCAATGTTCCAAATAATTTTGTACTAAACCCATGTATCCGGGTTTATTTTTTCTCAGTTTATTTTGATTTACTTTCTTTTTATCCTGTAATGATTTAGAAATTTTATGATGACTCCTTTCTTTCTTTTTTCTGGCTTTTATACTATCATTTTGACTTATAAATTGAGAATTTATATCATCATCTTCCAGTTTAAAGTCATCTTCGTCAGCACTTTTATCATCATCTTTAAGGTTATCATGCTTTGTTTCATTCTTTGCTGACTTTTCTGAGTCACTCTTTATGAAAACAAATTGACTTTCATTTTCTTGATTAAAATTCCCTTCTTCATTAGTTATATCATCCAGCGATGACCACTTCCGTGACATGTTATTTCGTTTATTTTTAGATCTTTTAGTTGTTTTTTGATATTTTTCTGTATCATCTGTGTTAATATCACCAGATTCACTGCCAGAAGATATAGTACTACTATGAGGTTTCTTGTCACTTTTTAACTTTTCCTCATTTACATTTTTCATATTATTGGATGATTTCTCAAATTTGTGTGTAGGTTTATTGGGTGTTTTATTTTCCATATTATGTGATTTTACCTTTTTGGTTGTATCCAATTGAGGAGTTTTAGCATTTTTAGCCAAGACATCAGAGTAACTTGGTCTCATTGGTTTAACTTCTGCTACTATTCGTTTTTTATTGCTTGTGTCAGACAAAGGAACATTGTCATTTCTTTTTGGTGAATGTTCTGCTTTCATTTGAATGACTATTGGTTCTACTGAAGTGGTGTTATTAGATATAGTTGGAGCATCAGGATGGTTAAGGGGATAATTTTGACCAAATGGAGAATAAGTACCAGATGAGTTTGGTTCCCAGTTCCCAAGAACTTCTTTTAAAAAGTTAGAAGTGGGTATATTTGATGTTTGATTTCCATTTTCTGTATTATAAGAAGTAGGCTGTATAGTTGCTGTAGATGGTGTAACATGGACATTGTTGTTTGCAGTAAATTCTTGATTTAATGTAAATAAATGAGATGGCTGTGTTTGTAAAGGCACATCACACATTTTTTGGTTGTGGTTAAAGAGTTCATACTGACCAGACATAGGAAAGATCAATTGTTGATTATTTTCATCATAAATCACTCTAACTACTTGTCCATTGCCTAAATTAAGCATAGCGTTTCCATAATTTTGACGGTTTATACGATTTACATTAGGCATGGTGTTAAAATTCATTTTATCGTCGTTATTTGGCATGCTGTCTCCATTTTGCATGTTAAAGGGCTTGCTAATATAAACATCATTATTAAAATTAGATCTTCTATATATGTTTTCAGGTAGCAATCCGGCATTACCCGATATAGATGTTTGTTTTGTCTCACTTATTCCACCAGGTGCACATTTTTCACCGGTTTCCGCATGATAATTCCATGTATTGTCATTAAATATTGGATCATCCTTTGACGACCTTGCCATTATGACTGATGTTTATTACGCAGAAAGAAAAATTTAGGTCAATATAAAGTATTTAATTAATTATAGATTTAGCATTGCTCTAGTTAATAATTTGAATTTGTAAAATAAAATATGAAGCAATATTGTATGTTTCACAGATTTTTGACAATAGGTGCTATTTTCGTTGACATTCTATTAACTATAATTGACAATACAGATTAAATAGGTTAAATGTCACAGAATACAGATAAAAATAAAGTTTAAAGTAAAATATCATAGACAGTATGCTATTTTTAAATTTGGATGGCATGCTTATATATATAACTGAATAGTTTTTTACTTTACCAAAGTTTCCTCTGCTGAATTACTTTATATAACTGTTCTACAATATATTACGTATGAAAGTCAAATGCCTCTTTTATGTTGTACTGGCTATACCCGCGACTCCGACGTCCAA
Source organism: Podotricha telesiphe (assembly GCA_038994665.1). Taxonomy (NCBI): domain Eukaryota; kingdom Metazoa; phylum Arthropoda; class Insecta; order Lepidoptera; family Nymphalidae; genus Podotricha; species Podotricha telesiphe. The sequence continues at coordinate 346,218 of JAOYRR010000230.1, read as the reverse complement.
TTCAAAAAAGTAGCCTAAGTTAGTCAGCTATCTGCCAGTCAACGGTCAGCTTGGGGAAGTATAGTCTAGATAAATTTCCCCAAGCAGACAATTCGGGTTCAGGTCGGGACTGTTCTACCAGTCCGGAGCCCCACATAACGACGTCCTCAATCGGGCTTGTAACGGATTTTTTCACGTATAAAAAGAAAGCTATCTTCCAGTGAAAGTCCCGTCAAAATCAGTCCAACCCTTCCAAAGATTAGCTGGAACAAACAGATACAGACACACAAAAATTGTAACAGCCGTTATTTTGATATATGTACCGTGTATACATTGTATTCAGTAAAAAGCTATTAATATTTTAATATCACAAACAGATACTTCAATTTTATTTATTTATATAGATGTATAGAGAGTAAACAAGGCATAAATAGCGACTAAATTATTTCATTACTATTTCGCTGTCTGTGTATTTGAAGTGAGATACAAAAATATCTTGTCTCCGATTATTATATGGTAAGAATTAAAATATTATAATTTATTTATTTGTAATGTATACACCTAAAAAATATATACTACAATTTCTCATAAGTAATAGTGTCTTTCTTTGAAATAACAGATAAATAATGTCATATACTTACTCATCGTACTTAAATCGTACTTATATATACTGGTTCTCCTGTTTATCAAGGAATTCTTTGTGAGTTGTCCTCAAAAATATAATTCTCTTTTTTATTAAAATTAAATTTAAAATACGCAATATAAATTGAATCATTATCTTAATTATAGATACTATATTTTGATAAAATTTGAAATATATATTTCATTTATTCTATGAATACATTTGGTTTTTACATTCATTTAAAATCTTTATTTTCATATTCATAACTTATTTGTATAAAACTAAATCGTATAGTTTCAAAGTACTCTATACATATCAAATGTCATCTTAGGAATAAATAAGAATTCAGTTTTATGGCTAAACGATTAACTACGAATGAAAACATTCTGTCTCATAAAATACTTATGTATTAAAATGAATTTTGCTTTTTGACATTTTTTTTGATGGAAGAAAGCAAAAAATAAATTAAATTACGAGGTAATAATAAATATGTAAATGACTATCGTAGTTTTAATAAAAATATTGTAATTTAGAAATTATACAATAAATCGTCTTGAATCATAATCTAATTGTTTTATTAGTTTTCGTGTCCGTCAAATAATAACTAAAAATTAACATAAACAACAAGGTCAGGGATGGCTTGCATAAGAGTATTAGATTTCTTTAATATCCTTGAACCTTAACCCACAATGCAGAAATGCAGACAAGGACAGTGACGACTACAATACGTAATGTAAGAAAAAAATCGTCGAAATAACATCGATGCGCTGTATTGTATGAAAAAGACATTGATGCATTTTCTAAGTAGGCACTCCAAAGCCCAATAATTATTATAACCTGGCGACTTGCCGAGTGCATCTGTTATGTAATATAGCTTTTAAGACGGTAATTATTTTAACAGGTGTATTATTTCAGGTGTAACGCTAATTAACTAAATGTTAAACTACCTATCTTCGTTCTACCTAACCTAGCTTCTTTGAGAATACGTAAATCGAGATAGTAGACTTTTCGCTTCGCTTACCACAGTTTCAATGATGTTATAATATTTGATCATCGTCACACCAATTAAGTGAAATATTTTTTGTTCAATTACGTTAAATTTGTAACGTAAACAGATATCGGCACGAAAATCAATGCGCTTGTTGTAACTCAATTTATTATGACTAAATACAATTGTTACCTAATTTTAAAGTAATACAGCAATTTCTTAGTTATTTTCATAATGCCTATTATTATAAGTCGAAACGTCCAATTATAGAGTTTCATTTTATGATTAGGTACTGTGTTCCCCACACACAGATCAAGGGATTTGCGATATTCGAGATGTCGATTCGAGAGATTCGAGATGCAGATTATTTTTATCAAATCTAGTGAAAGCCGGGTAGTATTTGTCTTATAATACAGTCTAAGTATAAACAGTATACATTCAAGTAAAAAAAAAACAAACAAACAAGGCCTTTTTATGTTTTTGTATAAAATAAATTTCATTATTTCCTTAGTTATTTTTTTACTGTAATAAATCGAATTTTGATAAAACAGTAATTGATTTCAATTGCATTTGAATATTGCATTCCCATTTGTTAAATTACTTTTAGAACAATAAAACGATATGTGTCACAATAAAAAGCTTACACTTTCGTGTAATAGATTGGTCAATCGATTAATGCCTTAAGAGCTAGTGTTTTATTTTTCCAATCTTTTTAAACTATAATAATTTGGCAAATACTGTATTATCATATACTTATAGACAAACTGTAGGTTCAAGGCAAATCGCCTTTAAGATAAATTATGGTAATTTAAAATTATCCTGGTAATGTATCGATATATTGATTTATACAGTACTTAAGGATTTAATAGCATTATTAAGTTCTCAGCTTCACTTCCTTCCTTCCTTCCTTTTCTTACATAGCAGGGTAGGCAGAAAGCATCTAGTGTCAGGACTCCGTTCTCTAGTTTCCGTCCGAATACGAGATATTGCGTGTAGAGTGGCTGAACTCAACGCCACACTTAGTCTTGCCACTACAGCGGAGAAATGAAAACAACCCACAGCTTTTACATCAGATGCTCTCAGACTTCGCCACGTTGCCCTCCATTTATATTACATAAATTCTTTATTTTTCCATTGTAAAATTATTGAATAGATATTTATAGCGGTCATCTAAATAGAAATTTATTGTTATATTATTGAAAATTCTAATTTAGAAGGTTTGTGTTTGCAATGATCAATCTGGTATAAAATACACTGACCAAACCTATTGTTAGCTCTTAGGCGTTGAGTAATCGTTGCGGTGTCCGTGCCTCGCCTGTAACAAGGTCGCAATATTGAGAGCATTATAAAGACAGTGTTGGTTGTAAGAGAGGTTGTTGATTTTCTTCGTCAAGTGTGTTGGTAACAATGTTAATATTGTCATTGGTGATAGTGGGTGTTGCGGCGACAATGGAAACAGATCCAGCCGCTCAACAAATTATAATGTTTAAGGACAAAACTTCGGTATAGTTATTATTTCATTTATTTTATATATTTCTTTAATATGTGTCAATTAATATAAAGTAATATGTGTTTAATACAAATGTCACAATTTTTGATTCATTTTGTAAAATATAGCGACATTGACAATATTATTTTTATTAATCTTGACTTGTAAATTTCAGGGTCCAGTCGGTATAATTACTACTAGTGCTGGAGCTCCCGTTGAACATAAGGAGGCTTTAAACACTTTGAATACGAGATTAATTTTTAATGAATACTTTATGGATACTATGACACATCTCGTTCGAGAGAGAATCCCAGAGAGATTAGTTCATGCGAAAGCTGGAGGTGCATTTGGCTACTTTGAAGTAACACATGATATTACGGATATTTGTAAGGCTAAATTGTTTAGTAAAGTAGGAAAGAAGACACCAGTTGCAACCAGATTTTCTCCAGTAGTGGTAGAAAGAGGAGGCAGTGACACATCGAGAGACGCTCGCGGCTTCGCTGTAAAGTTCTATACAGAAGATGGAAATTTCGATATTGTAGGATTCAACACACCTATGTACGTGTACAATGATCCTCGTCTCTTTCCAACATTTGTTAGAGCGCAGAAGAAAAACCCCGCAACAAATCTGTTTGATGGAAATTCTCTATGGGACTTTTTAACTTTGCAACCAGAAAGCTTACATATGTTTTTATTAGTCTTTGGTGATCGTGGGATCCCAGATGGCTACCGCCATATGCCTGGATTTGGTATACATTCCTTCCAAGTAGAAAGTGAACATGGTGATATACATTTTTTAAGATTTCACTTTATGCCTGACGCTGGTATAAAGAATTTGAGGGCAGAAGAAGCAAGAAAAATCGGAGCTGAGGATCCCGATTACAATACAAGAGATTTGTACAGAGCTATAGGGAACGGTGATTTTCCATCTTGGACTGTAAGTATTCAAGTTTTATCTGTGAATGATGTGAAAAACGCTGAATTTAACGTATTTGATGTCACAAATACAATACCATTAGATGAATTTCCATTGCGACCAGTGGGAAAATTTGTACTCAATAAAAACCCCGTAAATTATTTTGCCGAGATCGAGCAGCTAGCATTCAATCCTGCTAATTTAGTTCCAGGAATTCTTGGAGGACCAGATAAGGTATTTGAAGCCCGTCGCTTGGCTTATAGAGATGCTCAATATTACCGATTGGGAGCTAATTTCAATAGAATACCGGTCAACTGCCCTTTCCGAACTTCAACGTTTACTTATAATAGAGACGGTCGACCTCCACTTAAAGATAACGAAAAAGATATTCCAAATTATTTTCCAAACTCTTTTAATGGCCCTGTACCTTACATTGACAAGAAAAGAATAGAGCTTATTGAAATTGTCGAACCTGAGCCTAATAACTTTAAACAAGCAAGAGAATTGTATGTAAATGAGATGACAAAAGAGGAACGGTCTAGATTGGTTGAAAATGTGTTATATAGCATTGGACCCGCTGCACCTTCGCTGCAAAAAAGAGCGGTGAAGTTTTTCTCGGTCATACATCCAGATCTCGGTTACCGCATAGAGCAAGGATTACTCGCAAATTCAACAAAAACTTACAACAAAAACAAATGGAATTATTAAAAACTATATTTATATATCAATTACTTCTAAGCTTTAATTAGTTATATATTTTTAAATGTTTCTCTCAATTTATATTTATCTTACTCATAATTTATGAAATTGTTACTCATAAAAGTCGATTAGATTTTAACTGGTTTTCGATAAAATTTCATTAATGTTAATATTTTGCACATTTGACACCTAGTTTGAGATCTTGTTTTTAGTTCTTTAATTATTCGAACGTGCGGTAGAGACGTCGTTTAGTTAAAACTCATTGTGACTTCTATTTATTTTTAAGTCACATAATGTATAAACGTAAAAATTTGAACGCAGCAGGCTTTGAACCCGCGCCTTTTGCAAACCGTCGGTTCTGTTCAATTTTTTATACGTTTTCTAAAAATATGTTTTTCAATTTCCTTAATGTGCGAATAACACTTTATACAATGTTAATAACATTTATAAGTTTTTATGTTATAATATAAAAATATATTTTTGTTAATGTTTCATATAAATATATAAAAATAATACATACCTAATTATTTGTATAATCATTTTGAAGTAAACAACGTAAATTTAGTAAATGATAAGTTTGACAGTTAAAACGACTCGCACAATGGTTATTGTAGGCAAGTTTGCTCTTTACAATGTAGACGGCTTCTATAGATGCGTCAATCTAGAAAATATCCAACATTCATTGGAACTTTCACGTCCAAGACAATATTATTAGAATATAAGATGTATATTTTATATGTTAAACAAGAAACTCCTATTTATTTGCAGCCTGCAGGAGTCAGGTTCATAAATGACTAATAATAAATAAAATACAACAAATAATATTATTTAGCTTATAAATAACAAATGAAGCCATCATAGCGCAATGGGACCGTGTCAGACAGTACACTCGATCGTAATGCCAAATTGAGGGAATGATTATTTATAAATTGCTTTCTGTTTTGCGCTTTGGTCTACTACCACAAAGTGGACCACTAGATGCAGTAACTTAAAATAATAATTGATTGTGACAACTGGCTTTAGGAAAAATGAGTAATTCTTGAGAAAAATACAAGCTTTTCCCTTTCCATCCTATGATGTCTGGTACTGCGTGGCGAAAGCTTATACATCGTATTACATTATAACCGGAAATATATGTTCCTTTCCTTCTTCGCTCCGCTCCGCTTTATCCCTAGCGCGTTAGTCAGAGAGAACGGATAGCTGTCACTGCACACTTCGTTCGCCCCGTCCGATATCATAAACCTCTGTGCACATGCCCTCCGGGAAGTCCTCGTAACCCTCTTCCAGTATCATCAACACTGTGTTGTGGAAGGTCAACCGAGGTCTCGCCCTACCTCTCTTACCGTTTACCTTTATGTCATATATATAAGAAACCATTCTTACATCACTGACCCTTTAGATGTGTCCAAACCACCTCAGAACGTGCTTCTGCATTCATAATATAACATTCTTACTAACGCCTGCCATTCTGTGCATCTCTTTATGACGGTTTCGATCATCTAAGGTGTCTAGCTATAGCTTAATATCTTTACTTTTTCTTCTCAAATGGACTTTGAGGTAACGAGGTTAATTTTCGTAAAGAAGGGATATAAAAATGGAACATTATGATTATTTTTATTATTATTAGTATATATTAGTACCTCCACGTGGTGAAGGTAACATCTAAGGCCCAATTTCTGATTATAACGGATTTTAAATTAAAATGACATAGGTAATATGCCTCCTTGCCAATATCTAAGAGAAATTATTGTAAAACATATATTTAGGAAACGTTATACCTCTTAGCTTTTTAAACGTTTTTTAAATATATGTTATTCAATTTTCTAAGTGTGCGAATAACACTTTAAAAATAAAAAATGTTAAAGATATTATTGTACTTGTTTTCCGCTTATTTACTGTAACTCTATGTTGAGTATGGCTGCATACCTAACTTAAGCCTTCGTTCCTTTTTCTTCCCTCTTTCCTACCATCCGTAAGTGAGAGCCTGAACACTAGTAACAGGTTCAAGATCAGATCACTTTGCTAAACATAAGCCTATTTATTACATTTTGCGAAATTATTATTGGAATTTTACATTGTAATTTAGTTCACTATAAAGCACACTACAGTTACGTTTATCTAAAGAGTATAAGCTATATTCAGGCTAATGTTTTCAGTTTGCTTATGAAATTTTTGCAGGCGATTTTGTATGTGATTGAAATTCCCATTAGCTATAAGAATATTTATTTAAGTGTATAATTATCCATTGTAAATTAGCTACAAAATTAATATTAAATATCTAGAAACCAGTGATTATGTGACAATCATATTATTGGAACGGCAAACAAAAAGTAAATACAATTTAGTAGGGGGTTTCAAGACCAGCAAATTTATAGACAGAAAAATCACTACCAAAACCATACAGGCGCTCTTAAATTTTTTTTTAAAGCCTTGCGCAATCTTAGGTTTTTTTTTAATACCGACACGTCACGCAGTCGTAGAAAACCTAGTTGCTTTTACCGGTAGTGGTGATCGAAAATCTGTCACCGTCAAAGTACACCAACACTGAAAGCACTTGCTGTGTTCGTGGTGGCGTAGCTCGATACGATTGTTTGCTAATATTGCTTGTTGACAACTTTTAGATGTCTACAAGTATGTCAAGTGGAAGTTCTGTGAGCTAGATTCATATTCACTGGTTGCTTGTTTCTCGCACAAGACACATAAGTACGTATGCGCAGCGCCTAATAATCTACTTGAATATTGTACCTTAAGTATACTAAATAATAATTTATTATTATTGTATATTATATAAATTTATAACATATTATAATTTTATACAAATTTATATAAATATTAAACTAAAATAAGTTATTAAAGTAGTTTGAACTGTTGTTCCATTTTTTGCTTAGCATTCATACAGTCTTGTACTGTTCCGTCTGACTGTAAGCGCGGTTAGTTGTGGGTCTGATTCCCAATCGGGGAAATGTTTATATAACATATATTTTTATTTATCCGTTCTAGTAGTAGTAGCACCATTCAATACGCAAGGTGTCGATTTCAGATGGAAAATGAAAAAGGAGTGTTTAGACATAATTTTTTATCTTACTTGCTTTTACGCAGACCACCAGTGCGCAAGGCAAGTCCTTGCGGGGAGTTTTTATCTTACTGACCCAGCTGTGAAGGAAAAATCGTGAAGCTGCTAAAATATGCTAAATTTATCAACCCGTATCGGTTAGCGCTTGTTGCAATAAAAATTCATTTAAAATACAAAAAAAACTATTTAATAAAAATCGAAATATTACATTTTTTTTATTTATTATTATAAATATATGGTTTTAGCGACAGGGCGTGTAAGACTAGCAAGTGAGTAGACTACTACGCGTGAAGTGTATCGTATTATAGCAAAAAGGAATATTGCGACCATTTCCCATCGGCTTCTAGTGTTACACATATCGAATCCAGCTTTCTAGTGAAAACAGAGCGTTTGTGGTGGGTTGTGCAATGTACCGGAAGACGAGGAGTACTGTACGTAAAACAAGTACAAATGACTTTACATTTTTTAAATGATTTTTTTTTTGTTTAAAATGTTATTTATATAATATCATTTACATTGTGTGATTTTTAGGCATTACTTTTTGTTTGTTCTCAAGAATTGTCGCACAATTGAAATAAAATGTGCATATAATTGAAAATATTTTATAAATCGACCTAATTATTTTTATTTTTATTCTAAATCTTAACTATTGTAATATATAAAAAAAATATTTAGAACATATAATACTAAATATTTATTCTAAATTCAATATAAGAAAAAAATATGTATAAAAGGCATGTAACATAATTGAATGATTTATAATGATTTTTTGCGATTTATACAAAATAAAAAAAAAAAAGAATCACTTATTTTTTAATATATTTTAATTTTTTTTAAGTTAATCGCACATTTATACGTTTTCTAAAAATACCTATATCTTTTTCAAGAATCACTTATTTTGCTATCTCTACAGAATCTGTCTCAATATGAAGGGATCCGCAACAATAGTAACACCTTGGTGTCAACAATTTATGTGAAATTGCGACGCCCTCCCATTACCGCTAGATGCTATCTTCTTTCATTGTTGTTGGTGCATCGCAACTAATTGCCAGTAATAACAATACGTAATTAAAAAGCTCGGCGCGGTCGGTCTCGCTAGAAAGCACTCGCGTGAAACTCGGAAGCTGAAACGTTTTATTTAAACAAAATTATTGTTGTATTTAAATAGACATCAAAAGCGTAGTGAAACGAGGCGATCATTGTGGCACAGTGGTACAGGCGTTTGACTGTAAACTCTATCAGTTGTAGCTTCGATTCCTACTTGGGGGAATCCGGACATCAACACGCGATGTCCGGATTCGAGCGGAGAGTGGAGAACCGAGTGACACTAGATTCTCTCTGATTTCCCAGCTATGTGAGATAAAGCGTGAAACGGAAACAAATGAATATGCATTATAATTAATATTTAATACAAATATACTAAATGAATGTGATGTATTTGTCGTTGTTCATAGGTTCGAATTTTGTATCACGGTTTATTTTCGCTTATACATTCCGTATTTTAGAATTTTTCATTTGAGAAAAAATAAACAAATTATGTTATAAGTTGTTTTCGTCTTAATAGCTTTTGGTTCTTGATTAATGTTATTTTGACTAACAAGTTACTTTAAATACAATAAAACGGGCCCTAAGGGGTGTTTGTGGGTGTGTCAACTAACGACATACGTAAATTTGAAGTAATTAGTCGAAGAGAGCAACTAAACTTTTTTGTTTTTGTTTATGCCTTTATGAGGTTTTATGAAGTTAGCTTATGATATATGGCTTACACTATTTTTTACGCTTTAAGGCATACTGCATACACACTGGCTATTTGTATCACAAAAAGAGTGTAATGTTTTAAAATTATATAAGAAGATTTTAGAACAGTAATGCGGTGCGCAAGCGCAGTTATAGTACAACTGTGTTGCTAGGGGATCAAATATTAAAAACGTATTCAAGATGAAAGTGAGTTGAGTGAATCTTTCACTTTGAATAGAAAAATATTGCGTAATAAAAAATAAGTTATAGGATTTGCTTACATTTTCTTTTGTTGTAGCTTCAACCTTCTTGAGCAATTATTTAAGTAAACGGTTGAAGAACTATGCACTTCTACATGCAACTTTATTTATTTTAAATTCAACAAACTTGGCTTATAATAAAGTAACTTAAGTATGTAAAGTTATGTTTAGTCGACTTTGTTGAGTCTAAAAAGTAGAAGTTTGGTTACCTTCCTGTGTTTCTAAGTATAAAGAAAAAAGCATAATTCTCCATTTACAAATATTTCTAAAGCCCAGTAAATTTTACACTCACTATTAAGCCGTACCACAGCGGGTTAAAAAACCAATAAAAATTCTTAAGCAAATTGCCTTTTGTTTCAAGTGCGATGTAAATTGTGAATTCTATTCAATTCATTTTTTTAGCAAACGTGTTAATGTACACTATTGTAGTATGAGTTGTAATTGGCAAAATATTTTAAGTATAATTATTTAATTTATTAATTATTAAAAGATTTTTAAATATATTTTTGTGTTAAATCCCATATTTATTGGTTGGCCGATTTGCAGGTTATTTTTGATGAAAGTACTATTTTATCAAAGCTATTTAAAATATCATCATCAATATCATCTTATTACGTAATTCATCCCACAAGAGGGGGCTAAAGTTTATATTCGTGTATGTCACATTATAGCGGTTAGTCGAGTGATGAAAAGTAGCAAAGATTAACCAGTGAAAGGACTATTTGACCTCAACTGGATAAATCCACAAAATTCTATATATAAATAATTGTGTATTCAATTTAATATCGAGTTTTACATTTATTTATTGAAAATATTATAGTAAATGTTTCTAACATTCAAAATTAATTTATACAATTTATGAGACGTTAAAACCAAAAATAATCGTTTCTGACGTGTATTAAATTATAAACTTCTAATTTAATACACAAAAAGCTTGTTAGACATGATTTTGTTATCATAATTGACGCGACGCGACGGAGAGTGCCAGACTGCAGGGATAATCTTATTTCCAATGGAAATTTCATTTCTACTCCATACATGACAGCTATGTAAAGATCAATTGTTTAGATTTTTTAGCTAGTTAAGAAATATACTGAAAAATATATAAAATTACAAGAAGAATTAAGAAAAATATAGCCTGAAATAATTAGTAGCGGTCTATTTAAAAAATATATTATTTTAATAAATAAAAATATTTTAGAATTACCCATTATTATAATATGAAAATACAGTTCGTGCGTGCTTTAGCCGGTCGCTAAATGCTAACTTGACGGAGTGAACGCTTCATCGCGACTCGCGGCCACACATGAAGTCATACTCGTTGGTAATAAACTACACTGTTTATTGGTTTGACTTGCAAACTTACCCAATTTGGATGTCGAGTTTTAAAATCTTATTTAATATTTTGTTAGGTATGTAAAAAGTATAATAATTATATGATTCTATTTAAAGGTAAAAATTAACAAATAAAGATATATACCAATATAGAAAATTACATAAGTTTTTGGATAATGGGACGGATTTAACTAACAGCTTCTTCTGATGGTCGTGGAAACATATCCTAACGGTGGAGTAAGGTGAAATATACTAGATTTTTTCCTAGTCATTTTGAAAAGACATAACTAACACACAAGCTATACATCAGTTATTTGTGAAGAATATAATAATTGGGCTCATTATATCCTAAATGCTGAAGTCATCGTGTTAGTTCGATTCCAGATCGGGGGAATATTTTTATTCTTGGCGTTGAATTCTGCCAATCAACACCCAATGTCTCGATTTCCAGCGGCAAATGGAGAACGGAGTGTCTTGACACTAAGTTTTCTAACTACCCAGTTATGCGGGTAAGAGCGTGAAGCTTCTACCCTGATGACGATGACAACCTGAAACTGCTATCAAAGCAAAATTATAATTTGATTGTATGCTGCTGTACCATATACGCTGTATCACGTCCAATCACAGTTTAACCAACTCGTCACTTAAAAAGGTCATTAGAGGTTTTAATGGGTACGACCGCTGAAAGGCCGTACGATTAAGTGAGCCGTAAAACAGCCTACGCACTGACAACAGTGTTGCAAATATTGCGTAACAATCGCATAATTCGCTTTTATTACTTTCATTCTGGGATATCGGTGTAGTGTCCGTATTGCTTCCACTAAATAACCTTGCTAAAAAGGACAGTTACCTACTAACGAATACTTCGTTCAAATTTGTTACAGTAGAAATGCGCTTACTATGTAGGTTGCATAAACTCAACTTGGATAATAAAATCTGTAAAGAAGAAATCCAGATGCCATATTGAGAAAAAGGAACTAAATGTGTGTGATATAATAGAAAAAGTACTTTTGAAAACGCTAGAAACATATTAAACATAATTCTGGGAAAAATGTATAAGGGGGTTGATAAAAATGACAGTTAATTAAGTGAAATGTTCTAGGACCTTACGGCGATACGGTGACCAGGACATCCCTTGGTTATCAGACATCCCGTTCTGGTAATCGGGTAAAAGTAAATTATGAAACATTAATATATTACACAACTCGATAACGTTAATATATAACTCTAAAACGCTAATATATAACTATAAAATGCTAATATACTAACACTAAAATGTAACTGTTGATTTTTTAACAGATTAGCTAGATTTAATGTTATTTTCTTAGTAATTATCACTGCGTACAAAAAGAGCATAAATTGTCGTATCTTAACATATGTTTATTTGTAACATGCCGATTATTATCATAATTACTAATTGTTTACACAATTTAGTATGTACTTCTGATTTTCTATAGCCTTATGCAACAAGTGCCTATAAGTAACGCTAATTAAATTTAACAATAACGTTTTCCAAAACCAAACAAAGGCGTACTAAACGGGTCCCTTCCTGTTTGCATTCCGTAAGCCACTATCAAGATAAAATATAGACTTTTGGCTTAGGCTGAATATTTAACAATCAAAGGTGGGAGCGCATTTTTTTAATACACCTATATCTAATATATATATGTATAGATATAAAAGATATGGATTAGAGTTGCCATATCCAATACAAAAATATACTGTTATGCTCAATAACATAAAATATTATTTAAGAGATGCTAAATCTTATTACAGTATTTGTTACGGACATAATACCCTGATATAAAGCAAAGTTACGATTCATATAATAATTTAACTATATACTATACTAACAGTGGCTAAATGTTCAGTCAGGAACCAGTCTTAGGCGCCTAAATTCTGATATGAATCTCTTAGATTATTCTCGCACAATAGTCTCTATTTTCTTAGTAAGAAAGTTTAATCATTATATATATATAACACATGTACATCTACTTTTAGTCTTAACATATTTTACCTCGCCAACGTGACAATAGGCCATTTGACCATATGTAGGGCTAAATAAGGCTACACGTTTAACTATTAGGTCTTGGAGAAAGCTGGGTAATTTTGGTTAAATATGTTTGATATTAAATTTTATGTTAAACGATACTTATTTCATTTTATACTTGTTATTTTATACTCGTTATTATATTAATTTTTCTACTGTGAGAAAAAAAAATTGATTTATTACTTTTTTTGAATATAGAAAAATATACAAATGTGTTACAAAATAGGAAAATATACAAATATTTGCAATCAAGAGATACTGACAAAAAATACTTAAAATATGTACTTATTCTACTATTGGCATATTTGTGATCGTACAATTCAATAATTTTAACCCTTTTAATTTTAAGTCAATTTAACTGCACAATTTTACTGGTAAGATATGAAATTCGAATCGGTATTCATTACATTGATTATATATTAATACGACTAGGAAATCCACCTTTTTACGATAATTATGTGAACGTACTTCACAGCGACTGACTGTAATGTAGTGGGTTCAATTGTAAGTCGGAGGAATGATCATAATTTAATTATTTGCCTTTCTTTTCTTAATGGTGTAGGAGACGAAGCGCCAATGAGGTCGGCCACTCAACATGCAATGTCCCGAATCCGGGCGGAAAATGGAAAACAGAGCGACACTAAATTCCTTCTGATTCTTTTATAAGGCGGGAAAATCCATGAAACTGAAGAAGTCGAAGAAGAATGGTGCAGATAAAGAAAGTTCTAGTAAATATTACAAATACTACCATGTGATGGACGTATTATATCAAGTGACATCCACGTTGCTGAGGCAACGCATGTCTATTTATAATATAAGGCAATTATTTACTAAAATAAAAGCTTAACCTTTGGTTCTATATATATTTATAAATAAATAAATAATAAATAAAAACATGCGATATAAAAAAAAAGAATATACAAAGTACAAGAATACTCGTATCGTGTACAATAGGCGGCCTTATCGTTATAGTAGCGCTTTTTTCCAGGCAACGCTCAGAGCTAGAAAATAGCAAATTAAGAATGGAACAGTGTGAGCGAAAACAACAAAATCAATATATTTATCGAAAGATATAACTTATTACCGTTAAGTGTTTCGAGTGTTTTATCAGAATTAATTACTTGATAATATAGTAACTACATTTCACTTGAGCTAAGCTCTCCTTCTATAAGTGTACAAGTCATAGGTTGTTGCACGTTGGTAACTTAATTCATTTATTATCTCCATATAAATTTTCTTACAGCGGAAACAGATGTAAGTCCGGTTTACATAAAAAAATATGGACCATAGATAATCTAATGAGTTCTTTTTTTTTGCAGCTTCACACTTTTTCCCGCATAACAGGGTAGTCAAACAGATCCTAGTGACACTCCGTTCTCCACTTTCTGCCTGAATTTGAGTTTTTGTGTGATAAGTGGTGGAACCTCACGTCGCGCTTGTTCTTGTTACAGAGCAAAGTAATAAAAATAATAATTCCTCCGAGTAGGGATCGAACCCACATTCAATGGTGTATGTAATCAGCCGTTGTCCCACTGCGCCACGATGGTCACGAACTCTTTTTTAAATAGATTATATATAGATATATGTTAAAATGTTATGATAAACATAAACTTTTATATTTGAAGAACAGATATATTTAAATATATATATTGGAAGTATAAAAACACATATTAATATTTTCCTTTTGTTTTGTTTCATCCTCGTAAAAAAAATGAAAGTCATTAATCGTTTTTCATAACACGTTATTTTTTATTGCTCTAAAATTAACTCATTATGATCGAGATAATCGATCGAATCGATTTAAGTCAAAAATCAAATAATTTTGGCAAACTCAAAATATTTTTTTTTTTTTATAAAATTAAGTTCCAACCTAACATCTATTTATGCTCAGCCTAATTAAATAGATAAGGAAGCAATCAGTTCAAAGTGGCCAGCCGTGCCTTGCTCAGGCGTGAATAACCGATATAATTATGCAAATTTTGCAATTTTACCATTGACACGCTCAATATAGTGTTAAATGATGCTTTTTCCGCATTATAAAGTGCACAATTAAGAATCTATAAGCCTTAATTAATCAAATATGTCAAGCATTTAAATAATACCTAAGAATTAGTTAGAATAAGTATAACTTAATTTTAACTGGTATTGATATTTCCCCACTTATCACATTCGAAGTGCCATAACTAAAAAGCTGAACTGAACTCTGGTGGAGCTAACTTAAACATAAAATATGTATTTGTTTTGATGAGATTTTAGTTAATTAATTTTTCATTTTCAGTAGTCAGGGAGGACCTACTGTCACAACACTCCGTTCCTCATTTTCCACCTAAAATCAAGATTGTCTTATACCAGAGCGGGGAAATTAAAATAATTTAAATATATTATACATCGAACCTACAATCAATCGTCTTTATAGACACACGATATACTACTACGCTAGTATATTATAATTTCTTTTACTATGATTTATTAAATAAATTATATAATCATTTAATTGTTCAAATATTTCAACATTCATCTTATTAATGAAAATTAAGCATATACAGGAGACGAAGTGAGCTGATAGTAAGATTTAGTTCTTATAGTGCGTCTAATTGCTACATGCGCACACGCACTCGTGTCGATCTGGATCTTAGATTAATTACAAGATAGCGTGGCGTTGTCGCTGACACAATACAGGGTTTATGTAATGAAGCACACATTGTACGGCCAGACTTACACTAAGGCCGGTGGCAGGAAATGAATGTTTATTTATATTAATATAATCAACATTTATTATGTAATATTTTTTAGAATTATGTTTATTAAAATTATCCCCTCATGAGAAACTCCTTATTGTGCCACTACGGCCGAAGCACAGTGGTTTGTACTAATCAAATTGGATTAATAGTCGCTATTCCTTTTAAATCTATACCTTGCAATGTGAAAATTGTGTAATAATTATTTAGAGATACAGTTTTTTTCCTATTTTATCTATTGTTTTACCTAAAGTTGAGTTTAGGACGAATGTGACTGAATTTTAAACAAAACAATAATAATATGAAAAACATTGCCTGTTTTTGACAATACTTATATCTTCTTTTTTCCAGCTTCACGCTTATTTTCCGCACCGCAGAGTCAGACAGAAGTTAGTGCCAGTGCCAGTTAGTGACATTCACTCTTTCATTCAAAATCAAAATATTGAGTCTTGAGTAGCAGGACTCAACGCCACGCTTTGTCTTCTTAGACCGTTTTCTTTGGCGAATTGGAATAAAATTCAAAAAAGAACATATTTAGAAAACTCGCCTCTTGAAAACCGTCAAAGCGTTGACCGCTAAGTCAGGTATTTTTATACGTTTTCTAAAAATTTTTTCAATTTCATAAGTGTGTGATTACCACTTTAAAATGATAAAAAAATTCAAGGAATGTAATAAATAATAATTTCAATATAAAATATTCTAGAGTTGAAAGAGACATATTTAGAATAAAAATTTACGTATAAAAATTTGAACGCAGCGGGGGATTTGAACCCGCGCTTCTTGGAAACCGTTGAAGTCACGCTGCGTTTAAATTTACTTCTATATTAATTGTTCTTCATATATCCCAGGCTTTATTATTACGAAACGACTTCACGATAGTTTTACATCCTTTGACCATTGCGGGTCCCTCATCAATACACATCACAGTTTGTTTGTTCCACCAAATTAGAGGTTAATGATAAACTATTTTTCTATTTGCTTGTCTATTACAGACTGACCGGTTACTTATTTGTGGGAACAGTACTGATTTATGATATTCTAAATGCATTATATGTGTTTATTATGTGATGCTCATTAATTATACTTCTAGTATAACTTTATATTTATTTATTAAAAAATCCATGCTCATAAAGATGTTAATTTGAACCAAATCTGAATAGAATTATTGATGAAAATAAATAACTGAAAGACAGACTCATACCAAAAACTACATCAATTGAAATGTAATTGTAAATATTTTTTAATTTGCTGGGGAAATTATATAATTTTATAAGATATATAATTTATTAAATATAATGTTATTACTTATAGAACTTACCAACTTTTGCACAATTACGATTTATAGAAGAATGGGGAAGTTGAGATCAGGTTTCATCTATTACTTGTCGAAGCTCAAAATACTGGATATATGCAGTATTTGGCTGTAAAATATATAGACTTTCTCTTATATGATCGTTATATGGTAAAAATAAATTCTTAATGTATATACGAAGTGACCCACAAAGCTTTGGACTGTATGTTTGCGGTTTAAGGCCGGTTTGCAAATGCCTGTCCATTTTTGAACTGATTGCACTTCATTCATCACGCAATACGTCATCTCATTCACTATCGTTCGTATCTTAGCCGTCACAATATATCAATACAAAAATGTCAATATGAGTGGCTATAATAGAAGTGGTATCATTTTTCTTTTTTGTATATATTATTTTTATAAGCACTTAACAAAAAGACAACGGCTTTTTCCATAATGATATTTTGTGTTATAGATTGGGAAATTCAATGCGATATAAGTGTTTTCAATTCTACATTAATTTAAAAGAAAATAGTGTTATGATGGCTGAGCCAGTGAGGAAGCGTTTGCCTTATCTGGACCCAACGAAAGTATGATTACTCCCTGGAGTTGGTTTGAAGCCACAACCATCGCCAGCACAATCTGACAATTATCACAATTAAGTCATAAGGTACAAGGTGCGAGTGCTTGGGTATAAGGGTATAAGGTATCATCTACATAAAATCTAGTACGATTAATGTGATTCTTTTTCTTGAACAATAATTCTTTTTAGAAGCGATTATGCAAAATCTCATTACCGTCCAGTACTTGCAGTTAGAAGATTATTTATTAAACGAACCTATACATAGACTCTAAACGACCCTACTTTACTTAGTTTCTCTTCTATGAACAATTTGGCCACTGGTGTCAAGAGTTAAATAATTAGTAAATACGTACCGAATTTCACAGTGACATAACGCTGCGTAACGCAAATGTAGATTGTATCGTTTTCGATTGAATATCATTCGCACTTCCTCTGTTCCACTGAATAAGTTCCCATACAGAGATTGCTTAAATCGGCGGCTTTTTGAGAGTAAACTTATACTTATACCTTAAGCCCATTAACCCGGTTTCTATTTGACAGCTTGTTAACAATTCATTTTTTTTTGTACTCTCTGATCTTGATATTTCATTTATTATATATACTTTTTGATATATCACGTTGATATAACAATATAAAATTAGATTTTCTTCGTAACTCATATATTTTTCACATATTTTTCACTGGCTACGTAATTCTTTTTATTTTTTTTGCTTCATAGTATTCGTATAGTTTTCAAAGGTATCATTGTCACTAATAAATATGTAAATTATTAAAATGAAAATGAATTGAAAAAAAAAAAAATTCAATAAATAAGTGGAAGTCCCGCCGAGTTTCTTGCGCCGGTTCTTCTCAGGTCTGAGGCATTAACATTAGTGAACCGATGGTAAATTGACGATCAAAAAATAAAACATGTAACTTCTTATTTTTAATAAATATATTTGACTACGACTTTTACTTTTCTTCGTAATGGTACTGTATCGTTTTTCATTACGAAATAGAAGTTACACGATAAAATTCATAATTTTGTTTATTATTGAATTACCAACAGTCAATAGAAAATTATTAACAAAGCAAGAAAATACTTTTTACTGTTGGCCTGAAACTATTTTAACTGAGCTCGTCACAATATATTCGAGTTTGTCCTAAAAAAAGATGATTATGTTCGAAATTAATTCTTGTAATTATTAAAACTATTGTTTAAAAATATAAAAAAAAATAGTAACGCTGTTTATAAGTGCACATATGATATGTTTTATATCACTTTTTTCCATATAGCAGGGTAGTCAGAGAGAACGTAGTGTCCAGATGTTCCTCCACTTTCCACCCAAAATCAATACATTGCGTGTATGTGCTTATGAAAAGTCCCTAAAAAATAAAAGAATTATTCCCTGAGTGACAATCGAACCCACACCCATCGCGTCTTCAGACTGCCGCCGTCTTATTGCGCCACTAAGGCATCTCACTATATAAACGACACAAGGAATTAGCCAATTAGCATAACTACTGTAATGTCTTCAGCCATATGTGGTCATTGCGTTGATCTCACCTTTCGGAAGCTTGCTGCTTTCTTTTTAAAACGACTTGCTAAATATTTTTTTTTTGGTTCATTTTTAGACTTTTCAAAATGTTTTAAGGACACTTCAACAATTTGTCATAATTTTATTTTATTTATTTATTCATGTCCATTGAAATGCAATGGTTCTAGATTTAAAACCAACCCTGTTCAACGGCACACTCAATGTATACAGTAAAAAAAAGTATGCTTTTAAAGAGGGACGAAAGTTTTTTTCAGTTACAAGAATATTAAAAAAAAGAAATAAACTAGTTATATTATATAAAAACAGGTTATTTATTATCATAGTACACAAATGGCGATATTATTTTAAAAATGATATTACTTAAATGTGATCCTTTATTATTTCGACACTGCTGCAATCGAAACTATGTAATGACGGACTGACAAGAGTTTCGTAAAGATTTCTTAAATAATTTTATATATGCTCGCGGTAAATTTAAGGTTAGGTGTAAAACAACAAGTATAGTATCTCTATGAAAACGCGATGGTTCTAGATTCGAATTTTAGTCTTTATATATAATTGGGCAGAAAGTTGAGAACGGAGTGTCTTATCACCAGTTCTCTCAATCAACTCTGTATAACGAAATGCTTCCTAAACGCTCCTCAAAAGTATTAAGATAAAATATATAGTTAAATATAATCTATCGTAGCACAAAGGTCTGACTGTAAACGCATCTGTATATAATAAGTTCTGGCAACCATTACAACTCGGAGGTTCGATTGATTGATATTAGTTTCATTTCTCACTCTAGATGACAAAACGTAGTGTTGAGTTCCGCCACTTAACACGCAATGTCTCAAATTCGGGCGGAAAGCGGAGAACAGTGTGTCATGACACTCGCATATCACGTGAAAAAAAGTATTATAATAAAGACATATGACATTGAAATTTTTATTTTTTTTGGTTTCACGGCATTTAATAGCGATGGTTAGTTTGTTGGTGCAACTTTAATTGTGTGAATGAGGTTATTAGAACACTATATTGAATGAAAGCGGATAAAATCATAAAGAAAAAAGAACAATGCTATTAAAAATAAATAAAAATTGAAAATAAAGAACACATTTATCTTATTGATTAATTTATAATAATTAAATTAAGGTTTCTGTAAGTGCTAGTTACTAATACCTGTCGATGCATGTTGATTTAATGAAAATTGAGTATCAATTTTTATATATTATGTATATAGATAAAATAAATTATACCATATAATTTTAATTATTGTAATAACCAAATTCCATTTTTAAGTGTAAACTTAGTAAAAATTTGCATCTATTGTCCATTTTTATGCTGCTTGTTTCCGCATGGCAGAGAGATCCTAGTGTCAAGACACTCACCACTTTCCAACCGACTCCTAAACATTACGAGCTGAGTGGCGGAACTCAAGGCCGCGCTTCGTCTTATCAGAGCGGAAAATGAAATTAATTTAAATATTTAAATGTGTTTGTACTCAGACGCTGTCCCACTGCGCCACCATTGGCCTCTTAAAGATTAATCATAAATATTATTATGTTAATTATATGTATGAACCAACCGTAATCATCAGGGCAAAGCAAAAATACATATACTTATTGAAATTATGTTATATTAGTTATGCTTATTTTAATGACTTAATTGTATTATTTCTTTATATTATATTATTCAATTTATTCTTTCTTTTTTATTTCAATTTAACAATACGCTCTTGATTTGTACGTGCGTACTATAAAGTTTGTCACGGGACATTTGAAACAAGACCTTCTGTTATAATCAGTATTAGTATTTATACAAATTTTTCTGCATTATATTTCGTCATATCTCTAAATAGAGAACGTAGCGGCGTCAATGATGTACCTAAAAACACCTAAGGTGTAAGACCTTTTGATTAGCAAAGGCTATTAAGAAATTAACACTTCTGTCCTCAACTTCTCATGTATGAGCAATAAAATTATCGTTGTTGAAATAAAGATAACCTAACACGACTGAGTAAAAATGCTAATAAATATTTAAAACGATTTAAGCAAGACGGTTACGTTTTACTAAAATGTAACTTTAATAATAACGAAGGTTACATCAACTATTAAAGATGCATAAGAACGATTTGCTCTCAATAATATAACTTTAATACAAATACATATGTTTATAGCTTAATTGGAATCACGACATTCATCTTCGGTTCGTTTATATTAAGCAATATTTATTATTGTAATTATCAGAGGTTGAGTAAACCAAAGTAAAGTAAGAGCTTTAAAAAGACATATTTAGAAAACGTATAAAAAATTGAACGCAGTGGTATTTGAACCCGCGTCTCTTGAAAACCGTTCAAGCGCTCTGACAGCTAAGCCATGCGTTCTACTCCCACTAAGTTTAAATTTTTATACGTTTTCTAAATATGTAAATATGTCTTTTTCAATTTCCTAAGTGTGCGATTGACACTTTAAACAATGTTAAAAAAAAGTAAGAGCTGTATATTACAAGGGCTTTTGAAAAAGTCTATTTCAGTTTTTTTGTAACATAATTTGGGGACTAATAGATTTTTAATTAGAACGTGGCAACGCATTGATATACTTAACACTAAAATATGACTCAACATTTATAAAATCCAATATATCAAACACATTCGTTCTAGAGTATGTTTAAGAAACATAATAAGTTCTTTGATTTTCACGATTATTATACATTTTGAAATTAAACTATTTTTAACCGGATTAATCGCGTATAATATTGGTATTCGAAAATACATTTTGGAGCCTGACGTTTCGAACACTTTACAGTAGTCCGAGGTCACAGGTACACTGAGGTGGCATTTGTCTGTCATTTGATACAATTATTATATCAAACTACCGCCAACGATTTCTTAGTTGCCTCGCGTACTGCCCTGAATTCTTACAAAATGAGCTGACTGTATCTTGCTTTCTGGTGTGATTGGATTGAATTTAAAGTATTCAGTATTGGGTCCCAGATGGTAGAAAGTTTCCAACCGTCTTCTCTATTGAAATTAGGGTGTTTTTGTATTTCGATAGCCTCGCGGATGATCCTTGGGATATCCCAAGGAGCTCGCTAGGGAAAACAGATATATTTCTGTTTTCCCTAGCGGGCATATGAGATTTGACTTCGATACACGCCCATTCTTGATATCGGAGATGTGTTATTTCACCCTTATACCGCCACCCACTCACACCAACAGATATCTCAATGGTGAATCCCACCACCACCCTACACTGTTATCTACCGTTGGCAAATCTTTGTTACAGAGAGCCCACCACCTCTGCGACGCTGAACACCTAGGGGGTCTGCTAAAATGTATTTACGAATACCAATATTATACGCGTTTAATCCGGTTAAAAATAGTTTTGATTAAACATTTTATTAACATATTATGGTTTATTAAATGACCGTCTCGAATAGAATAGTTATATTACGAATAACACACGTATCTAATTAAAACATGGTTACAACCACTTTCTTGCGAATAAAAAATAAAAAATTAAAAAAAACACTTTACAATTTAGAACACTTTTAAAAATTATTTGATTTGTAAATTATTTACATGTGGAAAAACAAATTTTCTTCTGAAAAACATATGTAGAAACCGTATAAAAAGTTTTGAACCCAGCGCGATTCGAAGCCACGCCTCTTGGAGACCGTTCAATTACCCAAGTGTGTGGTTAACACTTTAAAATGTAAAAATTATTTTCCCACGTAAGAACAGAGCTTAGGCTTTAAACGAAGTGGGCGGTTAAAGCGAAGATGTGTTTTAAAAAAAGAAATGCTACTTTCATTACTCTATAAATCTCAATTGACTCGTCTATAAATATAGCTAATGGTTATCTTATTGAAAGAAAACTATAATAAATTAACCTGTAACAACCGTCTTCCGTCGGATGTTAAGCAGACTGTAATCAACGAATCTATTAGATAGCAGTGATGTAAGGCTTCATACACATTATAATATATCTCGTTGTATGGACAAGTGACCTACACTCAGTTTTTAAATATATTTATGTTTATTTTTATTTTTGATAAAACATTACGCTTGACGTGAATAAAATAATATTTAAATTAATAATTTTGTTTTTTATAATTAGTTAATTTTTAAAGTTTAAAGGGATCCTTTTTTTTATATATAAAGGATATCTTGCATTCTTAGTTAGTACACTTTGCCCTAGCTCTATATATAATAGGCGTCAATCTCATTTTATAAGCATGTTCAAATAGATCGATTAACGAAATAGTTCGCTTATCGCTTATATAATTGCTTCACTTTAGTATTAATAGAAAGCCTCATGATTTAACAAAGTTTAATTTGACAATCAAATTATACGTTTAAATGAATTACATAGCTTTGTTTTAATTCACTAACACATTAATACGTTTTGAGAACTTTTGAAATTTTGATAAAAAATAGCGGTATATAATAAAAAATAGTCGAATTTATATTTTATGTATAGTTCAATTAAAATAGAAGCTTTAAGGTATTAAAAGTGGCTGCAGAGACTTGCAGAAATTGTAACCTTCTGCATGCACCATTTATTCTTTCCATATTATAAGATATAAGTTCATATATTCTGTTAAATTATTTGTTAATTGTATATTTACATATACATTTATTCAATAACAAATTATTAATATTATTAAAAGTTGTGAAACGGTCGTGATGGAGTAGTTGTGAGTTCCACTCTCAGCTCAGCTCAGCTTCACTTTTTTCTCTGCATAGCCCCCGCTATACCCTACTTTAGGCTGTACTCTTAGGCAGAGAGAACCTAGTGTCAAAACACATCGTTCTCTACTTTCCACCAGACACTCCCCACTCCCACTCTGGATCCCACTTGAACAAATAAAATAAAAATATTTTCCTTATTCAGAATAACAAAATTCTATCATATGGTATTAATCTAGTATACTAGGAAACATGTAAAATCTTTAAATGGGCGACAAAAAGTAATAAATTTCAAAATACAAGTATACATGCATAAATACAAAGTAATAGGTCTTCGTTGCTTTCTATTTATTCGTTGCTCAAAAAATTTCTGCACGTAACTTAGGTGTGCAGTGAGTTATTAAATATTATACATCCAGATTGGAACAGGTTGTAGTGTGTTGGACATATAATATAAAAAGTAAAAGTGAAACAATTATGTGCCTATCATTGAAATTGGTTCCGAATAAGCCAATTGACCTATCGTTTGACTATAAATAATTATGGTGCATTAGATTAGATGTTCATGTTACGATAATAACCGAACCTCTTTGGTTAAAACATTGCTACATTAAAATTGGGCAATCTGAGACAACACGTGCCTTTATATAAAAAAAAAGTAATGAACTTGTATCGGTGGAATTTATTTGTATTCTTGCAGTTGTTTAACATATATGGAATTCATTTTAAAGCATAACTATTAGTTTTTTTATATATGTTAACGATTTATTTAAAAAAAAAATATTTACTAACTAAAAGAATAGCTGTTACTAACGAAAGGAGATATGGAAATATGTTTTAAATATAATTAAACTAAAAATACGTTTTCTATAATCGTTTTTCAATTTTTATAAGTGTGTGAATAACACTTGAAAAATGTTAAAAACTTTCGAGAAGCTAAGAATATAATATAAAATCTAGCTTCAGGCTTCTAAATTTAATTTTGATAATTTCAAACTTAATTTTTATTTCAGCAATTTGATGTTCATATATGCTAGAAATTAATTAATTTATTGATTCTGTAAGTTTGTTTTTACAAGTACGACAGAGTAAAACATACAACAACACACACATATATATATATATAAATGTGTTAAATGTCATATAAAGTGTCTTAAGTATCGCGTGTTTCAGCACACTCGGTCTATTCCGTACATTTGAGAAATGCGTTTTACCTATCACCAGATTCGGGTTAACAGTGTAAAACTTGTCGTAGGAGAAACCGAAACGAATCGCCGACATCTATTATTTCCATGATACTATGGGAAGGAACTGTATTGTGTAGTTTTATAATGATTTCCTTGTTGTTTTTATGTCTTTCGATTGTTATGATGATATCGATGGTGCTATTTATTATTTGTTAAATATCGATATGTAAGTTTTTTTTAAGGGGCATTATGAGTGTAGTTGATGTCAAATGTATTTTTTTTATTTATATATACACTATAGACTAGATGGTCGATACCTTTTGTTTATTTTCATTCCATTTCCAGTACTTGAAACTAAAATTAGCAATAATTAGAGGATTTAATTTGAAATTGATGAATAAAATAGGCCAAAAAAGAAACTCTTGACAATTTGCTTTGATTTGAAATAATGTTTGTATTAAAACAAAGCAAATATAAAATATTAATAATTTAACATTTTTTTTAATTTCTTTAAAAAACAAACTAAATTACAAAAATATTTTTATAAAACTAAAAATTTAAAAATTTTGAACGAAGCTGAAATCGAGCGCCCAAGCGCTCTGACTGCAAATTCAAACGTTCTAGTAAAATATTTATAAACACGTTATTAGTGAGCAGTTCAAACTTTTATA
This sequence comes from Podotricha telesiphe, assembly GCA_038994665.1. Taxonomy (NCBI): domain Eukaryota; kingdom Metazoa; phylum Arthropoda; class Insecta; order Lepidoptera; family Nymphalidae; genus Podotricha; species Podotricha telesiphe. The sequence continues at coordinate 320,387 of JAOYRR010000230.1, read as the reverse complement.
GAAATTGAATAAACTTTGTTTTGAACCCGCGCCTATGGGTAATGTCCGAGCGCTCCGACCGCTAAGCCATGCATTCTACATCAGGCTTCGTTGAAGTTCTTTTACGCTTATTTCAACTTATTTTGGTTGTTAGCATCTCTGTAAAGATTTTTACTACTATAACCCAACAAATTATTTTAATCACTTGGCAAGAAAGAATACCATTTATTAAAATATTTTAACACTTTTAAAGTATTATTCACACGCTTAGGATATAAGAAAAATATTTTTTTTTTATATTAAAATCTTATTTTAAAATGAAGGCAGGTTATTTATGTATAAATATATAGCAACCAAGACTAATTACAAGTTTTCTAAATTGTTTCGTACACAATATAGCCTATAAGGAATTATCGAAATTATATTTTAATTAAATCGTGTATAAACTTTGTTACGCAAAAGTGAGATTAAGATGACTAAACAATTATGTGTAAACTAATATTGTATAATAATGAGACCAGTAATATTATTACTGAATCGTTCTACTTAAAAAAATATAACATACAAGTACATGTTCAATTTATAATACATTTAATATTAGATAACCGTATAGTATTAAGCTTTTTTTGTCTTTTGTATTAGTAGGTGTAGTCTTTAGTGCCCCTTTTTCATTCTTACAATCAATTTAATAGAATACGTTTTTAGAATTATATGTAAATCATTTATTCAGCTTCACGTTTCTGTAAGCATGGCAGTATTCAAAGAGCATCTATTGTTAAGACACTCCGTTCTCCACTTTCCGCCTGAAATCGAGTCATTGCGTGTTGAGTGGTAGAACTCAACGCTGCGCTGATAACCATTCCACCGCATGGCAATCGAACCTACATCCAATCGCTTTTACGATCATACCCTGTCCCGCTGCGACACAATGGCCAAAGTAAAAATAATGATTAACTTATTTTCTACAGTAAAAAGGTTAACCGTGACTTTACAATGCTTATTGATTGTCGTGCATGGTTCTATTGGTCTATGTCTTTACAAATACATATTACCTCGAATGGGATATGATCATAATTATTGCTTTGTGTCAGATTTATTTCAACTTCTTCTTCTCAAAGTTCTTAATTAACCTAATCAATAATATTTGTGATATTCAAATTAAGTAGGTAACAGGTGTTTAACGATGATGATTATGAGATATCATATTAAATAACATATATAAATACACTTTCTCTAGAAATTATCATCAGTATTAGAAAGTTTTGCATTGATAATTTTATTTCATAAAATCAACATTATAGTACAAAACAACGAACGACAAATAAATAGATATATTTACGAATATGATTTTTTTTAAAAACAATAAAAAATAGTTCCAATACAAGTATTCCTTGACATTTGTTTTTAAAGTGATATTCACACACTTAGGAAATTGAAAACCATATATTGAGGAAACGTATAAAAAATTTGGACGCAGCGGGATTTGAACCGAACCTCTTGAACACCGGTCAAGCGCTCTGACCGCTAAGCCGTTCTATATCCGGCTACGTCGAAATTCTTATACGCTTATTACATCTTATATTTGTTGTTACTTATAATTATTCCCCCGAGTGGGGATTGAATCCACGACCATCGTGCCTGAAGTCGTTCGCCGCTTTACTATTAAAGAAATTATTGAAACGTAAGTTATTGTTTGTATAGTATGTTCATATCATTATATACAAGTGCATGCCATTACAAAAGCCCGCCCGGGGCTTAATCCTATTTTATCTGTATTATTACGTGCATTGTACAACTATTTCATTTGTCGATAACGTGTACATGACAAGTGCGTAGTTTACTATCAGTTAGTTAAAAACACCGCTTTCTAAGACACACGGACTGTTTTAAAAGTTTTAAATATGGATTTTTATTATATTGTTTTAAAAAAATTCAGCTTCACGTTTTGTCTCGTAGGTAGGGTTGGCCGAGAGAACCTAGTGTCACGACACTCCATTCTCCGCTTTCCATCCGAATTCGAGATATTGCGTTTTGAGTAGAGGAACTCGACGTCGTACTTCGTCTTATTAGAACAGGGAATAATAATATGGGATAGAACCCACAACAAATACGTGTACAGTCCCACTGCGCCGCGGTGGCTGCCCTTTGATTGGATATTTATTTACATAACATATATAGAGAGATATATATTAATATAACATAAAATAATTAAAAATCGTATGATCATAATAAATCAGTAAGAAAGATATTTTAGTATTATTGACAATCGAGTACGAATAGGGAAATTAGTTGCTCTTTTTTATTACAATTTATAAGTTCTTTTAAAGTTTCGCCAGAAATACATGTTTTACAAAACTACAATCTTCAAATTGTGACAGTTCTAGCCAACTGTATGTATAAATTGTTTTATATGCACCTATAAACAAATCTCACTTAAATCGTTGTCTCACAGTAAGTAGCAATCACATTTAAAGGTACGGCCGACACATTCAGTTGTTATGTCATCTTTGTAAACCAGGACTAAGTTAGCAAGATTCGTTTTTATATTCGTCTAACAACTTATACAAGTTATACGTCACATTACGAATAATAATATTAATTAATATTTATTTTAAAATATTGTATTGTCGTCGAGTCCGGATATGTGTGCAAATTTTCAAGCAAATTCGATGGTAAAATATCGTAGAAAAATATATTACACTGATTGATGGATAGTAAAATTTTTTATAATTTGCCACTTGAAGTTCATTTAATATACTACTAATACTCGTATTTTTTTTAGCTTCACTCTGTTTCCCGCTTACCAGGATAGTCAGAGAGAACCTAATGCCAAAACACTCCGGTTGTAGGTTTAAATCCATTTCGAAGTTCGTTACCATTATATCAACAAGTAGATAACGGTGTTTTCATGGCTTGGCATTTTGATATACGTAGCGTTGGTGGTGTCATCACTTAGTCCTAAATCTGTAAAAAAACGGAAAATTAGTAAAGGTTGGTTATATGGTGTGTAAAATTAAAATATTTAAATCTATTTCTTAGATTATTTCCCACAAAATGCAATTCAATAGAAAGCTACAAAAGATTACAGTTCATAGCAATAGAAATAAAAGTGAATTTATATTTTGAATGCATGTTGTGTTATTGACTTTAAGATTATTCGATATCGTAAGCATTTAGATAAGAAAATATCGCGCAAATGTGGAAACTGTTGACATAACCCCAACTTAATTCATATAAATTATATACATCGACCTTAGTGAAAGGGAAATGTTAAATAAAGAGTTTCCTTTGTATGTAAATAATGTACATGGCTGCAATTTATTATTATTTATTATATATATTGAGGCCACCTTGGCGCAGAGCGACAGCGAATGTGAAGCGATGATCGTGGGTTCGATACCCCCTGACTCGCTTAACATTGATTAATTATAATTCTCTAGCGGGCAGCTCGCGGCTGTGCCTGCGTTAACTACACGATTATAACTAACTACAAAGAATTTAATCGCGTTTGCACTTAAATCACAAACATTACTTATATTTTTAATTCAAATTATTGTAGCTTTTTTATTTATGTACCGATTAAATAAAATAAACACAAATGTTAAGGGAAGTCTACCAATACACAATAGTGAAAACCTTCTCAGCCGTTTCTGAGGTTACAATAACATGAACTGACTTACAGACAAACCGAATAAATATATATATAGAACAGAAAATATATAATCATATTTTTTGTCATATATCTTTAATATATAGAGCGATCAGTTACATTTCAATTACATATATGTATAGATTTACATCTCTTCGCTCTGGCAAGACTAAGCGCGGTGTTGGATTGCGCCACTTAACACGCTATGTCTCGGTTTCAAGACGGAAAGTACTCTTCTTTGCGGAATAAGAATAAAACTGAAAAATAATATTATTACACCCTACCCTTCATTTTATATATATATATATATATATATATATATATATATATATATATTATTTAACTTTTATTATTTTTATAACTTCGTCGTTGTGTGCTATAAATACTAAGGTAGCTTATATATACATCGTACTGAGATTTTGACTATCTTCATCGAACCCCATTCTAGGCGCTTCGTTAAGTTCTGCCAGTTGACATACCCTCTCCTTTTGCCGTGCTATGCGTAAAGAACCGTAAAAATTATAATAGTCCTCATAAAATTTTGAAATTAAACTATTTTAACCGGATTAATCGCGTATAATTTTGGTATTCTAAAATACATTTTAGAACCCGACGTTTCGAAAACTTTAAAGTAGTCCGTGGTCACAGGTAGACTGAGGTGGCACTTGTCCGTCATTTGATACAATTATTATCTCAAACTACCGCCAACGATTTCTTAGTTGCCTCGCGTACTGCCCTGGATTCTTGCAAAATGAGCTGACTGTATCTGGCTCCCTGGTGTGATCGGATTGAGACTTCAAAGTTATCAGTATTGGGTCCCAGGTGGTGGTAAAATGTATAAACTTATTCTCCTTATAAAAGTTTTCTTTTCTAACGAGGTACACAAAAAGAACTGAGTGAGTTTCTTGACCCACCTCTATCATCATCGCCCCTGTCTACTCGAAGGTCAACGATGCCATTTACATTTGCATGACTCATATTAGTCTAATCTTGCGTAACGCATATATATCAATTTAATCTACATATGTATTATAAAATTTTAACAATTAATTCATAGTTTATATTTAAAAAGCTATGTTATATTTAATAATTGATTTCTACTAAGCAATTCGTAAATTGTTTGACAGAAATCAACGCTGCACCGCGTACTGCCAAAAATACATTTAGATGTCATTTAAGTTGTTTGGGATTGGGGTAATTTAAAAAAAGTATAATTCTTTCTTATAAAATTTCACAATTTTCAATGATCTATTAGTATATTATTATCAGAACCAGCCTAAGTCTATATGTAAAAGTAATAAGGTATATGAAAGTAATTTCTTAGTACATTCAATTATTAGCATTATCATTTTGCCTCTAATCTCTAGACAGTATAACAGGTTACACAACAATTTGTCGCACTGTCTATTTACACAATTGTCCGTACATATTTTAAATAATTAAAACATGCATTGTTAGAAGTTAATTACTTCTCGTTACCGTCTTATTAAGTAACATTAACAATTCTCGATGTATGGGATAACAAATTTTTAGGCCAGTAGTGTTTCTAGGAAGTTATGTGAGACATAGTTTAATTAAATTTGTTTAATGCGATTTCTTATCTTGATATCTTATATTTTGACGGCAATGACATTTATCAAATGGAATAAGGATGTACGCTTTACTTTCAATTTCAAATACTAGAGTTATTTTTTTAATTTCCTGTAATTGTTGCCACTTTAAAATATTTTTGTTTTCCCGCTTTGGTTAAGTATGGAAAAGCCCGGCGTTCCGCCATTAAGCCTACGATTTCGGGCGGAAAGAGATCCTAGCCCAGTTCTTTCTAACTGTTCGGGAGGTTGGAAGTCGTCAAACCTGCAGATTTGAGCAAGCTACAAGCTGGATTCCGAAAAGGCTACAGTACCAGTACAGTACACATTCATACGTTGCGGCAAATTATACAGAAATTCCAAAAGTATAATTTGCCACTTTGCTTGGCGTTTGTCGAATACGAGACAGCCTTTAATTCTTCGTTATTTTTCCGAAACTGTTCACTGCGGCATTGAAGGATATTTTCAAGCGTCTGGAATGGAAAAGATACGGTATCAGAATGAACTATGTAGTTCTACTGGCTGAGACCTTAGAAGACATGAACACAATGCTCGAAGATCTCAGTAGATTTTCTCAAAAGACCTGCTTCTTAAGATGAGCATGAACAAGACGAAAATTATGTCCATATTGTACCTGCTCTGGTTATAATGGGGGAACATTACTGTCGAAGTTGTTGACCATTACATATACCTGGGGAACACCTTTACATAAGTCCAACTTTGAGAAAGCTCTCCTCTGTCAGGCAGACAAACAGAAAAGTAAATTAAAAATCATTGTTTTGGGTTCCTTACAATGATAAATCGGGGGAATGATATATAATATTTTTTTTAATATATCTTCCATGGATTTCCATTCGATGGAGTTCCATGGCAGTGGGTGGGACACAAAGCCAGGAGAAACGATGGTGGTTGGGGCAGTAAGGTTCTCAAGTGGCGACCACGAATCGGACGACGCTCAGTGGGTAGGTGAGGATGATCCACCAGGTATGGTAGTCCCTGGTAGGGACCAGGTGGATTGAATTGGTCAAGGTCGGATGCCGCTAGATGCGGAAAGCGTAACACCGATCGTCGTCGTGGGTATGAGGAGGAGGAGGAGGAGGCCTATGTCCAGCAGTGGCCGTCGAAAGGGTAATATATTGCTTAAAACTACGACGAAATATATAACTAATAAAACTTACAGATTTATGTAATTTTAATTGAAAGTTATACATTTTTAAAGATAGCTATCTTAGCGCAAGTTTCTTCTCCTTGAACAATAGGAACAATTTAACACGTGCGTTTATATGTTATGATAGAATATTTTCTACAAGTTACAATATATTTATTACAAGTTGTGCGAAAGTGACTTAATATATATATTATATAATTAAAAAATTTTCATAAAATACTTTTTTTAGTTATATGAATAAAAATCAAAACATTAATAAAAACAAAAATTAATTAAAGCGTAGAACAATGCAACGGTATATATTTAGAAAACGTAAAAAATTTGAACGCAGCTGGATTTGAATTTTTATACGTTTTCTAAATATGTAAGTTCCTAAGTGTGCGATTAACACTTTAAAAAAATGTTAAAAAAATGCAACTGTATATTATTGCAGCTATATATTTGATATTATAATGAGATAGTCTTTGCTTATACCAAATTATAAAAACTATGTGTTTTTTGACAAATGCCTGATATAAGGTTTGTTGAATTTATTAAGTACCCTACAAGACGTAGATGTGTTATTTTTTTTTATATTTACGCGTAAATGTTGTTAAACGAAACAGGGAAATGACTACATTAAATACTTCTTTTTAAATACCTTTCGTATCGTGGAGTTGATTAATGGAAATGTATGTGAGGCTTACATGTTTAGTTGAAACAAAATGGTCAACGATTACTGTTTGGTATTTCAAAATATCTATATCTGTTAACATTACGATATTGAGTCGCTTCTTAGCATACCTCTTGACTTCGACTGTTAAGGTCGATAGCGAAAGGAGATGTTAATATAATATTGTTTACTCATATTGCAGCTTGCCTAATACTCAGCATTACAGTTACAAGTTGTTTGCTACTAGTATATATGTATTTTATTATGTACTGTTCGGAGTTCCTTCAAGGATTCGTAAGTATGTGAGTGGATTTTCTAAATAGAATGATTAAAACCTGGTAGATGAATTCAAGAGACATCATGCACCATCCGCCCAGTATACCTAATATCTATTAAGGAAAGTGCTCTATTTCCAGTCCTAGAGCTCTGGATTTAACTGGACTTTCGCATTGTTAAAAGCCAACGCATCTTCTCTAGTTTTGGGACTAAAGTTACTACTTAATTATCTCTGTGTGAAATATAACCATACCTGCTCTTAAAACGGACAACATTGAGTTACAAATTTAAGGTATAATCTAAAAGAAACGCATAAAATAAATTCAAGCTAATTAATCTTTCTAATAACGAGATTACTAACTGGAATATGATTTCATCAAAACGTCAATGTTTTGATGAAGTCATAATTCATAGTATATATATAGACAGTACTCAATTAGTTTGTATATTGTATAAGAAACGAATCCGTGACAATCACTTTAGAATACTTTTAAGTGAGTTTCGCTTAACGAGCATTAATATGAGCCATAGATCTGTGCAGATGTACTATAACACGACAGAGACAGTACAGTGTGTAATTTTTCAAATTTCTAAAACCCTGCAAATCGGAACAGTTAAATATTACACTCATAACTTCGATAATGACTTCGCTTTAATAATCAAGCTATGTCACGAGTAACGCTTATAAAACATAGCGTTTGTACGTTCATAGGTGTTAAGGTTCAAATATCAGGCAAAATTTAACATGTTATATATATATATTATTTATGAAACATACAGTACATTGTACACATATAGTGAAGAAAAAAATTGATAATATAATAATAATTTTATATTATTATTTTTTATTTTTTTTTAAACCAATAATTTTTTTACATATACCAAACGTTAAAGCTGAGCAACTATAAAATAATATATAAAATTGGATAAATATTTTTAAATTTGACTGAATATGGATAAACTTTGGCTGATTGTCAGTAACCATGTTATTTTATGTATGTTTTAGGTACGTTTGTCTTTATGAGTGAAGGGAAAAAATAGGCAGCACAACTTTTTTTTTGGTCTAGAAAAGCAAAGCGCTTTATCGAGTTTTAATGCCTCTAAATAGGCAGGAAATTGAAAACTTGCAATATTCTTTACGAATACGCGAAATCCGTGCGTCAGACTGTAAACGCGGTCGGTTATGGGTTCGATTCTCTCTCAGGAGAATGATTATATTTAAAATGGTTTATTTCTCCGCTCTGGTATCTAAGACAAAGTGCGGCGCAGAGTTTTGCCACTCAAGACGATTCGTCTATACGATACGTCTCGATTTTGGGCGGATTAAGTTGAGAAAGGAGTGTCTTGACAGTAGATTCTCGTTTAATACTAAGACTGACTAATAGTAAGACTGAAACAAATAAAAATATTAATAAAAGAGTATAGTTAAAAACAATGTTAAGAAGAATTCGTTAAAAATTGTATTTCTTATATAAAAAACCTATTCACATAAAACGTATTCTAATACAAAAAAAAAATATCTATTTTAAAAATAACTTGTGCCATGTTAAATGGACTCTAATGGTTAAAACAGTGCTATGAGAATATCAAGTGATATAACACTTTAAGTTGAATACAAGAGATAGTGACTGATTGTGATAAATTGTAGAAATACCGAGCTTTATGGCTGAATGCTTATAAGCGAACATGATTTACTAGCTCTTACACTAAATCGATTTTAGCTTTATCGACTATTATGTTGTGAATTTATTACGGAATAAATTTAAGATTACCAAACGCGGAATATTTTGCGAGGAATTTGTGATACGTACATCACTATTAGCCTTTTGTTTTAATATGGGTTATTGAAATAGTAATTCAGTTTAGTGTTACAGATACGTAATTTATATTTTATTAATACATATAATGCATTTTAAATTGATTTTCTAGACAGGTTATATTGAAACTTTTGGCATTAATATCGTGTGTTGCAAAAAGTTTTGTATATAAAAAAAAATACATACAATACAATACATTTCAAAGTTTTAATTGAGGTCGTTATGATTTAGTTAAGAGTGTCTGATGGTACAGAAAAGTTGTGGGTTCAATCCCTTCATCATATACAATTTCCTCATACTGGTCTAGATAACGATATCTGTATATAAAATCTATATAAATAAATATATTCAGTTCAACTAACACACGTAACTTTTCTACTGACTCTAGGTTTTCACCCCGCAAGTGCGGGAAATGCTTTAAGATAAAAAAAACCCATAAGATATGAACTAAATACACGGCAGTGGAACGTTGATAAAAAATATTTTCATAGAATAATTAAACAATTAGCGATGACACAATTTCTCATTTTTTCTCAGTACTTAGGTTAATTAATAATTTATAAAAGCTGCATGAAAGAAGAGAAACTAACAGGAAATGAAAACGTATATATTCTATACGTCTGTGTGAATCCAATTTTTTTTTACATAAAAGCGTATTTCATTGTAAAGAATATGTTTAAATACTATGAATTACATTCAATAGAGATTATTAGCGTATTTAAAACAAGTTTCATAGTACCTATTTATATGTGAATCAGAAGGAAATTCCCAGCTTTGTATTTTCATAGAATGAATTTATTGCATATATTTAGAATGCCAGGAAAATAATCGGCGCACGATGTATGAATGTGCATCTTATTTTCCTTCACAACCTCCCTTCAACCTAATTATTTTTTATTTTATTTCTTGACGACTAATTATTTAGGTACTAAGATATCAAATTTAAGAGAATTGTGGGTGTGAGGGAAAGAAATATAGCTTGAAATTAGCTTGGAATATAGCTTAAAGATTAAACTGCAGTCAAGGCGAAACTTAATTTTAAAGACATGCAGGTATGAAGATGATATCGCTAAGTCAAATTTTGAGAAATAAAAGTAGGCTGAATTTTTTAAAGTTTTATACGACACTTTAAAAAGTTTAGCGGATTTTTTCAAAAGAGTGGTCTGTGTCTTACATTTTTAAATATTATTCTAATAGGAGACAAATTAAATTATTATATTGTCGTTTTAATATTTAATTTTTATTAATTTCTCAACATAATAGTAAAAACTTTAAGTTTTAGCGTTTATAGTTATTTCTTTGCACTTTCTATCTTATTTATATATGTTAGTTTGAAAATTAAAAAATGCGACAAACCTTTATCCACACATATCTATTGATGTTGTATAACGTATTGTGTTCAAAATTGGGCTGTACTGCGTCTATATAATTACCAAATTTGTTGAAATGGGTAAAAGCCATAAATAAGTACATTTTTAAATATTCAGATATAAATATAAAGTCAAAAGTCAGTTTAAATATATAGAAAATGTTATTGTATTTTTGTGAACTTTATGGATTTACGTAATGCATATTTTTGTCTAAGACTGGCTGACTTGATTTTTTTATTAGTTAAAGACATATTTAGACATCAAGCGCTCTGACCGCTAAGCCATGCGTCCCACCTCCGCTTGAATGGTTTTCAAGAGGCGCGGGTTCAAATCCCGCTGCGTTCAAATTTTTATACGTTTTCTAAATATGTTTTTTTAATTTCCTTAGTGTGGGAATAACACTTTAAAAAATCTTAACAAAATATATTTTTATTAGTTATCTAAACAACGGTTAAGAATAAGCTTTTTTTCTTTTTATAGTTGGTAATAAGTCTGGGAATTTATAGCGGCGTAACTTAAGGAAAAATTTGTTATAACATCAGTTTACCCTGAGCTAAAATGCAAATGATTGATATCTTCAATTAGAATATAATTTTGAAATGAAACAATTTTTAACCGGATTAATTGCGTATAATATTGGTATTCGAAAATACATTTTAGAACCCGACGTTTCGAACACTTTACAGTAGTCCGTGGTCACAGGTGTCCTGTACCTGTCTAGGTAGAATATATTCCAAAAATGTCTAACGCCTAAGCGTTAGATTCTATTTTATATACAAAAAAAACCCCTTTAATACGCTTTCGCAAGCTAGATATGCGTCTTAAGCGGGAAATGAAAAATAAAATATTGTACAGTTACTTCGTGAAGATATTAAGTTATCCATAGAATAAAGATATTAAGTTTTAAATTTTAGGTAAAAATTTACACAATTGGGTTTGACAAAATTCTATTGATGACTTAAAATGATCTTCGCTGCAATAGTTGCTAAAACGCTTTTTTCGTTAAAGAAAAGCGGAGTTACTCTTCTTTTTTAACATCACCTTTAGGCCCCTTTTTGTCAGTGAATCAAATTTTCCATTGACGTGATTTTGTTTTTGTTTCCATATAATTCATTGACAATTTTGAAATAAAATAAATAATTTATTCCAATATAATGTCAATTTTGGTTACGACTAGCCTCCAATAAGTATCGGGCTGCAAATATACTAAGACTTTGTAGGTCAACTAGTCACTTACAACATACATAGCGTATTAAACGGGATGATGAATCGTATTAATCGTTTAAACAAGTTGTATGAAAACATTACATTACAGCAGAGTTTTACGTAAAAGAGCGTATTTTGCGAGACATCGTATTAAAAGGAAGCGTAAATTCATCACCATCGTATTAAGCGAGAGCGTATGTTGATTCCTTGGGGTGTGTAGGGGAGCACCGAGATAGGCGTTCTTAAAATTCTTACGGGAAGGGGAAAGTAAAGTAAAGGGGAAAGTACGGGGAGGAAACAATTATTGCTATACATTTATCACATGTATAGCAATAATTGTTAATTCAATTTCGTTGAGAAGACAAGTTTCGTTGATATTTCTACATTTAAATGAAGTAGATAAATAAATTTCATAGCAAGAAATAGAAATTCTAAATTAATCGTAATTTTTTATCTCAAACCTAAGAAATAGATACAAACTGACCATTTCGCATTACGGAAATATTAGTAAATATGTCCGTGTATTGCAAAAAATAATAATCAAACAGTAAAATCAAAAAGTCAAGTGTTCTTTAGTGGCAAAGTTAAGTGTTGTTCAAGTAACTACTGTCAATTAAAATAGGATTACAAAAGATCTTTCGAAGCTAAATATATTATTATAACCTTTCTATGATTGATCTTAAGTTTATTCTATTTACATAAATAATAATTGTCTCTAATTTTTAGCCTTATAGGAGAATGTTAAAATTTTTATTATCGAATTTAAATTGGTTAAGCAATTGCCATAAAATTCAAAATAGTATTTTAATTTTTATATGCTATAAAAAGTTAGTACTAGCAGTAAGTTGTTCGGCACCAATTCGATACATTGCAAGTGTTGAGTCGTAGAACTCACTTGAATAAAAATTGTTTAAATAAAATAATTCCATGAAGTGAAGTGGAATATATACCTAATGCTATAGCGGTTAGACACTTTTCCATTGGGCCCTTTTTGTCACCTATACCGCAAAGCCTAAAGTCGATGGTCTTGTGTGACGAGTGTGTTCTACAAGTAATGACCTACGGAGTCGAGACGTGGAGGCTGACTGTAAGACTGATTCACCAGTTTAAGGTCGCTCAGCGTACTATGGAGAGGGCTATGCTTCAAGTATCTCTGAAGGATCGAGGCGAAAGAGAACCAAAGTCACCGGCGTAGTCCAAAGGATTAGCAAGCTGAAGTGGCAGTGGGCCGATAATCGCTGGGGTAAACGGGTTCTGCAGTGGAGACCGCCCCTTGGTAAGCGTAGCGTATGACGCCCTCTAGCTAGGAGGAGTGACAACATTTGCAAAGTAGCTAGCAACGGTTGGGAGCGAAGAGCCCAAGATCGAGCTCAGTAGTGTATTGTCCAGCAGTCAATGGAGAAGGGCTGGTGATGAAATGAAGTAATATATCTCATACATTAGATTGTATATATCTACTACACAATAGAAAATGAATTATATTAATATCTTAAGTAGATGTGAGTACAAAGTGCAAGTGATGCAAGTATACATATAGATGTGTACTGAAATTCGAATAATTTGATTAGTGTGCCAGTTTAAGAAAATATAAAATATTATATTTTGTACCTTATAAGCCTATATTAATTGGTATGTTTATTTTACTATAAAAATTACTTAGTGTAACCAGACGAAAAATGGCGATTTGACTAAAATGTCAACATGCTGTTTTGAAACACGAGTTGTAATAAATATATAAATTAAATTTTAATTTATACATTCAAGTTGATGAAAGCCGAAGTACGCGAAGAGTTATTGCCGTAAAATTAATGATCATTCGATAGTCAGTATATTATGTCATTTGCCAATTGGCAGAACAGGTGGCTTCTTTTACACATTTATTAAAGATTGCCGTAATGTTAATACAAGCGATTTTAATGATAAAGACAAATGATAAAATATATATAAAAACAATAATATAATAACCTTCAATAAGAATTTCGCTTTGACGAAGTGTCATATGAACATATATATTATATTTAGCTTTAATGCCTTTACTGTTGAAATCATGAGGCTATTTTATTTTACTTTAATGGTAAGTCAGTATTTGTCTCATTAATACTCTTCAAATTACACAGGTTCAAAGACAGTTGTACAAATTTACAGTCGGTTTGATGCTGACCCGATCTGTTTGTATGTAAGTAATATCACAAGAAATAAATTATATTTAAGGTGTAACAATAATCTAAATATGTTTTACATTTCGTCTATAACACATGCTTAAATAAAATTTCCCATACATAAATACTTCGCTGTATTAAAAATCACAATATTAAATACTAAATAGAGTATTATAATATATTTAAGTCCTATATTACAGAAAAATTATAAGCTCTTTAATAAAAAAAAAGGAAATTTGTTAGTTTTCCATGGTTTCACCTTGGCCCTTATGTTTCATTAAATGAGCTCTGAGCAGTGCCTTGGACTTGTGACTCAAGTGCTGGCTTATAGGCCCTTTATAATGCATTAACGCTCGCTCCACTATCCGAGCTCCTCTCTCTACCAAACAAAAATTTGAAAATATCCTACTAATACCGCTTTCGAAGTACGTGCTAGAAATGAACTGATGATAGTTCTAGACTGAAAATATAAATTACATATAAATAAGGGTTTCGTCATAAGGAGTCACTTAAAACAAATAAAACAAATAACGCCGCAGGCCAATATTAGTCAAATCTAATTATATAATGAAATATTGCTCTGCTTTCGTATGACCCAGTGCCTTTAGTTATGATTAATGCTATCATATTATGCGCGTTACGTCTCAATCTCATTAATATTATGAATATTGCACGCAATTAAATAATTTCTATTGGATGTACTAACCTCCATGTAATTTGTTATGAAGTGTGAATTTCTGTATGTTTATGTAAGAATTAGCTGAAGAGACACCATCATGGCGCAGTGTGACAGCATTTAATTTGGCGACGCGATGGTTGTGGGTTCATTTCCCACTTGAGGGAAAACATATATTAAAATTATTTTCATTTCTGCCCTCTGGTGACAAGAAAAAGCGTAGCGTTGGTTTTCCCTACTCAACACGCAATGTCTTAGATTTCTATCTTACAAAGCGGGAAAAAGTGTAAAGCTAAAAAAAACTAAATGAATGAAATGAATATATAAATGAGCAATTTATGCATACACAATTTTTTTTTCCTTTTCTTTCCTTTTTATTAGACGATGTACTAAATGTCTATGAAGAATTTTAATATCAATTACATTTTAAGTACTTGCTTGCCGTCTATCCGTTGAATATTTTAAATATATACATAACGTTCAGGCTAATCTCTTGCATTTTATCACCTTGTTTGACTTGTGAAAAAAATAAGAAACGATTTAATTGCTCCAACCCCAAAGAGTGACTATTTGTCACAAAATCCTTGAACATTTTAAATAATTTGAGAACAATTAATCAAACAAAAAAACAAAAATATTTTGCGTAACGGAATTGGTAGTAGAATATTATAATTATTGTCATTTTTCCGCTCTGGTAACAAACACACCTCGAATTCGAGCGGAAAATGGAGAGCCGAGTCTATATATATATATATGCTATGTAGAAAAAAGCGAACAGCTGTACAATGTAGATGATCTTGCGTTAGTATCACGGATTCATACGAGACAGTACATTTGTAATATTGTATAAGAAATGTCTATTTGTTGTTTTTGTAGTTTCATACACGCTTATCCCAACAAATGATATACCAATAAAATGATTATTAATCACAAGTGCCTTTGAAAAATGTCTTACTATTAAATAGTATGTTTCCATAGCCGTCGGCAGCTTTAGTTGGTAATTTGACGATCTCAACACCGCACCTATTCATTGACGTAATTGGTACACTGAACAGTATGCCATAGAAATGTTTTGAAATATGTATTTAAAAATTAAAATTAATTTGATTTTAATTCCCATATCAAAGGTCTAGACTGAATTATAAGTAGGTAGATCCTTAATTATACGTTTCATATGAGAATTTAGCCATATCAGGATATCAGTAGGTGTGTAATAATACGAATATTAAAAATTGCCTAGAAAAAAACATTTGTTGAAAAAAACGTATAAAAATTTGAACACAGCGGGATTTGAACCCACGCCTCTTGAAAACCGTTCAAGCGCTCTGACCGTTAAGCCATGCGTTCTACATCCAGCTACGTTGAAATTCTTATACGCTTATTACCACTTATATTTGTGGTTAGCATCTCTGTAGAGAGATTTTTACAAATTTCTACTACCCAATACTACCCAATTTGTAGAAAATTAACCTAAACAAATTAGCTTTGCTGAAGAGTTTGAATGCACTAATATATTATAAATAACTTAATATTGTAAGTATATAATATATAAACTTATTATATGCAACTTCTACTTGTTGAGCTCAGTCTTTGTGTAACTTAAAAGTGTAAATGTAGCCGCTAGAATGATATTAGAAATCTATACAAAATTACTTGCAGCCTCTGGATATACTGTCTAATGATAATTGACATGTTACGTTGTGACCAAATAAAGTTATGTTGATACGAATTAAAATGACGTGATTAGAGTTTGTTGGTTTCATTTGATTTTCGAGTATGTTTCCAATATCTTTTAATAAATATATTGCAGTATCAATTTATGAATATCACTTTAAAAATATATTTTACCGCTTAAGTGGCTGGAAGTTTATGACTAGTTTGGTCCTAAGTATATATAATAAGTATATATTGTACTTGAACTTTTGATGATCTGAAATCAAATATTGAAAACATTTTTAAAATTAGAACGCAGCGGGCTTCGAACCCGCGTCTCTTGGAAACCGTCCAAACGGTCTGAAGCCATACGTTCTACCTCAGTGTACGATGACATTTTATAAGTTTATTACAACTTTTATTTTATTGCTTAAATTTTTATATATTATTTGACTTAGTCTTTAAATATATATATTTTTTAAATAAGTTCTATATTATTTTTAAAAAATAAATACAACACACATTCACTTATTGAAGGAAAAAATTAGAAATAAATAACGACCAGGACAAGGATAAAATATCATTTCATCTCATATCCAAAGTAACCGCTTAATATAATTTATAAAATGATAAACAATATATTTTAGTAGTAATCAAAGCACGACTATCTCTTTAATCATATCAATTATACTTTTACATTCCATTTCTAACACAATCATCATTCAACCGTGACATGTTCAGCCAACTGCAAAGCTTGCCCAAAGTTCAGTTTGAAAAGCATCAGCAATTATACCTTTATTATAAGGCTATAAGAACGAAAATAAGGACTCATATTTTTTCTATGGCACATGTGTTTGTAAGGCTGAAATATAACATAATATTAGATTTGCGCGTGCGCAAGCATTGGATATCATTCATCATCCTAATGTTGGTCATAGGGGTGTGAAAACATTTAGAAATATAATTAATTTCAATCAAATATAGTCACTTCCAAATTTACTACACGTTTTTTACAGCTTTACGTTTTTTCTATGTATTGCAGGTTTGCAGGGAGAACCTAGTGTCAAGACACTTTGTTATTACACTTCCGCCAATAACATTGTATTAAGTGTTTAATGGCGGAACTTATAAAATTTATATATTTGTATAAAATTTTAGTATAAACATTCCTCTGAGTGGAACTCAAAGACACAACTATCGTGTATACTGTCAGATTCTGTCTCACTACACCACGATAACCTATATACTATAACTACTTTATAATATGTCAATAATTCACTTTGCATCGTGGTTACGTTCCAAAAAAACACGACGCAAAGTGAATTAAGATTTTCTATAGCAAAGCATGTAAAGATCGAAGATAGGTTCCAGGGTTACAAAAATACTACTTTCTAAAAAGAAAATTGAACAAAGTAAATATTTAAAAAACAAAAATAATATAAAATTTTAGTACATACATATACGTATTCACTAAAACCAAATAAAGTATTCAATTAATTTATTAAAAACAAAATTAAAAAAAAAATATAAAATAAATTCTAAAATAAATACATATTAGGAGCTGGTACTCGTTAACGCCAACCCTTATTAAACGGACGTCTTACTCAATAATTACATATGCCTCCATGCATATTTTTAAGGACATTCATTTCCCTATTATACCAACCTAATACCTATATTGTTTTTGTTACATATTTTACTGGCCGAAATGAGTTTTGATGATATTATTCACATATTTGAGGCCACAGTGGCGCAGTGGGACATCTGCAGTCTGGCAGTATTCGCGAATGGTTGTGAGTTCGATTCCTACTCGGGGAACGATTATATTAAAATTATTATTATTTCAAGAAGACGAAGATTCGCGTTGAGTTTCGCCTATCAAAAGCGATATCTCGAATTTAAGTGGAAAGTGGAGAACAGTGTCTTGACACTAATTTCTCTCTGACTTCTATGCAGGCAAAGACCCCAATCAGTTAAAAATCGGTACTTATGAATTATAATTAAGGTAGATTGTATTATAAATATGCTTTAAACTCAAAAACTTAATTTGGTTTTGTGTTGTCTATCTACTAAATCGATTTAATATGAAACAAGTTATGTCAATTGCAATAAAAGTTTCGTTTCGTTCTAAACACAGTTTGAGTACAGACAAAAAAGAAATATGCATATATGTATTTGACGCCAACATTGTGTTATATATATTACTAGCCGTGCCCGCGACTTTGTCCGCGTGGTATTCTAAAGTAAAAGTAGCCTTAATTACTCCTTAACTATCCTCCTTATTACATCAGCTATCTGCCAGTGAAAGTCCTGTCAAAATCGATTTAGCCGTTCCCGAGATTAGCAGGAACAAACAGACAGATAGTGAGACCCACAGACAGACATACAAGAAGAAGAGACCCATTGATAGACAGACAAAAATAATTTTATTTTGGTATATGTACCGTGTTTACATACATATGCCTCGAGTAATAAGTGGTTATTAGAAATGATATAACAGACACTCCCGCTGCGTTCAAAATTTTATACGTTTTATAAAAATATGTTTTTCAATTTCCTAAGTGTGTGATTTTAAAATTGTTAAAAAGACACTCCAATTTCATTTATTTGTATAGATTTATTCCATTGGTTATTGTTTATTAAATTTAAAAATTTTATTATTTTTGTTTAATATTCACATACAAAATTAAAAATATGTATTAACATAAATTTCAACTTACGATTTTAACAATATTTTTAATCAATACGATAATCTTCTGATTTACAGCGTTTCTTATGTAACAGGCCAACTTTTTCCACGTTTTGTTATCGGTCAATATAAATAAAAAAATCATTGCATACAAACATTTAATTAATGTAATCTATAACATTATGCAATGCGTGATATAAAAGTACATTTTACATATGAATAATTCAGCTTCACGTTTCTCGTAGTCATAGGAGGGACCTAGACATTTGATTTGATAGTTGAGTGGCGGAACTCAACGCCGCGCTTGAGTGAAGCAATTAACGTAATTTAAATACAATCATTCCCACGAGGGGGAATCGAACCCAACACCAAACGCATTTACGGTCAGACGCACCACGATAAATTATACAATATAAATTATATGAATACTAATTGAGTAATCGTGCGTTTTGATAGGATACACGTTTTCATTATTTACTTAGTCTGGCCATAAATACTGTTTTAATTAAAAATAAGCGAAATATTACTTTTGAATTTGGAATTCTTTTTATTTTTTCATTGTATTTTCTTATTTTCGCGCCTTTATGTTGTAAAATATTTTGTGATATTCAAATGGAGTGATGTGATAAAGAGAACTGAATCGCTGTGATTGCATTACATTAAGTAGGTACAGTGGCAAATACAATTTTTAAATCCTCCATACGCTTGATTGGATTAGTCAAATGGTTGTGTCAAATGCCAGGCTTTTGATAGGTGCAATGAAACCTCCTCTGCTTGTTACAGAAAAAAGTTCTTTCCGTCGACGTAGTGTTCGTACGAAAAAGACGATCAAAGCAGTAAGGGAAAGAGGGAAAGAAATCTATCTGAAAGTAAAAGTTTTTTTTTGGGACATTAGGACCTAGCACCTAGATTGGTAATTTATTAAGTGACACTTTAAAAAATAATAGGGTGGTAAAATCACAAGTCACAACCAAAGGTCACAGATTTTTTTTGTGTACGGACGAGAAAAATGTTATAACAGCAATATTTTAACAAACAGAATAACCGTATTTATGCTGAAAGCTCTAAAAAAAGCTACCAATTAGTCATCAGAGTACAACGTGGGCACTATACGACTTCAGTATTGGTTTTGTGGGGTGTTACCCATGAAGGAGTGACTGAGCTTTATTTTTGTTAAATAGGTATCACAACAACGGCACACGTGCATCAAGATACCATTCTTGAGAAGGTCGCTAAGACCCTTAACAACACCATGTTCAATAACTAAGAATGGTCCATTCAGACCCTTCGCCCGATCCACCCAATCCAATTGGTTAGAAACGAATGTTCCGGAGCTGAGCACTGAGTGTTCTAAGTGCTATGATAAAACAATCCATACGATTGCCAGTAAAAGTGTTCCCCGCAGAAAAAGTGCATGTTGCTATGGATAACTGGGCTCAACGTTTAAAGGACTGTATTGCAGCCAATGTAAATAAAGCCAACTTCAAATAAGCTATATATATTTTGAATAGTTTTATATTAATTTATTAAACTAACACACTGTAATAGTAATAAATGTTACGTACAATAAAAAATATAGCTTTTCCTTGTAACAATATTTATGGTAAGTTCAATATTCCGCCTAATTTCTTTAAAGAAATTGCCTTTAATAATGGCCTACTATATAATATATTAATCTTGTTATTAAACAAAGTCATATAAGACGGAAAAAAATGTACTCGATACTCTGGTACTCTACTAAATCTTAAAGTATCTATGGAGCGTCTATTTTTTGCTTTCTTACTTTCGACGGGTCCATGTGATTCTGAGAAGAACCTGTTCGTTGGCGGGTGGTCTTAACGTGTCTTTAGAAAACTATCTGTACAGTTGCTGCCTAAGTTTTTTCTTTTAGTACATGTTTTTATAATAATTGAATACGCATAAAAGTTTTTTATTATTGGATTACATAAAGGTTTATTGCTCAAAAAAAAATTTTTTTGTTATATAAAGTACAAAGTTAAATTTTTGTTAATAATAATATAATAATAATATAACGACACTAAAAAGAATATTATAACCTATAAAATATTTACAAATCTCTGTTTTAGATGAATAAGCCCTGTGATGTAAAAGTAATATAGGTACTGTTCTCAGCCTTTCTTTAATATTCGTGTATTTTGATAGGCGTACTTCAAGTAAAGTGGCAACACTCAATTAAAACCTGTATCAGATTTACTACTAGCTCGTATTAAATGGTATAAATAAACTATACTGTCTGTATTTGTGTCTTTCTGAATTTAATAATAAAAACTATTTCAGAATTACCATCCCTAAGACCGCAATTGCTTCAAAAGTTGTATTAAAAAAAACGGTGTTTATATGCTTAAACTATGCATTTCTACATTATCTTTTAACTATTAATGAGCTAGAAATATTAAAGGCACCCTTAAGAAGTCTAGACGAGATAAACTTTGGGGATAAAAGCGTGTCCACTTCGTTTTCTGAAAAGAAGCATTTATTAGCCGACTTTATAGGAACTTTGCCGAAAGAAACGAATTCTAAAAAGTATAAAATACGTTATAATTAAACTTATAAATATAAATATGTTAATCTCACAATATCTCAAGTGAATAAAATCTACTATGCAATTGAATACTGTTTTCACCTTTACTTTCTCGTTATAAGATATCGGTAATTGACACCTAATAATGTATTGAATCTCAGATATCAGTCTGCGTAATTATTATTTGATGACTCTAGCTGATACTATTTTAATTATTGTTTAGTGATGTTCAGCCCTATTCAATTTACTTAACCCTAATACGTTGTTACATAATGAAGTCAAATATAAGCAAGAAATAAATCAATTGCCTATAGAATTAAGCAATTTTTTTTGCAGCTTCACGATTTTTCAAGAAACATAACAGAAAATCTAGGGCCCAGATTCGGTTCTAAACTTTCCGTCCGAATTTGACATTGCGTGTTGAGTGGCTGAATTTAAAGCCCAACTTTTTCTTGTGACTAGAGCGGAGAAGTGAAAATAATTTAAACATTCCCCCGAGTGAGAATCGACCCAATAACCATAGTGCCAATCAATAGCTGCTACACTGCGCCACGATGGCCTTTATTGTTTCTTTTTATCTTTATATTCCAATTGTGGTACAAATCATTTCAACAGAGTAAGGCGTTGGATTTTGCCACACAGTTTGTAAAGTCTGCGATCTCTGAATAGGCTTAAACCCGACTGAGTGTACTAGGTGGTCTGGCTAACCCGAGGGAATATAAGTATAAAAATATTCGCAAACAAGAAAAAGCCATTGATTGTACTATAAATAAATCATTATAGAGTTTTACGTTACTTGGTAAAAAAATATTCACTGCAAATAGAGAGAATGTGTGTTAACATCATTTTAAATAAGTATACAAATATTTAATATGAAAGTCTTTTCTGATATATTTGTAAAAATGTCCTACTTGCTTAAACGAATAGGATATTTTTACAAATATAAATATATAGTCTAATATAATAAAAATAATATAATAAATAACAAAATATAATAATAAATATATATTAAAAGGGTAGGCAGAGAGAACCTAGTGTCATGGCATTCCATTTACCGCTTTCCGCCTGAATTCGGGAAACTGCGTGTTGAGTGGCGGAATCAAGGCTGCGTTTTGTCTGTCCAGAGCAGAGAAATGAAAATAGCTTAATTATAATATTTTGTTCCCAGCGGTGATCGAACCCACAACCACGGCGTTACAGTCACACTTTGTCCCACTGAGCCACAATGACGTCCTATTTCCTATAAGTTTGCATATTGAATGTTTGTCTATGTAGATTACTGTATTATTTGTAATAAAGCAGTTTTCGAATCACACACCTCATTATTATTATATCGTAATGAGTGTTAAATTACTGAGTGTGAGGTATATGGGTTCATTAAAAGCAAAACGTAGGGAGCATGTAAAGGCAGGTTTTGATACCTGTTCGTCGTACACTCGACCTACTAAACCTGTTGCCATGAGTATTAGGGCGACAATATTTGTAAAGTATTGTTAAATGTTTTAATACACAGATATTTATCACACATAATATATTTACAATACATTCACAGATAAAAATAAATAATTTGTTTTTTATCCATATTGTCCAAAAATACGCTATTATGGCTCAGTTGATAAGTTTCTATCTACGCGTTTGTTCTAGGTTCAAAGTTCGCTTGGCTTGTTTATATTAAGGACATGTTTTTCCTCTTTTTTTTCCCCTATTTTTTTGAATAGAGTCGCGTTGGTAATTTCACAAGTAATATCATCAAAACGGGCGAAAAATAGAAAAAGGCGCAGCTTAGTGTATTACTAGACTACCGTTGCCTGTACAAGTATAAAAAGAAATGAATTACGAAGAACATTTATGGGATAATGTGTTTTTATAATTAAGTCGTATTTTAATTTTCCATTTTCAAATGTGATTCCGGATATTGTCGTACATCTATAGCATAGTTTAGCTAATCAATAACAAGCTTTACTCACAATATGGTGCTATCCAAACGGGCGCTCAGCGCTAGGTAATCGAATTGGGTACATTGATCAAGCCTTTCGTCCGTTGACGTTCTGCCTGTTAGGCATAAATTGGACGAAATGGAATGCTCTCTATGGTAGAATACTTTCATATACGTAAAATATGAGGTATCATAATAGTTCAGTTTTTGAATAAATTAAGAATTTTTAGCCAAATAAATAGCCAAAATAATCTGTTTACTAGAAATAGTTAAATTTATCATCTTTTATATGTATTTCAAAAAACATATTAAATTAAAAGTCAGACCTGTTCGTCGATAATGACTTATAGTAAAATATACACAGTATACAGCCACATTTAAACAAATTTTGGCAGCAAAAGTTTCTCGTAAAAATGATTCTATAAAGGAATTTTTTTATCATGTTTAGTTAAGATATTAATTTACATATTCTTAAGTACAAATAAAATATTTTCAATAAAAAGATAAAACTCGCATCTTTATAACTAGTTGGATTAAAAAAGTATTTAATATTATATTGTCTGAGCTTGTTATTTAAAATATATTCGCCTATTTTATAATGGTCACCCTATAACTCAAGCGGCGGTTTGCCTTGTCCGGACGTTTCTGCGCGCGCGCAACTCAACACCGGATCCTCCTTGTGTGATAATACGACTGAATACAATGCACTTATTTTCTAGACTCTCTCTTCAAGGCTGAATGCCATATTATATATCTATAATTAAATGATAAGTTTTTAATTATACTAGTAGCCCTGTTGACGTGTTTATGCGCCTTGCCTTAGCAACGAGTATGTTACTGTAAATAAAAGTGGGTGTCTGAGTCGTGGTAGTGTGTAATATTTAATTTATTATTTTAATGTTTTTCTAATGCATTGTTATATAATATTGGCTATCTGCGCTTTTTCTCCATGCAAACTTTAACTTTTTCTCAACAAGGGCACAAAATGTTTTATAACATAACCTCAAAAAACAACCTATTGCCATATTTTTATTGACAGGCAGACTGTGAAACTCTACACTTGCTTCATGTCCTACATAGTATATCTATAATTAGTATTATTTTTCACAAAGAAAATAAAATTATTTGGTGTTAAGTATTACATCGTATCAAGATCTATTTTATTAAGTTAAGTTCGCGCTGTGTTTAGTTAATCCCTAAACTTAGAATTACTTTCTGTCTATTAGTCTGGATATTTATATATGTAGTTTTCTATTCTATTATTCTATTATCTTCACTCTTTTTTCCGCTTAGCAGGGTATTCAAAAACAATCTATGGAAAAAAACCCTGTTCTCCACTTTTGACCCCAGTTCGAGACATTGCGCGTTGAATAGTGGACCTCAAAACCTCGCTTTGTCTTACCAAAGTGGAGAAATGAAATTAATTAATAATATCTACAAGTGGTGATCGAACGCAAAACCTATTATGTCAGTTGCAGTCACACGCCTTATGATTTAACTTACATTGAAATTTAATTTCATCATTAATTTATGACACAAAAATAATTGGAAGGTTTTCGAATAAATAAAATTCACTATATTACGAATAAATGATGTACAATTGAATATTATTACCATCCAAGGCACTCATAGTTTCCATTAAAACTAATAATGATTAATGTTTTTTTCGCCTTGCAATCTACGAACGATATATGAAAGCTCTACGACCTTACTTAATGTATTATATGTATTATGCGAAATATCCATCAAGATAATCAATACTTTGTGGCGGTTCTCTGATGAGTAATAATTAGACGTCTAGCATATATCTGGACCTCCGATAGCGAATATAATAATGTTGTCGAGGCAATAATTTTCTAAGGACGGAATCAATAGCGACATGGTTATCTGCTTCGATGAATAACTGAGGGAAATTTATATGACCCAAATGGGAAACGAAAGCGTTATATATAGTCGTTACAGTGACCTGGGAAAGGTGTTGATGCACTACATCAGACTCTAAGAGATAAAGTTTTCAAGATCAAGGTATTTGTAATTTTGAATTTTAGCATCCATGTGCAGGCTGAAATACAATACAGTACTAAGATAATCTATATCTATTGTAAATTTATTACTTAAGGTTTCATGCTCTTTCAAAATATGTGCAATTTAATTTTGGATCTAAATTTTGTTATTCGAGAGCCCAGTGACTTATTGAAGATAAAAATAATTTAATGAAAAATAATATTATGAAATGTCCTAGATAACCAATTTGTTAAATATAAATTATTAATAAATGTAATTATTTAATACAATATACGGCATAATTTTCATAGATTGTTTTGTTTACTGTTATATATCTAGTATATTATCCGCATTCTAGTATATTATTAAATATAATAAAAATATAGTACCGCAAATTAATATCTGCGAGCAGCCACTGCAAAAGCTACCGCACGCACAAGTGGATGAATGAAAGGCAGAAGACGACATGTTAATTCTGTAGAAATTAACTGTCTTTTTTATAAGACTCATGACACTTTTGACATTAAATTGAAAATGAAAAAGACGAGTTAAGATTATTCGATGTACCTATGAGAATGAAAGCTGACACTAGTCTGTTTTACAATAGTACTAGGAATGTTAATGAGTAATGCTCTCGCCCACATCCGCTAGTAGATATCTGTATGGAGCTGTTGGTTGACAAAGGTCAGGCTCCGGTCACGAGCTGAACCCGCGACCGATACTCATGGGAACAGCTGCGACGCTACTATTGGTTTTGTGTTAGTTTTAATATAAAACGATTCAATTTTCAAATAGAAGAGATTTTTGTATTAGAAGTAAAAATATTTAAGTGAGCTCTAAATAAATTTGCATTGGATTTTACATATTGTTTTTATTTCTTACTTTTCACAATTTTTTATATTATAACATTTTCTTTATTAAATATGAACATACAATATATAACCTACACATATAATAATAATAAAAATAAAAACTCTTTATTGTGCATCCCCAAATTGAAATAAAAATAGAAATAAGTTAAGTAAATAAAAACATGCGAAATTAAAGAAAATAACAAAAGAATATACATATACATATGTATAAAAATACTTGTATCGTGTACAATAGGCAGCCTTATAGCTAAACTAGCTATTTCTTCCAAGCTACCTTAAGGCATAGGAAATAACAAATTAAGAATAGGATATATTTGTATTTAATAATAAGCAACTTGCGTAACTTGAGCCCTTTAAGTCGTTACATCTTGAAGGTATATAGACAGAACACGTGACATGTCAATCTGTGCGCTATACTTTATCCAAACATATCAGATGGACATCTATGTAAGATAATAACACGCTTGAATTTGAATTAAGATTCATTTTATTTTAAATTTTAATACAATATATTTACAAATTCATTAATGTAATGATAATCTGAGGGCAACGAGGCGAAGTGGGACACCGTCTGATTAGTTGTGGGTTCGATACCTAGTCGAAGGAATGATTTCAATTATTTTCATTTCTCTCTTTTGGTACGACAAATTCGGCCACGAAATATCATATGGATAGCAAAATGTCGTACACTAGTTTTTCTCTACCTACTCTACTATGAGGAAATAGCAAAAATCTACAACAAACTCAAATAGTAAGGGATGCAAGGTTGTATCGACCAATGGCGCCTCGCCCTCTTGATACCTTATAATGTAGATTGTCTGAATTATGATGTCTCGGTACTTAGATATTAAGCGAAAGCACCAGCCATTGTTTTTGTGTTGCCGTAAATTTATATCTAAATGGAGCATCGTGTGTTACTCCTTGTCTATGAGTTATGTCGTGCTTGAGAAAATGAAGGTAGTATTCTAATTTACATATCGCCAATTTCGCTTCTACTTTTGTTATGTGTCACACTTCCTCAACAAGGTTTATATAAGGTTATATAATATATATTAAAGTACTTTAAAATGTTATGGTAAATATTTGTAAGTGAAAAATAGCTAAGCAGAGTTTCAATCAACTATTACATTTTTGTAACGTTTTTAAAGTGTTATTCACACACTTAGGATTTCGGATAAGAAATACAAAAATTCTAATAATTTTTTATTCAGTTTCCAACATTGCACTCAACTAATCGCGTTTACAGTCAGACGATGCAACAATAATATTAAATATTAATTATTTGAATGCATAGTTTTAATTTTTTTATTATTCCTTTAATAAATATGAATGCACTAATTACAATGCATAAAAATAAATTGTATGTAAAATTATTTAAGTGAAAAAAAAAACTTGATGATTGATTGATTCAGGTAATTATATCTTCATTGAAAAGAAACGGGGTCACTCATCTGATTATTGCAAAACAGTTCAGCTGTTTGCGTTTATACTTTGCATGTATCTTTTATAACTTTTAGAATTATATTTCATTGCGATTAATTTTTGATTTCATTTAAATATATTTAGGCTCTGTTGCGAGATGCGATTTCTGTTTGGTTTCGTATGGTTTCAGTCTTCATTACAGTTACTATTTATTTTGTCATAATCTCACAAAAAATATGAATGTGAAAATGACAAGCCAAGATCAGCAGTATCAAGAATATGAATGATGGCCGGTTTTACTGACAAAATTATTCAGATATATTCATGAGTGCCAAATCCTGTAGATAACAATGAAAGTTTATTTATAAGAACAAAAGACATTCTAAAATAAATTTTGAAACACAATTTTTAATTTTTTTCTAATACAACAATGTTGACTTTTTAAATACATATTATCGATTCTTTGCAGATGAATTATTCACGAAAGCAATAATTTACGATAAATTGAAGCCCAATGCCATAGACTAGTAATATTATAATTATAATAAAGATGAAATAGCTGTCGATAGCGTTAGACTGTAAAAGCGAACATTGTGTGTAAAATTTTAATTCCGCGAAATCGTCATATTAGCCTTTAGACGCCCACTTCTGGGCATAGGCCTCCCCCAAGGATCTCGATTTCGGGGAATCATTTTAATTAATTATTATCAATATTATTAAATATATTAGAAATCAATCGCAACTTCAATTTATTTATTGGAACGGTAAACCATTATAAGCCAATTGTATAGGCGACGTTTAGACGCGACTAAGCAGCACAGAGACATTTACGTTACTGAACGCAGCTATCACTCGCTGTAACGCACCACAAACTGTCACCCGCCGTTTTTACTCTACCATCGTTGCGCAGAGGGACACAGCCTGAAGCTGATGCTGATGATTTTCTGACAGAAAGTGAAAAACGAAGTGCTTGTTTAACAAGCACTTGTCTCTTCCTAACATAACATAGAATAGGTGTGGGTGCTTCAACAAATACTATTTTTCAAAATTAAAATTAAATTTTGATTTATTTATTTGTAAAAAGTTTACTTGTGGTTATTATATAATAAATAATTAAAATACTATATATACTCGAACAAAAGTTACCCAATAATGCATAACCGTTAATTAATCATTAAATCATTATAATATTTGACAAGTTCATTAGATGTTTTTAGGCTCCTATATACAATCCGATCTTGATATCATAATAAAGGAACGGTTATGGAAGTGTACTTCATTAATTATTAAAGATTTCCCCAACCGAGTTTAATACACAAGCTGAATTTTATGTTAATATTTGGTATCTCGAACTGGTGTTAGTATTTATGTATAGCTTTTGTGCCTGAGCTGGACTTAAATTACAATTGATGATGACACCTGATGTAGAACTATAATAGATCTAAACTGTAAGATATATAGCTATGAAACCTAAAAAATGTTGTCGAGCGTGATAAAAATAATCCGTTAACATTAAGAAAATAATTCACAGAAATTAAGATCTGGAACTCGTATGGAAAGAAAAGAAGTGTCACTACGTCATTTTCGTCTGCCAAGAGAGATAAGAGTGAGACTGAAAAAGAATTCAATCGTCTGGAACATCTGGCGTGTAAGTCTAAGAGACAAGAAAATTATCACCTTAACACAAATTATTATTTTAAGCTCTAGTGTCAAAATGTGGTAAATGGTATAAATGGAAGCAGTATGTCATAATGCCCACTTGAAGGAAGATGCGGGAATAAACTAGTTGTTTAAAATTTCTAACATTTTTTTTAAAGTATTATTCGCACACTTACGAAATTGAAAAACGCATATAAATTTGACGTTGCGTTCAAATTTGAACTGGACAATTTCGATTTGAACCCACACTTCTTGAAAACCGTTCAAGCGCTCTGATCGCTAAGCCATGCGTTATACATCCAGCTACGTCGCAATTCCTATACGCTTATTAAAACTTATATTTGTTGTACGTACTACTACTAGACTACTTTGCAAAATAATTAACGTTCAGTAGTCATTGGTTTCTCATTAGCTTTGAATTAGGAACCTTCACTGTATGCACAAGTAATACTTAGATTGTAAATACAAGTGTGCAATCTCATGTCAGTGGAAATTGCATAATCATACATACCATTAATTGGATGTTAGTTTCACTTTCAATAAAACAGTTTCAGTGTCAAATATATACTGCAAGCGAAAATTACATCAATATGTTTGTATTAGTCAATTATGTAGAGATTTTTCGTTGGAAACAAAATATTCATCATGTTTATTTTCAGCATTACGCTAATTCCCGGTTTCCCCAGAGAGA
Source organism: Podotricha telesiphe (assembly GCA_038994665.1). Lineage (NCBI taxonomy): Eukaryota > Metazoa > Arthropoda > Insecta > Lepidoptera > Nymphalidae > Podotricha > Podotricha telesiphe. Next base: position 290,378 of record JAOYRR010000230.1, on the reverse strand, counting down.
ATCTAGTGTCCAGACACTCAATACACAGCTTTTCGCTCGAAATTGATGCATTGCGTGTTGAGTGGTTAACTAAAAATAAATGTAAATATTCCTCCAAGTGAGAGTCGAACCCACAACCATCGCGGTTACTGTCAGATATTGTCTCCATAATGTTCTGGAATTATCTTCAGGCGACGCTTGTGTTTAATCTGGTGATAATGCATTGTTAATTTTTGTCTATTATGATATATACTACATTCAAAGTGGTCTTGGAATCTAATATGAAAAGATAAATAAAAGCTGTCCATCGATATAAACCTAACTTCGGCCTTACTCATCCTCACTGCGACAATTTGATATAGGCACTAAAATTTAAAGAAATATCACGAGTTAGCTTGTTTTATTTTTGCAACTGTAACTGAGAGCGACACCTTAAAGTGCCCCCGGAATCGCTAAAATCTCACCAGACTACATATTTTAGAAGCGTCGACTCCGCTTATCTTTTTGATAATGCGGACTTTTAGATATTTATAGACGTTTTTCTTAGCGGCTTTTGTGTTTTGAAATTTATCCAATATTGATATTACTCATTCCCTAATAAAATATCACAAACATTAATTAAGAGAGAGCATTTTTTCCCTGTGTAGGTTTAATATAGTAGTGTAAATCTATATATTTTTTTAAAGTACCCTTAAGTATTTTGTTCTTTTTAGCTCTAATAACTCACGCATATTCCGCGAATGACAGATTAAACTGAGAAAAACTCAAGTTGGGATACTGGACTTAACACTCAATTTAAGACTTTACATGTTGAGTAGTGGAACCCAACGCAGGGTTATGCCCTATGTGAGGCAAAATGAAAATGAATTAAATATAATAATATTACATAATAAGTTTTGAATTAGTGTCGTTTGTCTTTTTGGTTTTCTGAATACTATACTTCTGTAAAATAATGAGTATCTAAACAATTATTGCAGTTCCTAAAAATGCATATTGTGTATACAATTGTATTTACATAAGTAAGCATGAGTTACTTACGACTGTTAACATAACTATTGATATCTAATACCTTATCTAGTATCTTAGAAGTTTAGATACACGCTTTTTGAAAGATATATATTTGGAAAACGTATGAAAATTTGAACCCAGCGGGATTCGAACTCGCGCCTCTTGGAAACCATCCAACCGCTCTGACCGCTAAGCCATGGTTCTACACGCAGCTGCGTCAAAATTCTTATACGATTATTAGAACTAGGCAATTAGGCAAGCAGAGAGAACCTAGTATCAAGATAATTTGTTCTCCACTTTCGGCCCAAATCCGAGATATCGAGTTTTGAATGGCGGAACAAAACGCCGCGCTTTGTCTCGTCACCAGAGCGGGAAAAAGGAAATATAATCATTTCCCCGAATGGGAACCGAATCCACTACATCGCACAGTCAGACACTATCAGACTGGGCCACGATGGAAAACCTTTTCTATTTTAGAAATATTGTCCAATTAATTTCTCGAGAAAATAATAATCTTATATACATTTGTCACTATTTGATTATATTGACAGAAAGCACAACATAATAATTAATTTCTCAGCTCTCTGTTCAAGTACAGCAAAATGGACATTAATATTAGTAGATTTAAATTATAAATTATGAGTCTTCGTCTTGAGTTTAATAGCTGCCGTAATAAGGTATTCATAGTAAAGTTTAAAATTATGAATAATAATATCAACTTTATGCCACATTAAGTTAATTACTTGTATTGGTTATTTGTTGTAGTTGTTTACAAATTTATTGCTAATTTATAGGCTTAATTTTAATTTAACGAGGCTTTATAAATAAATATATCTATAATGTTTAATATATATCATATAGTACATGAACCTATTACTTATATAATATATCTGTAAGTACAGTTAATTAAACAAGCTCTTTGTAACTTCTCTATTTTATGAAAATATTTTATTTAAATCCTTCTAAATATTATTTTGTACAATATAATCGGCCATCAATCAGTTTGATATATCACTCCAAGAATGACAAATTGGTACTGGTGAATATTTTACTACATATTAGGCAGATTAAACCTCGTGTACTTTAATTGATATAGTGTTTTTATTAAAATCCTTTTAATTTAATACACATTTAAAGAGCAGGTGTATTCAGAAACAAAGGAAAAATTAAAAATTGTTTTTAACGTTAAAAAAAAATGTGATTTCAACCCGTAATGATCGAGTTTAATAAAAACAACAACTGAACTGAGAGTAGGTGTTCGATTCCCATTCGGTGGAATACTTAAATAATTTTCATGGAATACTTAAATAATTTTCATTTCTTCCATCAAGACAAAGGGCTGTGTTGAGTTCCACCACGTGGGACGCAGTGTCATCACGACTTCGCGTGGGAAATGTAGAACGTAGTGTCTTGTCACTAGGTTCTCTCTGACTACTCCGGTATGTGGGTCCGTGTTGTATCCATGCATTATTTATAAGCAAACATTATTTATAATTGGTCCGTAAATGGCCAATTTACATAATATTTGCCATAATACTCATATTAACGAAAGTTGTGTTACTGACATTTTTTTTTTAAAACATTTATCATAACTATAGTTTGGCCTATTCTTATTTGTAGTTATTGCAGTGGCTTTGGTAAGGCTCTACTATGCCGCAATGACGTAGAATATATTAGCACAGTGCATAGTCCTTTGGCGCATGTACGAAAAATTGGAGTGCAGTTTTCAAATGTAAGGTTATTTTTTTATTTTGTTTACTTTTTTTTCTTTTGATTTAGAATTTTTTAACATTTATAAAATCTATTCACCTTATTATTGCAAATTTATATTATTTCTTAGTACGATTCAGTTAAAAATTGTCGGTTTATTGAAACTATAGCAATCAATAACTTTTCATGTCCATTTTCTTTTTTGTAATATATACAAAATGTTTAAAAATAGTAATATATACAAAGTGTTTAAAAATAGTAATAGTTAAAAATAGTATGCATTGTATTACAATTATATTTTCATTAAACTGTAAGGTTTGTTTGTTTTGTTTTGCTTTTCCATTAAACACAAATTAGGCTTCTTTATGGTACTGTATGTCGCTCTCTAATACCTACTCTACCTTACTATATTATGAAATAAGAAAACTAAGTAGAATTAAAATTAATAGCACAATTTTGATTCACTTTTAATGTGAAAGAGAGATCGAAAAGAAAGAAATGCAACAGATGCTTTTAAGAAGCTCTTAATAACATATTCTTAACAAATACAAAGCTTTAAATTATTTTTTTAAATCAAGACTGCCATACTGACCAGATACAGCTGATACTCACTCGTCTTTGATAACATAAAATTCATGTTATATATTTAACCACTCAGTCACGAGTCTCTTATATCAAGTAGAATATTATGAAATGGCACAATAATTCATTTTAACTATATAATTGTTGCCATGTTAGTTTTGCTTAACAAAGGCAAGCGTTAATAAATGTTACTCAGATCCGCAATATCCGTGTGATAAACACTTTAAGCACAGTACATTTAATGTCATTATTTATGTCGGTTTTATGTTACCATAAATTAGTCTGTTACTATAGATTTTATTTAGATTATTTTTTCAATCGAGTTGTAATCGAGTGAATTAATTTTTATGTCAATCTATTAGATATTGATGAGTGTCTTGTCAGTTTGTGAGTGCTTAAATATTACGCGTTCGCTGTACTTTTCTTATTTAAATTGCTTAAAAATAATAAAACTTCAGATATATTTTTTCAAAGTTTTTTAGTGCCGTTTCTATTTTTTTATATAAATATATCGCTTTTTGTCTATTTAGCACTAACCTGAAACTTATATTGAATATGCAAACATATTCAACTTCATTATTGTTACTTTTTATCTAATATGTAAAAAAACAACATTTAAGCTATTATGTCTTGTTCTGATGATGTTTCTAAAATAACTTGTTATGCCAAAATTCATTAGGTTTTTAAGTTCTCTATCCTATAAAAAGATTTAACATTCCAAGGCTAGCTTTGGTCGAATTTTAATCAATATGGCGGCAAAGTTAGTAAAACATCAAACAAAAACGAGATAAGTACGAATTGATATTTATTAATCTATCCATCCCATTAATATGGTAATTTACCAATGAATGCTTGCACGCAAAAACCATTGAGCGAATTTTAATGAATCTTCACGGCTTTGCGCTCTAAAATATCGTTCAATAATCGCTTACGATTCATCCACGCGCTCTCTATAATAATGGCCAATTTGAACATACATAGGACTTGTATATGTGTGATTATTTTTTTATTAAAATATGCGTAATTAAAAGCGTCAATACTAAATGTTGTTTTAAGCTATAATATTACAAAAAAAAGTAATTTGTGATATATAGACACCTTCTTGAAGATGTTATATTTTGAACGTATTTAAGTAATTATGTTCTCTATTTTTCTCTAGTTCTCTCGAGAAGACAAGGAAATTGAGCGTTATACTTGTGATAGTTACGCAATCAATCAAAAAGTCCGAGTACCTTGAGTAGGTCTCAATTTGAGTGCAAACCTACCATATAAAGATTATAATTTTTCTATTATATTTTGTTTTAATTTAATTTGTAATACATATTTCAGCAATTGTATAAATTCTACATTTTACTTACTGTCTGTATAAATTTTAAATAAGATAACATGAATTATTAATGAAATTAATGAATCTTGGCAAAAAACAAAACAACACAATGCTATACGTTTTCTAAATATGTCGTTTTTTTTCAAACAATGCTTAAAGTATTCACCATAATGTATTATATATTTAGGTGTTAGGTGTTTCAAAATACTTTTGTGTCAATATAAATAGATTATTAAAAATATAGAAGAACTGTATCAAAAGCGGAATAACGGAAAGAAATCGGCAAATTTTCGATCTTAAGCCATTGTATCCGTGGTAGTCTCGTAAGGTGCGGGTTATCAGCGGCTAAATGTTAATCGTGCAAACTAAGAGAAGGGCCGTGCGAATACTGGAACATTTCGTCACACAAATTTTCCGTACTATCCGTCTAACAGTTATTGTAATACTTTATGCAAAATTATTTATTGACGGGTATATTATAAATACATTTAAATTAAATGTATATATAAGTGTGATTTTATTTGTATTTGTATGTAACAATGTATTTCAATTTTCAAAACATATATCGTAGTCTAGATTTGTTTGATTTTTCAAATTACTATTCACTTGGGAACCTTATTTCTCTTCCATCACTAGCTGCATACCTCAATCGACGGGAATTTATCGCGTGCAAAAAGGAAATTGCTTTTAAAAATACATCAAAAAGTGTAGAAAAGTATTACCAACAGCAAAATACAAAATAGCTTACATTCATACCAATAACACTATTATAGCAAATGCACCTGCATAATGAGCTGGATATATTTTAAAAACAAAATATAAAACAACAGAAACATGGCGAAATTACTATATACTAAGTTCAGCGGCCCCATAAAGCGACTTGAAAGCCTTCCTTTGGGAGTTGCCAGACGGCGAGAACAAAAAACCAATTTCATAAAACTATGCACCCAACTGCATGCGGGGTCCACAACAATAAATGAGCAAAGCCAGAACCTGATGTTTAGTGCTTATATTCCAGCTCATTGGCACCCTACAGCGCTACAAACCCCTTTTAATTACAAAGCTTTCTCCATATACAGTGGAAGCATTTAAATGTTCCATAAACCGCAATGGATATAGAATGCTTATTTATATCGCGCTCCGGTAGTGGAATCTGCGAGTTCGTCACTCACACAGAAGTACGTGTGACGTCGGGAGGCTTTGACTGCACACTTGTTAAAATTTACGTCGCGTCAGTCTGCACCGAGCCGCCGTTCGTGTAGCGCGTGTCCGTTGGCGCCGCGACGCCGATCCTCCGATCGCGAAAAAAGTTTAACACACGAAACTTTCTTGAGACTTTCCTTTCAATTTGTACACTGTTGAAGTGGAACTGTCTGCTTTTGACCCAAGTTAAGAGTGACCTTACTTCAAACCGGAATTCGGTATCCCAAACGGGTTTGGCCTCCGGTCCCGGACAGGACATTCGTGTAGTGATAACTTGATTTTCAGTGCTGTGTTCAGTGTGACTGGATTTTTCATTGCCGTGTGAGATCGATAAAGGAGCTGGTCTCTGCCTCATAAGGTCGGCTTTAGATAACAGTGCTGTCAAACTTTACAGTAAGTATTGACTTAGCAATGCGTTAAAATCCTTACAACAAATCTTATTGACTTCAAATACAATATCTACATCTCATTAAATGCATTCGAACCGTAAGACCGATAAACAGTGAAATATATCCTTGTACCGATAACGTGACAAAAATGTAGCCGATCGTTTTTTATAATAAAATAAATTACTCCGCTTTCAATCATTAAAACAAGTCTTATTTCCGTTTTACAATGGAAATTATAATATCGGACGTTTTAATTAAAGGAACTAAAGTATCGCGGGCTTAGACGAAGTCTATGCGGCATTAGAGAGGAAAAGTGTCATTGGCTCGGTTCGCGTAAAAACCGATCGAACGCAGATGTTATTTTTATTTAACAGCTGTAGTAACAAGCAGTTTCAAGGAGGCCGGATTTAATATCACATCCGGACTAAGATAAGTTAGGGTGTGAGTGCAATTATAAAATTGCTAAAGTTTAAAAAATCAGGCCATATTGTATAAAGTTTACGTAAAATTATTATATATATTATGATAATTATAAAAACTTTGTATATTCGGTATCTAGCCGTATCAAACTAATATGAACTTATATAACTAAATTCACTTGAACGTCTTCCAAAGTAATATAGCAGTAACAGATAAAATGTAAATGGACCGCGTATACGCAATTGGCATATTTAGACGGCCTCGACCATGCCATGTCTCAAACGAAAGTATGCATGTGTCTATTGCAGAGCTATTCTCAACAGATGTGCAAAAATCAATCAAAAAAAAAATACTATTGTACGTTCTGTGCGAGTAAAAAAAAGTTTGCGCCGCTAACTCTATTATTTTTTATTGCAAAGCAAAATTCGCTCTCGACACCAAGCGTAAGTAATGTGGTATTAGTTTTTTTTTTCCACTAAGAGAAAATATTCTCAACACTGTCATGAACTTTGCTTCATCCAGTGGACCTCGCAGTTTTTGTTCGCTTTTCGCTTGGCCTCGATCGTCACCGTATCACTATTTAACATCGGAATCGAGATTTTATTTCATAAGTCATAACTGATCGCTTGTTGTTGCTTTTATATGCTAACGGTTTATTATCAAACTTTATATATAAATTTCCGTATGGATTTAGATTTTTTTATATGATATATTCTTTTTTATGATAAAAATGTGTATTTTCAGTAGTAATATTACCGTAAGTTAAGTGTATATGATTTGTTTGTTAATATCCTCATGTTGTTAAAAATCCATTAAAATAGTTGAAAATGTTATTAAAAAATGTTTTATAATAGTGCAAATGTGAAACATTTTAACAACGAAATTATTTTAAATGTAATATCTACGTAAATAGAGATATGATCACGCTCCTTGATAAAAGAGTACCAATGTACAGATTAATACCATATCCTTCATATAGATTAGAAATTACTTAAGTACTTAGTTCAAATTTAAAAAATAACTATGAAAAAAACACTGTATAATTGTTTTAAGTAATGTATAATATATATTTTTTTTAACATTTTTTAAAGTGTTATTCGCACACTAAGGAAATTGAAAAAGACATTTAGAAAACGTATAAAAATTTGAACCCGTGAAAACCGTTCAAGCGCTCTGACCGCTAAGCCATGCGTTCATTCTTGGCATGAATGTCTTTTTCAATGTATAATATTTTATTATATTTTATATAAACAATTTTTTTGTTTTTTTATATTAGCATCTAATTAAGTAATTACTTTTTCACAATATAATTTTATTTCAAAATTGATAAGATTAGATGTCGTGACACTAATCTTTATCTTGCAATGTATAAAAATAAAGAAGATATCTTATTTGCTTGCCATTATCGCATCATTCACAACTTATATATATTGATTTTGATTTCTATGTCTATAATTTTTGACGCCATCGCGGCGCTGTTAGGAATAATTTAATTATACACGCAATGTTTGTTGGTTGAAACCTTATTTAGTCTCTAAAAAGTACAGAAAATTGATTGAAGATGCGTGAACAAAAAAATTTTTCTCGGCGCAACGTCTATAGGAAAAAAAGATGTCTGCTTTTAGTGGTTAGAGGCATCTCTAATGACTGAGATTGTGTCTTGGTGTACCTTAGCAACGTATGTGTGTTTGATAGACGCTTTTGTCATTTAATGCAAATGCCAAACACAAACATGCCTTTCTGAACGTTTTATATTTTTTTATATATTCCTTAGTTTTTCTTTTCACGTACTAATAATAACTGATTAAAAACACATATTAATATAATCCTACTATATATGAACAAATTTCATTAAAAAATTACCAAATTTATCAAGATTACTTTAAATAATATATTCATATACTAATTGTATTAATTATATATCATATGTATCAATAATTGTTACATGTTACGTCAAAATTTGTACACTTTGCACAACGATTGCAAATATTGATTTTGACAGTGTATCGAATAAATCCTTAGACTTGCTCAATTAATGCTAAATTTGACATGGTGTTCTTAGAAGTGGGCGATTACGTATGACTGTAATGTGTAATTGATTAAATTGATAATTAAATACGAATAATAATTAATCGATTATATTTTGCGTGTTTTAATTAGTAATCGTTTGTTTTTTATGTGTTTAATGTGTTTGTTTTTTATATATTTATAATAAATGTGACATAGAGTACTCATATTTTAACGTATATTGGTAGACCCGTTAACACAAAATACGTGACTAAATTACAAAAGTGTATGCCTAATATTTGGTAATGTGTGTAAAATTTATTTTATATGGGTTATATATTTCTAATGCATTATTATGAAAAATATTGTCCTTCTGCACTTCACTTCACCATACAGATTTTAATTGTCAAATTTCAGCTGTCAACGCAATTTTCGGCTGTAAATATAACGGATAATCAAAGAGTTAAATAAATTCATCAATTATTACAAATACATAGCAAGTAAAATAATATTATTAATACAAGTGCTAACGTAAAGAATAAACAAGTCATTACATAAAATTTTACATACAGACTGCTGCCTTAAAAATATATTAATACAAGCAGAACACTTACACTTCTTAGTTAAAGTTTAAAATCAAAGAAAAATCTCTTGTATCTAGTTCATGGTGAATCCATACACGCTTGAATATTGTGATCGCACAAAGGAACGGATCTTAGGAGGAAGAAAAGTTTTATGTAGGTCTTTCTTTTTATCATAAATCGTAAGATTCTTGGTAAAGCTTACAATGAAAAGGATTTTGAGGGACTTTAATTACGGCTGATGAGCTCATTGAGTAACAAACATATATAAAAAAAATATATATAAAAATATGTTTTTTAAGACGTAATATCTAAATCTATTATAAAACAAATGTATTGGCTGTTCCAGTGACTTCGTTCGCGTGAATGACGGAATTTAACAATGATTAAAAATGTGTAACATACATACGTTTTCTAAATAAATATGTTTTTCAATTTTCTAAGTGTGTAAATTAACACTTTAAAATATGTTAAAAATATTTGACAATGATTTTTTTTTGTGAAGCTCTGTATTAAAATTATACGATGGTAAAAACTTTCGATAATGTTGAATCGATCAACTTTATTAATCGATAACTTATTCAAATCGACTATATAAGAATATTAAGTCAAAATCACGCTATGAATATTTTATCTATTTTTGAACTTAATTCGGCAGTTTTGGTATGATGGTAGTTTTAGTATAGTGATCCGAGCGATCCTTCCTCAAGTCCATGCACACAATTTCGTTGCGGAGCTATTTTACAACGATATCTCCTAAAATATTCATTGAAATCAAATGATGTAAAGGGCGATTTTGGTTCTAATTGAATTCTTGTGTTAAATACCGTATTTATTTATATATAAGGTTTGATATCATGTTTATAAAAACACCTTCGCATATTATGCAGATATAGAAAAAAAAACATTATAATAAAAAAGTTATACTGAGTCACCTGTCTGACCTACCGACTGAGACCTTAAAGGATAGACATATGTTATCACTGACCTTTTTTTTATATTTTACTAGCTCTTCAGCTTTATATATAATTTAGTATAGATATTAACTTTATTTTGATATAAATGGTTGTGTGATCTTCTCTCGGTAGCCGCATAAAGTATAAGTATGGCCTCTATTATTATTTTAATATTTTGACAATACCATAACAGTTAATATAATTCAACTTTTAGTATAGAGGAAGCTAATCGCAATTAATGACATTATTTTAATTTGCCGAATGTTACTGTCAAAATGGTAAAAGATACTTTCAAATTGCAAAACAATAAGGCCGTTGAAATAATATCGACAAATTAGGTCGAACGTTTTCAAAAACAAAGCTTGTAAGGTTAGTTAGTAACAGTACAATGCTCTTAACAGAACCTAATTGTAAAGGTCACGAGTGACTGCAATGAACGTACAGACACCGTTAAGATGGTATAAAAAAAGTTGAAAATAGTTATTGATATTTTCAAGTTTTTACTGATAATAAATATAATCTGAAAAGCCAATGGTTTTACTTATTTCTTTAGTCATATTATTAGTACTATAAGATGTGTATGATTAAATATTGTCATACATAACAGATATGTAGTCTAAAGATAGTATTTCTCCTTTAATCTTAAAATCTAAACGACTGAACGAATGTAATAAAACCATTAACTTACAATTTCAATTAACATAAAAAAAATACTTTATCACCCGATAAATGCCTTGCCTCACCTTGAGGATACTAGTTGTAGTTGTAGATATTAGTTGTAAAAGAAATATACATTTCCATTTTTCTTTTGAATGTTAAATTAAATAGACAAAGTTGCCGAAACAATCTTGTAAGCAATATTGCTTCTTGTTAAGACTGTTATATATATATATAACAGTCTTAACAATTATTGTGACTTATCTAATCAAAAACTAAGCACACTGCACTAAAGGAAACTGATACATACTGCTCATAGTACTGAATTCAAATAACACACGAAGATGATCAAAATATGAATTTACAGTCTAGTTCCGTTAATGTAAGGTCCGGTATTTCGATTCCGTTTTTTTTTGTTTTTTTTTTAATCTATTTTTATTTAGGGTCTTTTTATGTAATAATACAAAAATGCAATCCGTTTTCATCCAATCCAAATCCGTTTTGCAACTTAAAAGTTATCAAGATCAAGAAACTCCGGATTCGGGCGGAAAATGGAAACACTTTCAACCACAAACCTATCGAACTATTATACGTGATACGCGGCGGAACTCATCGCCGCGCTCAGTCTTGTCACCAGAGCAGAGAAATGTAAATAATTAAAAAATAATAATTTCCCCGTGTGGGAATCGAACTCACAACCATCGTGTATACAGTCAGATGCCTGCCTGTATTCATCAAAAAGCATAGCATATTTAATAATTACATGCTTGTCATACTTAAGACCAATCAAATATGTTTATTTAAATACTAACAAGTGATTTGTGGCGTAATTGTCAAGCTTTTAAAGCTTAGCATAATATTATGAGTTATGTTCACGATCAGATCAAATATTGGCGACCTTGTGCTTATTATTTACCTGTACTCATTGAGTAACTTGACAAGTTACTTCGTCATCGCCTTGGCACATGTAAGTGCGAAAACCATTTTGTCTTAATAACCGTGTTTTTTTAGCCTATTGATATAATGATTCTGTAAAGATGGCATTAAGAATTCATCTTTAATGCTATGATTATGGGTTCAAAGCTTATTTTACTGAGAATTGTTAGATATTTTAGATATTAAGTTCAGCTTATCGAACACTTAAACTTGATACAAAGTGTAGATTGATGTGTATAGAACACAACGGTCCCTGAACGGTCCTAAAATCATGTACAAAAAATGTATAATACTTTTATCACTAAATACCTATATGAAAAGTATTGTTACTTTCTAATCATTACACTAGTAACTTAAACTAAAATGTTATTTTTCTTAATATTGAATTACAAAAAAATATATATTTTTGTATTCTTGGACCCTGCATATAATTGCAAATTATTACTATATATAATATAACAATTCCGTAGATATGTTGGCTTAAGTACGCAATATATTTCTGTTTTTATCTCATAAGTAAAAGTGCATTCTATAAGCCTCAGAGGCTAAAAGAAGACAGCTTCTGTATAAAGTTGATTTAAAATAATAGGTATAATAACTTTTATGTTTGTTTAGTACAATGACTAGTTTCACGCGGTCATTGTTCGCTTCGCTTCTTGTGGTAACAGATAAAATTATGTAATGTTTTAACAGAATGTTGGAAATTTTTATTAAGCCAAATCATATAAATTAAACTAATTAACATTCTCATATTAAAGAATAAAAAAATAACAATTATTTATAAAAAATTAAAGAAAATTTTCATTGCAATAACTAGAAAAAAATAATTAAATATAAAAAGACATATTTAGAAAACGTATAAAAATTTGAACGCAGCGGGATTAAATTTTTATACAAATTTTTATATATTTTTATACATTTTCTAAATATGTCTTTTAAATTTCCTTAGTGTGGGAATAACACTTTAAAAAATATATATAATTAAATATATTCATATATTTACCACGTGTTCCTTACAGATATAAAGGTATTAAATCTGCAGCTTTCAGTACGCTTACCGAATTCTCATCAAGTATGTATGACTAATCCAACGCCTCCGTGGCCGTGAATTCGATGATTGTTCAAATCAATGCATATTGCATAACGACGATGTTAAATATTTAGCACTTAGCACTTGCAAAAACTTAAGACTTATTATTCGTAATATATATAAGTGTATTTTTAATGGAGGCCGTCGTGGCGCAGTTCGATAGCTTCTGACTGGAAACGCGACGGTTGTGGATTCGATTCACATTGGGAATTATATACTATTTTAATTTTCCCGCTCTAGTACTTAACACGTAATGTCTCGATTTCGGGCGGAAAGTGGGGAACACAGTGTCTTGACACTAGGTTCTCTCTGGCTTCCCTGCTCTGTGGAATAAAGCGTGAAGCTGTATGTATTTTTATACATATTATTAAATGTATTTTTAGTAATATATATATTTGTAAGTAGTGTAACCCACAACTTCGTTTGCGTGGACTACATAACGTGAAATATCTATTTTTCCGTTCTTGAAGGAAGTTTCTTATTGTTCCCTTGCACTCCCAAGGAACCTGCAAAATTCTAACTTTCTACGCTCAGTCGCTTTTGTGGCTATTCAACTAGTCAGTAACACAAGTGTGTTATAGAATTATTATTTAATAAAAATGTATATTTACGCGAAATAATGAACTTCATATTGGTTGGAGGCTCTGGTTCCATTCGGGGAAACGATTATATTTAGAATATTTTTCTCTTTGCTCTGGTTTCGGTTTGGGTTTCAACGTTTTTTCGATTCAAAGCGGAAAGTGAAGAACGGAGTGTATTGACACTACGTTCCCTCTGACTATAATGCTAACTAGGTAAAAGCGTGAAGCTGTAAAAAAAATATATATCTCGTAGGATATTTACGCTTAAATGGAGCTTTTCGTGAATTCATAATAAGAAAACAAAGCTCTAGCTTTTATAATACGGATATTAATTATAGAGATTTATTATTGTTATTTTAGTATTTTATTTATGATTTATCAAAATACAAAGCAACTCTATTTCACCATTAATATTTATGCAATATCTAACACTTTCACCAATTAAGAAGGAATTCATAGCCCGATAGCATTTGTCATCAATCAGTTATAAAGACCTCTTATGATTGAACGTTTGACGAAAAATCCATTACAAGACTTATCGCGCATGCATAATAAAGGGCTCGCACACGTTTTAAAATCTTTTTATATATAACTGTAAATACAGTATATAAGAAAATTAACTAAAATTTGTAAAATAAAATTGTTATGAGGTCAATATCCGCCTAACGCCGTATGACCAAACAATATGATTTAATTTTCAATACAAACATTCCTCTATTTAGAATCTGATCCCGTACCCTATATTTTATTGAGATACACCTGACAACTGAGACACGACGGTCTTCCAGATGTAACCAGCGGTGTATCAAGAAAATGTAATAGTGGCAGTGCCTTACGTAATTTATTGTTAAATTCTACATATTAAGTATAATTAGCGTTTTAGAATGTCCGTAATAAATGTTTGACTTTACGCTTGTGGTTGAGGATTCGATAGTATTTAAGGCGAATGTTGTTATTCTTTAAATACTTTATAATCGGCTTTCTCTAAAAACAAATGAAATTCTGGTATTTAGAGAAGTATTAATATTTTAAAACAAAATTAAATAAGCCATTCTTGTACAGTGGGACAGTGGAACTATAATTGCTATTGGCTATGGGTTCGTACTCCACTTAGTAGAATTATCATAATATAATTCTTCTGGTGAACAAGGCCAAGTACGGCGTTGAGTTTCGCTACTCCACTCACAATGTCTCATATTAGCGCGGAAGGTGAGAGAAACAAAAAAATATTAATAATTATCGCAAATAACATATGTCTTAAACACTAAGGCCATATATTTAATTTATCTTAATGCGATACGAATTGTGGCTACCATGAGATTTTTGTATTCCTTCCATCTTTCGCAGCAACCTCTTGCTGAAACAACATTTGGTGAAACCGGTCGTTATCACTTGGGAAGGTAAAATTATGAGTACTTAGTAATTTCACCTGGCTTTTGCTTTAAATTTTGTGAGATATACTTTTCATCGATCAATACTTTTCAGTGTTACACTGCGATTCCTATAAAATACAGACTAAGCCACAGACTAAGGTGATTTTTTTTAATAAAATACTAAAAATAATTGTTTTATATGATTTTTTTTTACATTTATGAAGACTACAAGGAATGATGATCAACTGATTCATAAATAAAGTTATTTACAGAATCTTGACAATTCGAGTTTGTAAAATTTAGATATTCAAGGCTATTTAAACAATATTGAGTTAATCTAATCTTTTATTAATACAGTCACTTGGCCTTTAGGGTTTAAATCGATGAACGATTCGTATTTGCAATCGGGCTCAGGGTGAAATGCGCACTTACGACCTTAATTTTCTTTTAATCATGGGCCGTGGTGCCGCCGATTGTGAGCGCTCCTCACATTGTCTTATTAAACACTGTGCGAGTCCAATTACGTTCTAGGTTTTGGTTACTAACTCAATTATCACCTATCCGACCGATTTACTTGAGAATAAGGTCATCGGGCAATTTTTTCTTGTAAACCAAATGGTTCTCACACATTGAAGTGTGAAGGAACTGTAACAATTTGTCGTCTTAATGACGCTTATGGTAAGTATATTATGAATTAAGTTAAAGATATTATCTAAATTTACAAGGACCGTTTTTACTAAGATACTGTATGTTCTAGTAGTGATTATAGTTTTAACAAGAAAATAAAATGCTGTAAGTGGAATAGAAGGAAAATTATATTGAGGTGCATTTGAAATACGAGTTCTAATTATTTAGACTATTAAATTCTATAAAATTATTAGTTTCAAGATATAAAATATTTAAATATGTATAATTTATATTATAATATTTTTTACAATACTTTCCATAATATCTTTTATCGTATTCTAGGAAAACTTGAAATGTTATTTATGAGAGCTATAAATCAAACGTTAAATGTTTAAATTAAAGTCTAAATCTTATTGATTAATTGCCTTACTAAATATATAAAAAAAAACAAATATCACTTTGCTTGCCAATCTTTTAATTTTAGAATACTGATAACTGTAAAACAACGTATAATAAAGTGGGAACATTTTTTATATTTTACATATAATATTAGGTTTTGTGAAACAAACTGTACTATTAAACATATTTGTTACTATTGAGAAAAAGGCTAATTATCGATTACGTCAGTTAATTTAAAAAATTGACCCAATAATGTTGAAAAGACATAAGCAAGGTCGTTTGAAATCTAACCGATACAATACTCATTGTTTTCACTTAGCTTAGTGGCCAACAATGGATTGAATTGATATTAGACGAAACTCAAATAACATTAATTTGGCATGTTTATTTTTATTCCAATTTAGTAATTTTGTTGTTTCTTTGTTGTTCAATAGGCTATTATGCTTAATAATTGACTTTTACCAAGTGTTTCTCTCATACAAAACGTTATACGGTTGACCCTTTATAGATTGACGTCACTAGCGGCTTACCAAGGTACATTGTAGATATATCTTCTCGCTAAATTTAAGCTTGATTCATTCAAGTTATTTGAGCTTTCGGGCTTTACTTGTGAGTCAGCCACCTATTTATTTTTTCTATATTAAGATTATTTAATCGATGATTTCATCGTTTTAATAAAATGATGTATTCATTGAACTTTTGGAAAATATATATATATTCCCGCGTAGCAGGGTAGTCAGACAAAACATAGTGTCAAAACACTCCGTTCTCCTCTTTTCGCCTTAAATCGAGACATTGCGTGTTGAGTGGCGGAACGCAACGTCGGGATTACCGATTTGAGCCCTAAAGGCCAAGTGACTATATATAAAAGTAATAAGTTAAATATAATTATTTTTGTTAAAAAGTAATAAGTAATATAATTATTTTTGTGAGTGACAGTGTAGGTTATATGACAAATATATAGAATATGTATTAAATATAATTATTATATAGGTGCCACGGGTACCTACTACGGTGATGCAAAACGTCGTTAAAAAACCTGTTATTTAGACCAGGGGTGAGCAACATGTTTTAGCAACGGGCAGTGGCGGATTTACATAGTTTCAAGTATTTTCTGTTAATTTTTTGCCGCCCATAACTCTACCATTTCCAGTTCCTAGTTCATTGTTACAATCCAATTTAACCCAATTTGAAATCCATAAATTTAATTTACTTCAAGAATGCACATATGACTTTCTTAGTTCGGCATAGTTCTTCACATATGAAAAGATACAAACAATTTGTCGTTAGTATCGGCTTAGTGATATATCACTAAATTAATTTCTATATCAATAGAGTACATTTTTTACTATGGACAAATAGTTTTTCGCTAATTTTGATAATGACAATTATTGGCTTATTTTAGTCAGAAATGAGATCTTCTATTGAACTTGTTGTTAGCCGTTTTTCTAATTCAGATGCAAGTCTATAAATAATGACGAAAATAATTATTCTGAACTTGCTGTCTTTGCTGGCCTGGAAACGGCTATTGTTTTTCAGTTAAAGTTTTAACACTGTTTGATGATTGGTTTGTTAATTGTATAAAAAATAAACTATTTTCATTTAATTTTGTAATCTTCATATAAAACATTTAATTACATGTACATTCTAAAAGAAGTTCAGTTTTTAATTTAAAAAGCAGCTTCACGCTTGTTCTCGCTAATAGTCAGAGAGAACCTTGCGTCAAGACACTTCGTTATAAACTTTCTGGTCGAAATCGAGACATTGGGTGTTGAGTGGTGCAGTGCTTTGTTTTACTAAAGTGGGGGAAAGAAAATAAATAATTATAATCATTACTCTGAGTGGGGATCAAACCCACAACCAATCACGTTTTACAGTCAGCTGTCCGCTATTACTGCAGCTCTATAATTTTAATATAAAATTAAACCTATGAAAAATAAATTTCAATTAAATATTATAACTTAATTTTCCTAAGAAAAAGCCTAATTTGCTTCGGCTAAGTGCGCTGCTGGGTTTTAGAATTAGTTAAGTCATCAATAATCAATAGCGTAACCGTTAAAAGAGAAAACAAATGTTTCACTTTCATTTCTCACTTGACGCGTTTTCAATATCAAGGTCGTTATGTCGATGATAGACGTTACAACGTAAAAGTGTTTAATATAAAAGTAATGTATTCTACGAATCAGAATTTAATTTGTTATAATAATATAAATGATTATAGGCTTTCACTATGGAATAGCGTCTGTTTAACGGGTTGATGACTGGTAGTGGGTTCAATTTCCACTCAGGGGAATGTTTATATTTCAATTTTGCTCGTTTCTCCGCTTTTTTATGATAAGACACAACACAACGCTACGTTGAATTTCGCTACTTACCACGCTATTGGAGAACGGAGTGTCTTGAAACTATGTTCTCTCTGTCTACATTACTATGCGGGATAATGCGTGATGCTGAAAACCTTAAAATTTCTTATTTTACCTAGCTGAAGCTTGAACGATTTTCAAGAGGCGCATGTTCAAATCCGGCTGCGTTCAAATTTTTAAACATTTTCGAGATATATATTTTCTAAGTGTGTGAATAACACTTTAAAAAGAAATTAATAAATATATCTTATTTTACCTACCAAATTTGTCCTTTTGATTTATAAATTCATTCTATTCATTACTTTACGTATTTTAAAGGAAACATTATGTAATAGAAATATTCCTAAAATTGGTTTCTTTTAAATGTTATGAAACAGAATTTCTAAAAACGATTACAACTTACTATATTTCAGGACAACTACGTATATTTATTTTTCAATTGACTTAATATATTTCTATTATTGTAGTAATCTATATAATCTCTGGAACGGCTGATGAATTTGAAGGGAATTCCGCTGGCAGATAGCTGCGGTAATTAGAACTAACTTAGGCTTTTATTTTAGAATTCCACTCGGACGAAGTCGCATGCTTTTTTGACTTGACTAGCTATGTCAAATGATACAATTAACTATTTAGTTATTTAGTACATGACAATATATTTAAATGTTTTATATAAATTCTTCTTAATATAGTATTTATTGGTTTTATCAACATTAATCTTTTTTAGCAGCTAAAGGCCAGAACAATGCACCAGACAGTCATTTGCCTGAATTCCAATAATTAAAAATCGATATTAATTATGAATGAATGGTGATATCTGTTTAATATTCAGTAACATACTGAATTGCCAATCTAATTAAATCTAGCATCCAGTCAAATGGGTAGATTACGTCGCTCGGAAAGCAATAACGACGCATTGTATTGAAACACACCATTAGTTCCGCTCGGCTTTGCCTCAGCCAACTTTACGGGTCTTTTCAAATAAATAAATAGCTTTCGCTGACAAAATCAATTTGGAAACAATACATTGCGTTTTTACTTTTATATGTAATTTAATTATTTTATACTGCTGATGCAATGTATACCAAGTAATTGTGGGATGTGAGGTTAGATCGTAAATTAAATGCAAGTGAACGAATAGATGCAGTGTGTCATTACAATCTACTGTTATAACGATGCAGCTCTGTTTGCATTGGTAATTGAATAGTTGGTAGGCAAAACAGTCAGCAAGTGCATATTAGACGAATTTCTCGTTAATTTCCCTGTACTTTTGCTTTATTTCTATAATAATAAGTCGTAAGTCTAAGTTCATATTTAAAATACAAAAGTTCTGAATGTACGTGTCTTTACTGATGCTGATTCGTTGCAATAACTTTTCTCTCAATAATAACAAATGAGTTTGAAAAATAAACGGAAATGAACACAGTTAAAAAAAAATTGGTTTTTCTTGTTATGAAATATATTGTAGTCCGGACATATTGACCCGTGTACAAATCGGACTGTCGGGCAAATCGGATGACAAGAAGCGCGTCAAATAGTGTTGCGAAATTTTCTACAATTGATAAAGCTAAAAAAATTACCCCGTTCTAGACCTTCTATCATATTTCTAACAGAAATAAATATTTTAATAATATTGAAAGTTAATTGTTACTTAATAAAATATACTAGCATTGTAGTTGGTATAATATATTGCAGAATTTTGTAACAAATTTGTTTATTAATTTCGATTATAAGTAGCATACTGTAGTTCATTTGCTTTCTTGTCCAGTGGTCCAGGTTTGTCTGTTTATGGAGAGAGATCTCGCTTAATACGGTAGGTACGAGATTAATATTAGTAATGGTTGTTATTCTAAATTCATTGCCCGGTAAGTGTTGTAAATAAATTAAGTAACTGCGAGCACTCTCGTCTGTCGAATCGCCTTGATTCGTATATGCTAGACTACTTAGTCTTAGAATCAGTTTTGCAATTTCTTGTGCCATTAGTTAATTTGAAGTGTTGAAGAAAATATTTTTTTAAACTTCATATACGTAAAATTGAAGAATAATCATTAAAATTATATTAAAGTTGTTTTTAATATGTACTATATTTACAATTAATTTGGATACTGTTACTGTAACGCAATATTTAATTTATTTAATAAAAAACGTTAATCTTAGATTACATTTATTAAGGTTTTATTTGCATGTATTTTTTACTAACTTTCCACGTAGAAGTATAAATTAAAATAATTATAGATTGAGTGAATTATAACATTTTATTTAAATCAAGAAACAATTAACAACGAAGCATATTAGAACGTAACTCACATAATATGGAAAATGCAAATGAAATATGTATTGATTTTTTAATCTGTACTCAGCTTGCGTTACCTGCGGATACTTCGGATCCCTTAAGACTGTGAAACTTGGAAATACTTTTACCCTTTATTACCTTTGCAACTGACAGCTGTCAACCCAGTATCTCTGGACTGTCAATCTAATGTCGCAGTGTGGCAAAACGGGGGAGGATAAATAAACAATATCAGTATCAGTTTCTATAAAATATGATGTTTTTAAATTGATTTAGCATTTGTTTATTGGCTACATTTATATATTTTTTAAAGTATTCAAAAATTTATAGTAGACGTAAGACAAAACACCAAATAAATCTTTATAGATTATTTAATTTAAAAAGCTTTGAAATGCCTATCCTTTTAACAAATAAACATACTAAACTTGCTTTACTACTCTTCATACAACTTTCATACTAACTAACAGTTCAAGCTTTACAAAATCAATGCTATTCTTTTAATATATAACTTGAAATTAAATAACTTTATCATTTTCCCAAAAAACGGGCAAAATGTGTGAGGGCCACAATTCATATATTACATCCGGTCACTTTTCTTACATTAGCAAATACAGCCGTGACACTTTCATTTATTTGAGCGATGGCCACAACGAATCGGCTAGATGTTAACTATTACTGTATAGAAAGAAACAGGTTCCGTACAAAATCGTTTCATTTATTTTTGATGCTCTATATTTTGTGTAGAAAGTATATTTTTGTTTTGTATAACATCTATGTGTTTGCAGAGAGTGTATCTAAATAGGATGTAAGTAATGGCTGCCTTCATTTGATATTTCTTGAATAATAACAGTATTAAGCTAAATTCATAAAAGATATTCTTTCGCAATGTGATAGCATTTAAAATTACATCTTATGTATACATATATACATATTTTGGTTTCGTCTTACTTAACATTTATTAATATATAATATAAAATAAAATACACTTGTTTCTAGGACTTTTTGTTTCGTTAATATAGATATGGAAATTGAGACTGGAAGATGAAACATATGTTTTAACAATAATTTCTAACAATCTCTAAACCTAAAACAATCGTTGGGAAAAACATATTTGGTGCATTTATTATCCAAATTGTAATTGTCCGTATTTTCTTATGTTTTTGTACTTTTTGTATGTAACAGGATGGATAGTCAAAGAAAAAAAAATGGTATCAAGGTATTGCGTGTTGTGTGGCGTAACTCAACGCCGCACTTTGTATTACCAGAGCGGTAAATAATTTCAATACAATCATATCTCCGTGTGGGGATCGAACTCGTTATCCAATTAAGTTTAAATACTGACACACTGCGCCCCGATGGCTTGTATTTATATAACGATTGACTATTTCTTTTAATTGAATGTATTTTAATGAATATAACTGGCTCCTAAAATTTTATAATATAACATATATCCATTACACAACTCCTTTGTAATGTAACAAAATACATTAGTCTCGTTTTTTATACTAGTATCAGTAAACAAAATGCTTACCTCGTAATTGATTGTTACAATAAAATGTATGATGTCTTTAATGTTTCTTAACGGTCATTTGTTTGATTCACTTTTATTCTGGCTAATGATGATCGATATTTATTTCAATTTAGCAGTTTTTTTTTTTTTTTTTTTTTTTTTTTTTTTTTTTTTTTTTTTTTTTTTTTTTTTTTTTTTTTTTTTTTTTTTTTTATATTCTCTTCCTTAAAATTTAATTGTGTTTATTTATTGCATAATACTGATAAATCCCGCTCTTTTAGAGATTAGTGCACTGTTGCTAACTTAATTTCTGTAATTAAAATAGTATTGTTTTTTGCAATAACGAATATATATATATAATGTAACCAAAAATGTGACACACACTACCATATATTTTATTTTTGACATCTATTTAAATTGTCTTACACATTGGTAAGGGTCAACAGGTAATACTAATAATATTTTTATATATATATATAGTAATAATATTATATAGTTTATCTTTTACATAATAAATTATTAATATAAGATTGACATTAAACTGATACTAGAAATGTGTATTAGAAAAACGGCCTTTAATCGTTTTGGTATATTATTTAAAAAAAAACAACCTTGAAATTGTGTATAGAGGATTAAATATAATATTCGTGCGTATATTCGTGCATCAAATACGATTTTACTGGTATGTAACGTGTTTCACGTAGGTGATCTCCTTCTTAGAACTAAGAGCTAAGGTTACCGAGAAAAAATATATAGCAATTTATTAGGAACAATAACAAGCTGCAGAACGCCATTGCGGCATAGTTTTATAGCGTCTGACTGTAAACGCGATTGATTGTGGGTTCGATTCCCATTCGGAGGAATGATAATTGACTAGGTTCTCTATGACTACACTTGCTATGCGGGGAGAAGCGTGAAGCTGTTAAAATTGAAACAACAGGCTACAGCATTATCTCAGTATGCAGATCTGTATATGCAAATACTTAAAAGGTTTTTGTAAGAAATCTTATCAAAATATAATTGTTTGATAAAGATTAAATCTTTTTGTTATTTTTAAGAATTTCAACGCAGCTGGATGTATAACTCATGGCTTAGCGGTCAGAGCGCTTGTACCAATTCAAACAGGCGCGGGTTGGATTCCTGCTGCGTTCAAATTTTTATGCGTTTTCTAAAAATATGTTTTTATAAGTAAGTGTGTGATTAACACTTTAAAATGTTTAAAAAATTATTAAGCTTAGTCTTTTCTTCCAATCAAAAATCGTGTTGCCTAGGCCACAGTGGCCTACTCTACGATTCCCGACTATATGAAATTTAAACTCTAGAATGCTTCTTGTAAGTTATTAAAAACTTATATATAATATTATAAAATTCTTGCATTGATTGACACTCTAACGACCGTCCTTGACAAGGTCGTCTATTAGCGACCATTAAAAACTACTTAGACTTTGTACCAGTGGAGTATATAAGAAGTATTCGAGAAGTTACATAAACCTCAGGGATTAACTGCACTGCAGGCAGTTTTATATTGCCATCTATATTAGAATTTTTTTTATGTGAATTGTAATAGTATTTACAAGTTCTCTTTTGAATAAAATACCTTAAGAATGTAATGTTATAAATAGAAAATGGAATTGGACATTATATATACAGTAATTATTTTATTTCCAGCTACACACTTTCCCTTGCAAACCAGCATAGTCAGTACAACCTAGTATTAAGACACGTTTTTCCTTTCTCTACTTTCTGCCGAAAATCGAGATCTGAAAAGAAAATAAGTCGAGCGTGGATCGAACCCAACAATAAGTCGCGCTTACAGCCAGACTGTCCCATTGCGCCACGATGGCCTCAAATGCAATAATATATTATCTGAACGAAGTCAGTCGCAGTAACCAGTATTTAATATAGAATGATGATTCCTCTAGCTAGTTCTTAGTTTCATGCAAGCCCAAACAGCCGGAGGTGCGGTAAGCTTTAATAAAGGCTTGTCCAAACTGTCAACTGTAAAAACGAAATGTATGCAATACCACGGCATGCACAATGTCTAACGAGTAGGGCTTCGCGGCTTTCTGCGATATGCAAAGTATAAGGGAAACGCTAATCTAGCATTGGGCCCAAGTTACAAACATTAAAATTTAAAAAAAATAGTTTTTTAAACTTAAACTATTTTTATAGACAAAAAATAATATGATTATATAAGGCCGTAATAAGAGATGTTGCATCGTTTATTATTGATATTTCTATTTTTTTATTTCTCTTTCCTGGTAATAAGTCTTGATATTAAGTTATTAAAAAAATATATATTTATTAACCTTAATGTCTTACAGTTTTGAACTAATAAGTTCTTTAATTTTCACGATTATTACAGATTTTGAAATTAAACTATTTTAACCGGATTAATCGCGTATAATTTTGGTCTTCGAAAATACATTTTAGAACCCGACGTTTCGAACACTTTACAGTAGTCCGTGGTCACAGGTAGACTAGACTGCCTGAAAAGTTTTGAACTATATAAAATCGATACATTATGTATGTGTAACAGCTTATGTATGTATGTAAAAGCTAAACAGTTTTATTTCAAGAAAATCATAAACATGGAAATATTACAAAGAAATACAAAGAAATTCTATAACTTAATTATTAACAATTCAAAAGAAAGTTTATTTTTAATAATAAACGCTCATTAGTCGCATAAAGTTATTATAGTTTTATACTATGCGCCATACACCACTCCACTATGCTTTAGGCTTTGTTGATGTACTGTCCTCTTACTTTCACCACGGTATCACTCAAATCTCCTATCTTATTAGAATAGCGCTTTAAGCTATGAGTTTTAATCTGCACGAAAAATATTACATAAATATGCATATGAAATGCATGTTATTTCATATTAACTGCATTTTATCATTTTAATGGATTATTTTTTCGTATTTTTATTCTTATATATGTTTTGATTTTTATAAATATTCCCATCTCAATATCATTTGAACTTATAGCCCTATGTAATAGGTAATGTTAGATTAATTTTTTACCGCTTTTTCCTACAAAGGAGGGTAGTCAGAGAGAACCTAGTGTCAAGATAGATATAGATATATATATAGAAGATAGATTTTAATTATATTTAAATTAACAGAATCAAACATTAAAATCATAATTAGTATATTAATGTAGTCAAAGGCTTTCTCCAGTAATATTACTTGATCGGCTAATGCCCATTAAAACCTAGCCTAGATCTGCTGGTATTCGAATTGAATGAAAAAAGTAAACGTTTATGGATAGTATAAGTATTTGATTTTTTTTGCAATAGATTCTCTCCCGAGTCACTTTTATTAATAAATCTAATTGTATGCTTATATTATATTATAGTTCAATAAATGTATATATATATGGTTTTTCAAAAAATATATCACCTGTATACCTGACATAACGGTAAATATACTAATCGATTATGGGATAAGTATATTACAAATCAGTGACAGTATTTATTACAGTTGCTGTTTTAGTTCTTTTGCACAATTTCATTAAAAAAAAACATGAAAAACAATGTAAATTTACAATATAATAACATTGACAAATCTGTTCTAAGCTTAACAACGAATCACTACAAACTTGTACTAGTCGTTTATAGCATTGGTTAGAAATTGAGTTAGTAGTCTTTATGTAAATGTGTCCGCAGCGTTATTTAAATATCTTTGTTGGACGCCGCTTATTCTTGTACGTAATATTTTAAATGAACACAAAACGTTCTCGTTATATATTTAATATCTGATTATAAATGGTTAATATATATATATATGCCTTATGCTGAAGTTACGCAAAGCGTATTTATAAAATATTTTTCTGGAGTGTTCGAAATTTGAAAAGTAGCTAAAAATAGCTTTAGAACTTTTGACGCGTGGTTACACTTTTTTGTTAATATAAGTTCTCATTGGGACAGGAAGTTCTAATGGTTTATCGTAACGTGTAATTAATTAATAAAAGTAATTTCTTTAATTATCGCGATAATTGAATAAAAACACACTTCACAGATTATGCTACAAAATCTGTAAATAGTAGTGTTATACTGCGAATTAATATATGAAGTAGAAATAGTAACAATTTAATCCATCCAGGACCCATTTGTTCTGGAATCTTATGTTTTAGGTATAGTTTAATGTATATATTCGCTATAAATTGAAAAACATATATTTATAAAAATGTGAACGCAGCGCATACGATTGTTGTCAGTTCAAGTCCCACTTGGGGAAATATTTCTGATTCCAGTTAAATAGCTGCTGTAGTTCAAATGCTCAACAGCAGCAATAGTCCTGTTTTTGGCAATATTTCGCATAGCAGGCGTCTCAAATACTCAAAGATAATAATATATTTATATGTAGAATATAAATGCCATGAATTACTTTTGAGAATAATACACTGTTCATTACACCCATTTACCCACTTTGTATCTTATAGGAAACGTAATATGCTTTGTAGGTATGTCTGGAGTATCTCTAAATTTCCATTCGTAAGACACACACTTAAAATAGAAGGAGCTGTCTTTCTCAGTAGTTACATAATGTTCTTATTATAAAATAAAAATCAATTGTTATGATTTGAACTGGTAATATTTAATATACTTAATTGTTGCCAGTAAACAACAACTATTAAAGTGCTTCTTTTCCAGTTTTTGTCTTTGTGTCAATATTGAATACCATTGCTAATATTTATATACTAAGGTTTTACAGAACAAGTGGTTCTTTAGAATTATTTAAAGATATCTCCATTACTAAATTATAATGAAGAATAACATCTCATATACGTAAGTGTATATCAGCTAATTCTAAGTTATAGAGCCAATTATCATGTTTCGAAATTTAAATTAATATTTACGAATTTAAAATTAAAAAAAAACGTATTTAAAGCTACACTACTCATTTATGTGTAATAAACGAATTTTAGATTCAAAAACTTAATTGGGTAAAAGGTTGAATTTGAAATTCAAAAACTCTATACAGATTTGGATGGTTTAAGCTTAAAAAACGCAAAAAATATTTCGACTACATATATATAGAACAAGTTGTTTAAAGTAACAATTTACATATGTTTTAGCCCAAGTTAATAATATCGTTATATGGCCTTGAAGACTGGTCTCGACGACGCAACGGTCTTTTGACTATAACTGCCATATTTGGTCAAGAATCTGCCATAATGTTTATAAAAACTATAAAAACATCACACTCAAATTACGTCAACTTATGACATTGTAGATACCTTGAAATTAAATAAATACAGAATGCTGCTTTGATACGAATAGTTGACATTAAATTTTGTTTAAAATATATGTAAACAATCATATGAAATATGTCATATGATGTTTTACATAATATATACAACAATATGTATATATTTTACTAGTCCCTTATATTGGAGGCCATCGTTTTTAATCGGAATTTTAATATTTAAATTATTTTTATTTCCCCGCTCTGTTAAGTCTAGGTGCGGCTTTGAGTTCCGTGACTCAATACGCAGTGTCTTGAATTTGTCATGTAAGATGGATTACATATAAATATTTTCATATCTTTACGTAATTTTCTGTCTTGTTTTTTTATTAATAATCAACATTTCGATTAAGATTTTTTAATATAGGTATTGCCACGATTTAGCCAAAGTGCCCAGTTCGGTTCTGCCATTCAGGACACAGAGTGAAAAGAATAATTTCAATATGTCCATCGCAAAAATGCAGGACTTCCTGTAAACACAAATACATGTATTATGCGTACAGATATTTTTATTTAAGAAGTATTACATAATATCCATATATTACGCTTGAAGTGTCAATTAATGAAATAAATATTCAATATTTAAATAAATACTGAAAGTGTTAACTACACTTGATGTTATCTTCAATAAGTTTTATTATCGACAAACATTACAATACTCTGTTTATCGATCGTGTTTAAGGACTCATGACTATATTTATAGAAATAATATCGTATGGTGTGAATAAATCTTTAAGCATTATATTATATTATTAGCGCTTTTGTGGCTCAGTAAGCAGTGGCTAAGTAAGAATGCGATAGACGTGGATTTGAATCCCTAGTGCTTCTGATTTGGTTAATTAGATTGTAAGGTTAGATTTCGTCATACAACGCTTAATGTATCTAAAGCGACGACGAATTAAGAAAGGAGTCATTATAAGCATGGCTTAGCGGTCAGAGCGCTTGAACAGTTTTCAAGAGGCGCTGGATCGAATCCCACGGGCGTTCCAATTTAAAAAAATAACACTAAAAAATAACACTTTAAAAAATGTAAAAAAAAGGAGTAATTTATTACTAGACTTTTATTGGGTATCCCGTTAAATAAGGAGAAATGTGTGAAAAACAAAAAATATTTATTATGTACCTAATGAGTTATAATATTTATATTAAAAAAATATATAAGTGTTGATAATTGTTTATGTTTATTGCTACGACTGACAAGGTTAGAAGTGACGTTTGACAATCTTAACCTATCACAGTAACGTTTAAACTTCATCAGTGTTACTATTATATCAGATAAAATTACCTCCTTGAAATGTAATTTAATTAAAACTTAAACGGTTATTTAAAATTTTAATATTGATTTTCACTATACATGTTATTTTAGGTCGCTATACTTATATTTCTAATAATCATTGACCTGCGTGTTCTTGCGTTAGTGTGAAATTGCTTTATTGTTACGCTTCATAGTCAGCCTTGAAACTATGTAAGGACAATCAGAAATGGTCCGTATCTAAATAAGGAACTACTGGGGTTATGTTGTATTTTTGAATAATATCACATCTTCTATATTGTTTATAGTGTAATTGCCAGAATCCTACTAATATTATAAACGCGAAAGTTTGTAAGGATGTTTGTTACTATTTCACGTAAAATCTACTGTATGGATTTTAATGAAACTTTACAATAATATAGCTTATACATCAGAATAACACATAGGCTACAAGTTATGAAGACATTGTGTGAATTTACCAAAATATCAAGTAAGTATCTTATGATCAAGCCATTAAAGCCAAAATAGTAAACCATTGTAGTCAATAAATTAATATTATGGTATATATATGCTAAATGCATATGTATACACGCTACATATACCAGAATATTATTCTTTGCTATTTTCGTGTCTGTCAGTCTGTTTGTTCCGGCTAATCTCTAGAACGACTACACCGATTTTGACGGGGCTTTTACTGGCAAATAGCTGATGTAAGATCTCCACGCGGACAAAGTCGCGGGCACAGCTAGTAAGTTATAAAGAACAAAACTCGCTTAAACACCTTCTAGCCTTAGTTCTAAGTACTCATTTATATGAATGTTAAGTTACGATTAAAAACATGTCTGTCCATATATTAAAATAGTAAACACAAAACTTAAATTATTTAATGTATTCAAAAAATATATTATACTAAAATGAGTTTTGATTTAGAAGTTATTAATAATTATTATTGACTTACTCAGTCATTAGTCCAAACAGCCGCGACATTTGTGTCTGTATGTTTCACGAGATCCTTGAGTGATACGTAAAGTGACTATTCACTGTAAGTGGGAGTCCTGTTTACGCGGAACATACGCGTTGTCTTAGCAACGTGTATGCCACTTTATACGAAAGCGTTTATCAAACACATGGTGTGTGATGTTTATTTTGTTAATTAAAAGTATTCTTAATGCATTATTTTAAAAATATTGGTTTTCTGCATTTCTTTTCTATATAAACTTCAAGAGTCGAAAACTTTTCCTTAGCCTATTTATATATAGATAATTAAGAACTATTATTTGTTTCCTGTAGTAAAATTGCAATCACTTGATCTCTGTAACCTTAAGAATACCAAAATCGTATACATGTTTCATTGAAATGAACAATGGTCAGTAATTGGTGTATATTTACGTCTATTGACACCTTATTTAGAAAAGTCAGACGTGCCTCATTTGACCCTAGAATAGAACCCGGTACTTTACGCCATAACCAATTAAACCTCTTTTAATGTTTAGTAAGGATATTAGCTAATCATATGATTGTGTAATTAAAGGTTAGGCTGCAGTTGAACACTTATTTTGTAAAATAATTTTCAAATTAATGTTTTTATTTAATGTGTGACTTTCTTAATTAATTAAATTAGTTGCGTTGCTTAAGACAAATAAGAATTTAATTATTATTGCTATTTTACGTAATTAAAGAGCTGTTAAGTACTACACTTTTATTTCATTTTGAATTCAGTTTTTTGATATTGTCATACATAATTCAAAAAGAATTTAACAACAACGCCTTAATTATAAATATTTAAAATGGATCATTTGTTATTGTTTTTTTATATTTATTACCTACTAAAAAGTCTTAAAAATTTCCCCTAAATGTAAAGTTAATGTAGTTTGTTTGTTGCCGAAACGTTTTTATCTTGATAAGCGTGTACGAAACTTGGTACTCTCACAGTCTAGGTCATATACAAGGATATACGTATATTTTCTCAACGAAAATTTCGTCTTGTATTCCAAACATGATTCTGTACAAATTTGAATATCTACATGATACCTCATTTTGTATTCTGAAATGATTTAGAAAGATGTCAATTGGAAGGTAATTTTTTTTTTTACGTGAATAAGTTCTCATAACTTTAATTATTATGTGTGTTAGATTTTAAGTTATTACAAGTATAAAAATTAAATAAAGTTGACTTAGACATATTTAGAAAACGTATAAAAAATTTTATACGTTTTCTAAATATGTCTTTTTCAATTTCCTTAGTGTGGGAATAACACTTTAAAAAATGTTAACAAAATATAAAGTTGACTTATCAATATAGCTATAGCCTAAACTATAATAGATGAGTGCTGTAGGGCCTTCGAATTGTTTTATTTAAGCTAAATTATTGTCTTAGTTATATAAGAACATTTACAATTTTAATTAGTGTTTCATGAGGATATTTGATATATATAGACACTTCATAGTTTTAACTATAGTTAATATATGTTAACAGAAGTACGTCTTCCTATTTTGCGTACGATGAAATAAAGGACATCAATTATTTGTTAGATAGAAGTATTATATGTAGAAACTGATAAATAGATTAAGAGTTATATACTTCTACGAACTGGAATCATTTGTTCGTAAATAAAAGCACACTAGGATACACTAATGCCTATCAGCCCAGCCACCGACCTTGACAGCAAACACCCATTTCTCATTTACGTTGAACACCCCGATCGGTAGTGGGATTACTAAACGTCCGTTTACATCTTACAGCGGTCTACACGACACGATTATCGTATCACTAATTCATAATTATCAAGAGGATTATTGTTTATTAAATGAAGATAGCTTAAAACAATATTTTGTTAACATTTTTTAAAGTGTTATTCTCACACTAAGGAAATTGAAAAAGACATATTTAGAAAACGTATAAAAATTTGAACGCAGCGGTATTTGAACCCGCGCCTCTTGAAAACCGTACAAGCGCTTTGACAAAAGATAATTTAAAATGTATAAAAAATATTATAATATTAGTTAGCTACTTCATTGGTGTAGTTCTTTTGCTTAAAGATTGTTATATCGTGGATATAAATATCGTGCAAGTTATTTCTAAGTAATAGAATTCTAAATATTGACTTAGCTGTGTTAGCCCACAAAGACAACAAAAGTTAAAATTCATCATAGTGGAAAACGGACTGTCTCAACACTAGGTTTTCTACTCCCCTAAAAATGTGAAAAATGCATGATTAAAAAATATACGTATACATCATAGATATGGAGGAATAGTTGCTAGTTAAATTTTAGACTATTTTATACTCTATATTTCCAGCTCTACACTGTTTCCGTCATAGCAGAGTAGCCAGAGAGAGCCTATTGTCAACATTCCGATCTGAA
This sequence comes from Podotricha telesiphe, assembly GCA_038994665.1. Taxonomy (NCBI): domain Eukaryota; kingdom Metazoa; phylum Arthropoda; class Insecta; order Lepidoptera; family Nymphalidae; genus Podotricha; species Podotricha telesiphe. The sequence goes on along the minus strand of JAOYRR010000230.1, from coordinate 258,520 downwards.
CTGAAAACGAGACATTGCGTGTTGAGTGGCGAAGCTCAACGCCGCGCTTTATCTTAGATCCCAGAGCAGTGAAATAAAAATATTTACTATATAAAGCTCTAACCAATCGCGTCTACTGACAGAATTATTTATAAGCATGGATCAGAAACAGGCTAAATTAAATATTGAACGACTGATGGAAGATAGAGTAGCAGCTATGTAACACAAAGTACTAAGAGATCACCCTCACATTAGAGACATCTTTTGTGAAGAATAAATTAAAATAGCACTGCAATTTTGTAACAGGGATTGAACCCACTACCAATCATATTTACAGTCAAACGGTGTTCCACTGCATCACAATGGCCTCATGTATAAATCTAACTCCAAAATAATTTGTTTTCACTATTATGTTTTTCTTAAAGATCTGTATCACCTAATTCTTAAGTCTGAAATAATCTATCTTTTTGTAATTTTTATAACGTTGGGTTTCTAACATGTCTTTTCGAATACAAAAATGAAACGTAATTATCCGGTTAAAAATAGTTTCATTTCAAAATGTGTCAAAATCGCGAGCACCAAAGATTGTCTTTTATAATATCTCCCACTTATTTAGCATATTTTTCTTACGAAAGACTTATCGGATGAATCGATAACGTCAAAGTATGAGATAAGCATGTATATCTAAAATCGCATCCCATAAAATATTATCTGACACGAGAAGCCGTGTCAATGTTAATAAGGCGGTATCTACGTGATGTATCTGATAAAGGAAGACAATAAAAATCAATGTAACTCAAAGTTTGTTTGTCAAATTGCATCAAACGTCATAACACTTACGCAATCGATCAAGAGGCTTAACCCGCTATAAATAATTCAAACATACATACCTTATTTGTTTCTTGATAAATATTTATTATATTGAATAAATATTTATCATTAGGATAAATATTAGCTACTGGTCAATATAAATTGATTGAATATTTAGTTTTTATTTTTAATTTATGCAATTGCCGCCCCATGCGGAGTAATCGAATAAAACTTTAGGATATCATTCTATTCTCCTCCTTCTATTATAGAGACAACGCTGCACTTAATGTTACGAGATCAGAAAAATCATTTTTATACAATATAGGCATATCCCCAAGTGAGAATCGAACCCACACTAATGGTGTATAGTGAGTTCTTCAACTTAATTTTTTATAAATTAAATAAAAAATATATTTCATACATGTAATGTAATATTAAAAATATAATATAAAAAATGAACGGTAATAATGATTGAACAAATTGTTCAAATTGTGTGCATTTAATTTTTTTAACTAGAGATGTGGAATGCGGTTAAGACCAAAGCCAGTGTCATTATCCTTATACGATGTAAATTTCCTTAAACGAAAATATGAAATACTTGCAATAACACTTATCTTTACAAACACTGTTGTTTTTGTTTCTGCTTGATTTTATTTTGATTTAATTTCATTGTTTTTGTTTTTAATTTTTTTGATTCATTAATATCACTGTTCATTGTTTTTCATTTTATTTAATTTGTACAAAAATCTATACATATGATAAAAATATAACAGATCGCTGTCTGTACATGGTAGATGTATGGAAAAAAAATGTATTTGGGCACATTTATCAATGTAATAGAAAGCAAACCTATTGTTTTGCATCAAAAAAATTATTGATTTTTAATATTCTTTTCTGTTTTAATTGCAGTTTTGACTATTGTATTCTGGAGAACTTATTTTAACATTTAGTGATTATTTCATATTAAACGGATTATAAATAAAAACTAAAAACGTAACGCAAGTATGCGAAGCCGCAATCGGGTCGCTAGCTTAAAATATGTATATTAAAACAGATTGAATTTTTTTCCAAACAATTTAAAATCAATTATAGTTCTCAAAACGTTCTTTATCATTCTTATCAGCTGCACTCTTTCAAAGCACAGCAGCGTGGCCAGAGGGAGTGGACGCAGTGTTAAAACCGAATGTGAGAAATCGCATGTAGTGCTGAAATTCAACGCCGCACTTTGCCTTACAAGAGCGTATAAATGACAATAGTTAAAATATCATCGTTTCCTTGAGTGGTAACTGAACCCACAACCAATCACCGCAAGATAAACACAGTTGTATATAAAATATTTACAAATATATGCATTATTATATATATAAAAACCCATAATAACAATATTCCAGATGAAACCATACGGGAGAAACAAAAGCAGTTAGCATAAGCTTCAAATTTAGGTGTCTGCCCGTTTAAAATTCAATACAGATACTGGTAGTCTAAAGAGCAGTCGGCTCCCTTAATACTAGAGCTGTAACGGGCCAATATCGCACCATCCGCGTCCGTGCAGTATAAAGACGATGCCATTGTTAGGGTTGCAAATTAATTATTTTTTTAATATCTATTCTATGCTTTATAATGAAAAGTAATTAAATTATTTATCAATAAATACAAAACGTTTAAATGTTTAAATTTTATCTCAAATTACAGTCAATTTGTAATCTATGATTTTTCTTATATTTTTTGTTTAAATTATTAAAAGATGGATTATTGGAAATAATATTTTTTCCCACTAAAATAACGCCGTAACGTTCAAAGGTAAACTAATAAATAAATACAATATAGTTCCTATCTCGTAGCAACCCTAATGCGGGTGGTGTGTGCGTTGCAGACGCGTTCGGCTGCGATCGATATCCCCCGTCTGCTCTGCACTGCGGGCTGACCTTGTACCCTGCTATATATGCAATGAAATCTAACTTCCGATTTTTTTTAAATATTCTCAATATATTTAATATATATTAAACTTCTTAAACATAGACATTTTTAATAAATAGCAAATTGTTTCTGTATTTATTTTATAAATTCTCCTGCTTCAAATCGAGTAGTGTAAATAAAATTTATGTGATTTTTTATACAATTGTCTATTTTTTTATAATTTAATATTCAATTACATTTCTTCCTTTCCTTATTTTGTTTACTGCAAAAACTAAATTGTACTCTATTTTTATTCTGTACAAATAACATATGAATCTTAGAAATTTATATGTTTATATTTCATAATTAAATAATATAATGAATATATGATATAACATAAACTGTATTTCATCATGCCGATAAAAATCTACGTATTTTTATTTAGTTTGACGATTATTTTATTCTTGAATACTTGTATCTACTACTACAAGTGAATTTTTGTAAGTATTGCAGCTGTTAACAAACATATATCCAAGCGCCAAATTGTTTTCATAATTTAATTAACCATTTATGCAAAATAAAATTTTACTTATTAAGTATAATTGTACATTATAACGTGACTTTAAATTGTAATTAAAAACAATTGAATTCGAGGCGGCAATGCCGAAATACTATGATATAACACAATTGTGTTGGCATGCAGGCAAAGTGGAGCAGGTACTCTAGATACCGACGTCTTTCGGTCATATCATTAATTGTTTAAAATATTTTATAATACAAAGCTCCTCTTATAAACCTCAGTTCGTTGAAACTTTATTTGTCAATTCGAGTTTTATTAATATGTTAACGGTCGTGTTACAGCACAAATAGTGATATTCAAATGAAATTCCCATATGTACGTATTTTGAAAACACTTGCACAAGTAAGTTTTGGCAAGAGGTGCTGTTTTATTACAGCGAGCTCTGAGTTTGGCAGTCGTAGTATACAGGTCATTGTAAAGTGAGCTCGAAGTGCCTTAATTTATGTGTCTGCTTATGGAATTACTGCCATTTGATAATTTGTTTTTTTATATTCAAAGTAGAATTCTAGGTAAGAAGACAAAAACAAATTCGAATGTCGTTGAATTAAATGTATATGTATGCTACAATACTTTAAAGCCTCTTATATATAATGCTCTGTAAAATTATGAATATTATATTACACATTACTTAGGACGTGATGCTAATTAAACAAACAAATGTCAAGCTCGTTTCAGTCACCTGGTTTCCAACGAACGAGTTGTTATATATATGAATGTTAATTTTAATAAATATAATAAGCTAAAAAGTATAAATAATAAAGACTATCTATATTATTATGAGATATATTATTTTAGCTTAGTACAAGTATATAAAAGCGAAATACAGTTTTCTATCGATTATATAAGTGTGTAATAAGTAAATGTTTAACATTTATATTAAATTGCTTGCTTGATCCTTCATACCTATATTATATAGAATATTATTCTTCTAGTCATACACTATTAATATTTTAAAGGTTTACTGAGCAACGTGTATAAAATTTGTAACCATTTTTTAAAGTGTTAGTCACACACTTAGGAATTTGAAATTGATTCGAACCCGTGTCTCTTGGAAACATGGACGGTTTCCAAGATTGCAGGTTTCGAATCCCGCTGCGTTAAAATTTTTATACGTTTTCTCAAAATATGTTTTTTAAAGTGTATGAAGCGCAATAGTATGCAAGAATTTTTTTATAAGTATAATAAATTAATTTTTTTTTGTATATATGTACGTTATTGTACATTTGTACGTAGCTTTTTGTTACAAGTCAAACATAATTTTTTTTAACATTTTTAAAGTGTTATTCGCACACTTAAGAAATTAGCGGTCAGAGCGCTTGAATGAGCTAAGAGGCGCGGTTCAAATCCCGCTGCGTTCTAATTTTTTTATACGTTTTCTTAATATGTCTTTTTCAAACAAATAAAGTTTATTACAAATCTTTAGCTTTATGCTTGCCCGCATATAAGGTAGGCAGAGCCTAGCCTCAGTTTTCCTCTTTAAGCTCAAAATTAAAAAAGAATTTATAACTGCATTAAATATATTGATTACTCTGGATGAGGATTGAACCGATGATTATCGTGCTTACAGTCAGTTCTTCGCACGCCTTGTATGGCGTTTTCATAAAAATACTATAAATAAACGGATTGTTCACATATAAATGTTATTTAGTATTTATAAATAAAAGTCTTTGGCTTTGAGCTGTTTAAGGATTCGTTTATTTAATACCGTTAGTTTTTGCGTACCAAAAGATATTTAAAATTCCGTCAGGTCATAAAATTTATTGAAGTTTTCAAGTGAGATTATCAACGAAGATTATCGCATGAATTTTATTACTTCTTTAAACGGTCAACGGGCCGAGCAGTTCCGCAGACCATATGGGTTAAGTGCCACATAGAGATATGCAAAAAATTATAAACATTGCTTATACTAGTTCCGAACGGAGGTCACGTACAGGAAGCTGAATACTGTACTAAATAATAACACAATATATTAAACTATAGTCTTTATTTATATAGATATAAGAGTTCCAAAGTAAAACGTTGTATGTGGCATTGTTGACATCCTTGTAAGTGAACAGAAATTGGCCGCAGTTAGGCGGAAGACATTACTAAGTAGTTTGGAAACGGAGGAGTAAAAATTGCATTATTATTTATGGTATAACTGCCATACTTATGCAAGGTCAAAGGGCTTTAAGCATTTGTCGGTATTTATGTTTAATCAAGGAAGTAGGTGGTAAAGTTGTCGTATATTATATAATTACAGAGTACCTAATTATAGTTTGCGTTATTTTGATTTATTATTGGATATTAAATATTTTATGAGATGTTATGTGAATGTTTTAAACGGATGAAATATATATATATATATATATATAGGTTTTTTTTGCTCGGCTGTAAATGGAGGAATCAAATCGCTATACAATACTGACGTACTTTTTTATTCACAGTCATTAATATTAAATTATAATATATTATTTGACTAGACAGGTTAATGAGGAATTTTCGTCAAAAACATACCTAATTAACTTACTATACCTACATAGTTTAAAAAAAAAACTTTATAAATGTAATTTAATTTCGTTCGTAGTTGATAATTACAGACGTCTATCATCTCATCATCTCTACGACAAAATTAGTAATTAAACATTATTTAACTATTTCATGGCTACATCGTGGCTTAAGGGGCCACCATTCGATTGAAATGCGACGGTTGTGGGTCCCCACTCTGGTAGTACAAACAGCGACTTGGAGTTCCGCCACTCAACACGCAATGTCCTGAATTCGGGCGGAAAGCAGAAAACAAAATGTCTTAACATTAATCCTATCCAGATTGTGTGATAAAGTGTATAGCTAAAAACATTATTTCTAAGACGAATTGCAAACTCTAAAACTCGGTTTAAATGGGAAAAACTGTGTTTTCATACGTAATTTAAGTATTTATAAACATTACTTAGTACGAATAGGGTCCCATAAAGTCATAGTCATCCTATTAAATAGGTGAGTATAGAAAAACTAAGCGGCAATATGTAAAACAATGGCCGGTCGCGCGTCGCTTGCGTCCTTGACGGGCGATTGTCGCCTTGACTGATTCACGCGACTAATTGTACGCACGTCTGCACTTTAACGGAGATGAGGCAAACTGATATTTCATAGCTTCTTTCAAGTTACAGTACCTATTTTGTAAAGTTGCTAAACTAAATTGCTGTTAATAGTAACTTACGTTGTAGAAGTTGTATTTTTTTAAATGTTTATTTAGTTTTTTTTTTATATATATATAATTGTTTCTGAAGTGATAGAGTAAATGAATAATGTACCGGTTATATATATGTTATGAGCAGTAGCAGTTACGATTAGAAATTTTAAACAATTTACTGTGAACTATCTGTGATTTCTAGATTAATTTTAAAATATTCTGAATTATTTTAAATAAATTTTACAATATTTTTAAAATTTTAAAATATTATTCACACACTTAGAAAATTGAAAAACATTATTAGAAAACGTTTATAAATGTGAACGCAGCGAGTTCGAATTCTGCTGCGTTCAATTTTTTATACGTTTCCTAAAAGTATTTACATAATGTTCTTACTAGGCCGTATTTATAATATAGTTTAGACTACCAAAATTTTTCTATTTAAAAACAAATAATTTTCAACTGTATACCTACACCTATAACTGGATAATTCAAAACACTTCAATATTCAATACGTTAAGTGTATTGCGTTTTAATGAGTATATTAAGCCAATGTTACGATCAATAACGGACTAAATACTTTTAATAATAAGAAGCAAATTATCATTATAGCCAACCTTTTTTAAACAACCTTTCCGCTCTATATTACTTTATATAACACTTTATTCTTTTTCACAATCGGATCCGTGGCTTTATGCATAATTTATTTTGTAAGTGTGTTCCCACGGCGAATATACATTCACTTTAAAAGATGTCGATGTGCGTACTGTAAAAAATGTTATATACACACTAAATGGAAGAGCTAACGGTTCCTAGCTACGGCTTAGAGCTTAGTTAGCCTAAATTGTTTTAAAGAAAATAGTATTCAGTTTGCTTGGCACTTCAGAATTAGTGATGGGCAAATAAGTACCTCACTGGTACACATTTTAATGAATAAATAGTTTTTTTTGTTATTATATAAAAAATTGTTTTGGGGTATAGGAAATTGGAGAAACCGGATGTAAAACGTATGGCTTCGAATACCGCTGCTTTAATATACGTTATTTAAAAATGTTTTTCATGTTCTAAGTGTGGTAACACTTTAAAATTATATTTCATGTCTAATTACATAGGAAACATTGTGTACAATGAATGACAGAATTCAATGGGATTGTGTTAACCAGATTTTTTTTTTTTTTTACAAGAAACCGAATTTGACTGCTATGGCTTTAAGTTAATGTTTAAAAGATTTTTGCAACAATAAAATATATTAATCAAAAACAAAATTAAAACTTGCCAAATAACAAGCTATAAACCTCCAGTGCATAATAATGTAATTAAAAACTTCCGTCGCTACTGTCTGAACTAATTTTGTTTACTGCGAATTTTATGGTGGCGTTAAATGGCGGCGTCTACTGGAAATTTTATAGTGTCCTCAGTAAATAATAAAGTTGGGTATAGAACTTAGGTAGAAGAGAGTATATCTGGTCATCAGTTCGCATCAGTGCAGTTTGTATGCAAATTGATATATTTTCAGTAAATATCTTGCTTATAACTTAATCTTTGTGTGTGTTGAATTGCATTTAAAACGTATATGATATAACTTATTAATAAAACAGTTTTACATATACATTTACTAAGTATTAAGATTTTTGTTATAAAATTGCAGTGCTAATTTAATTTATTCTTCACAAAAGATGTCTCTAATTATTAGAGAGAGTCTAATGTAAGTGTGATCTCTCAGTACTTTGCGTTCCATAGCTGCTACTCTATCTTCCATCAGTCGTTTAATATTTAATTTAGCCTGCTTTCTGATCTAAGCTTATAAATAATTTTGACTGTAGATACGATTGGTTGAGGGTTTATATAGTAAATATATTAATTTCACCACTCTGTGTTGAGTTTCGCCACAAAACACGCAATGTCTCGATTTCAGGCGGAAAGAGAGAGCTTAGTGACTTGATACTAGGTTCTCTCTGACTACCCTGCTATGCAGGCCAAAGCGTAAAGCTATATATACACCTCTAACAACTCCAAATAAAGCCTAATCTGCATGAAAATGCGTATTTACACAGACGCATTAAGCATACACATAAAAATTACTTAAGTCCGAATAACCCTGACGATTGTGTAAATTACGGACCTAGAAACGGTATGCAGTTTCTTAATAAATGTCAACTTTATTCAAAACAAATATGGTCGGTTTTATCTCAATACTTAGCTGAATTTACTAGAAATTGAATGTATATATGTTAAGTCCTTTTTATGATATGTTTTCATTAAGTTCTAAAATTCTTAGATTCTAAGTTCTAAGTTCTTAGATTTAATATTGCAAATTGCAGGATTAGTGTTCACTATATAGTAATAGATGTGTATTTTTAATAGCACAATATACATAACACCGCAATCACATTATATTTAGAAATTTATGGGAAAATTTATAATTTACAATTATATCCATTTGTTTAGAGCTAGTTTATGTTGAAATAATTGGCGTTCAATTTCAATGATATATTGCAGTTTTAGCTGATTTACGAATACTTGGGATGGAATTATGAATCAAGAGGTACAAATTCTAGATCAGCTGGCTGTAAATATGTATAAGTTTATTTTTAACATTTTTTAAAGTGTTGTTCGCACACTTAGGAAATTAAAAAAGACACATTTAGAAGACGTATAAAAAATTGAATGCAGCGGGTTTTGAACGCCTCTTGAAAACCGTTCAAAAACGCTTGAACGGTTTTCAAGAGGCGTGAGTTCAAATTTTTATACGTTTTCTAAATATGTCTTTTGCAATGTATAACTTTACTTTAAGATTGCGTTTTCTGATGATGACGAGAAAAAAACTCAGTAACAATATTCATTTTAAATAGTTCCGTTAGTCAATTTATTATATAAAAAAATAAAAATCAAAAACCAGTTACTCATGGTGATGCTTCTATGGTCTTCTTCTATACGTCTGTAAAAATGCGTCTTTAAAATTGACAATCATTAATTTAACGGTGATTTATAAATAAATATGTAAAATCCATATTTAAATCAAGTAATAAACTAGAGTTGCAACAGAATAGATTGGAATATTTGAAGAAATATAACAGGTATGCCTACGAGATCAGATGTCGCTCGACATAGTTGTGCCCGCCCACCTCTCAAGTGTTTTGGAATTAGTTCAATGCAGGCGAACCGAAATGGTTCAAATTTTAGGCAATAGTGGGTAGAAAAGAGCGCTTAGTTTTATAATTCTACTGAAAATTATAATATATGTAAAAGATCAAGAAAATCGAAACTCGATTTTGTACTACGGTGAAGAGATAATATTACAAAATCTAGTAAAAAAATAATTTGTAAACGTAAAGTTTAAAGTGTAAACACATCGTTTAATGTTTAAAAACTTGGCCACCATAGCCTCTAAACGAGTCTCACTGGAAATAAGTAAGTCTATGTAAAAAAAACAGAAACATAAGCTAAAAAAATAGGTTATGATGCTTATATAACAATGAAACGCAGAATTTAATACAACCAATTACGCAGTGGACAAGATTGTCCATAATAAGTGTCGTAATTTTATTATTCTAAAAGAAATTGAGCCAAGTTTCGAACGATTAAGTTAAATTTACTATGACATCGCGCTATTGTTATAGCAATTGTTTGGCAAAGAAGGTAATACGACTAACTTATATTAAATGGTGAGGCTGTTTTCTGTAAGGATAAATTGCCCTGTAAGATGTGAATTATTTATGAGTACTTGAAAATTAATGATATATTTATTGCAATGATTTTACAGCTTAGGCCTCGGTCCTTGTTTTGTACATCTTTAAACTATTAATCGTTTGTGTGTATCGAATTTAGGAAACCTGTAGAAAATTTTACCTATATATTAACATGTGTAGGTAAATCTTTAAATTCCTTTTTAGACAAAAAATCCGACGGCTGAGTATGAAATTTGGCATATTTAAAACTACTGTTCACAAAATATATAAAAACTTTTTTTATAATAATTTATTCGAAATACAGTTAGTAACAAATTAAATTATCACAAGAAGAATGTAAAATGGGTTGGATAGATATTATGTAAATATAGCACGATGTTCTTGACTGCCGTTTTTTGTTGATATATTTTTATGAATCATATTTTAGTAAATGTTTAAAAATTCAATCTAAACCCGTTATTTTAGAATAATAATGACAAACGGTTTATTCACAATTGTCAAGTAGATAGAAATAGATTTATATCAAGATTCTATAAAACGAAAAGTAATATTATTAATTTAATGTATTCGAAATACATTAAAATAAAAAATAAAAAAAAAAAATTATCACAACAGGTGGCTAAGGCAACAATACGCGTACACGAGGCTTTCAGCAAAAAGAAACTTGTAAACTACTCATCTATCGCTAAAAGTGATAAAAACAATTTAATATGTAACCGAGTTTATAATTGTACTAGAGGCCTACATTATTATAAGCATATATAATGTAGGCCACTAGTGCCTCTAACATTTAAAGACTGCAGTACGGTCAATGGGAACTAAAAAAATCATTTCTGTCCTAATATGTATGTATCAAATAATAGTTTCTTTATATAACTTACAACGGAAATACAAACGATCAGCATACGCATATATGGACAATGTTATCGTAATAATTTGTTTAGCATTCTGTGGTCGTTGGAGAGTTGGGTGTAACTGTTTTTGTCATAGATAGATCTATATATGAAGTTCACTGACTTTACATTTAATTGTAAAATTATATTATATCAAAAGATAAAGGAAGCGGAACCTAACGCTGCGTTTGGCCTTGGGAGGAAGACGAAAATAATTTATTATATCATAAAATGATTGATTATATAATTTCCCCAAATGGCATTCGAACTCTCAACTATTGCGTTTAAGGTCCCACTGGTGCACGATGGCATCAGTTTTTAATTTTTTTGCTAACTTTTTATTATTTTAGATAGATTAGTTATATCATGTATGGAAAAAAATAAGATTCTTACTTGTTTATTTGTTTATTTTTACACAAATAAATATTATTAATGTCGTGCTAACTATATGTAAAATACTATAAAAAGCTACTAAAACTTTATCATATTTTTCAACGAGCACGCACGCACAGCCTATGTGCTAATCCCTGAAGCCTGCATAACTGACGCTTCCGGCGTACTTAATGTCAAGTTCAATTATTTATGTAGCGTATATAGTATTTCAGATATTTAGTTAATATAATAAAGAGTGTTGACTGGATTTAATACAATTTTAGGTGCAAAATTTACATAATATACAAATATTACTCTCTCGAGATGTCTTCTCACTCACCCTTAAGGGTAGTGGGGGAATAGTTTCAGGGCAGAGAGCCATCTGACCATGAATTTCGTTTCTGTGCACCAATGTGCACATGTCTTTGGGTATTGTTTTACTTTGGCCGAATTTAGGGTGTCTTCCTGCAAGCGATGGGGGATAAGGGGGGGGGGGGATCAGTCCAGAATTTAAAGAACTTTTGTCATATTATCATAAGTTGTGTGGTGTGTTGGAAATACATTGCACGAAACAATACACCACAGAAGCTTTACTAAATATGACATAGATAAAATGTAAGTATTCAATCTATGGCATTTCAAACCAAACTATTATTTTAAAAAAAAATTCTTTTACGCTCCATCAGGCTGATTACGGAACAATGTGGAAAATCTATGCAATAATTCTTTTATCTAAAATTAATTGAAAGTGTTGTTATCGTATATCTTTTCACACGTGGCCGCTTAATAAGACCTTTCGTTTTTCTACTAAACTTTTATTCGATATAAAAGCTTATAAATTGCGATAGTAATCTACGTTCGAGTGGTTTCGAATTTATTGTAGTGTAGAGTTTAATTTGTCATAGTTTATAAATAACTCAAGCGAACCTTACGTGAGTCTGAGAGAAAGAGCCATGGCACTCAAATAATTGGAAAGCTAAAAAGTCCTACTTCTAAGTTATCAAAATATAATTAGGTGTGTTACTATGTAATATTTCACAAACATCTGACTGTAAACGCTATTGGTTGTGGGTTCGATGCCCTCTCGTAGGAATTTAAATATATCCAATTATTTTCATTGCTTCTATCTGGTAAGGAGACAAAACGCGGCGTTGAGTTCCACTATTCAGCACCCAATGTCGCGATTTCAGTAGGAAAATGGAGAGCAGAGTGTCTAGCAAAGGGTTTTTTTGTTGTTTTTTAATATTTAATTTGAAGAGTATTGTATAATTCATGTTTTCTCCTTAAGACTTATTTTTTATTAGTGTTTACACACTTAGAGCTTGTGCGGATATCCCACAAAAATTATAAATATGAAAATACTGAATATAAAAGTTCATTGATTTCATCACGGATTTTACAAATGCACATTAAGATACTACTACTGTTTGTATATTGTTTGTATATCATTCTTTAAGGGCATTTTAAGTATATGTTTAACAATTTTATTGAGCAATCATTAATAATATTATATTATTAAACTACAATTACCCTACTAAAATTACAAGCGATGCAGAATTTGCGGCGCGTCCTATTGGATGGCTCGCCCAAGCGCTCTAACCACCTCAACCATTCCGAATTCCAAAAGAACGAAGTTTTAATACGGTTGATACAGCTTTTGTTGCTGCACGTTTTTAGGAAGATTTTTACAAATCAATTTACATTATTATTTAAAGACCATTACTAAGAGAACAGTTGGAACGACTGTTTACTTTTTAATTATTTTACAATGGTTACATTTTTTGTAATGCCCTTTTATGTCGTCACGTAATTGCTGAATTTTATTTTAGATCGTTCGTTTATTGAAACATGGAGTGTCTGGTAGCGAAAGTGTAACGTAAAATTTTATTGAAAATATTAAATATATAACAACAAATATAAGTAATAAGCGTATAAGAATTTCGACGTAGCCGGATGTAGAACGCATGGCTTAGCGGTTGGAGTGCTTGAACAGATTCCAAGCTGCGCCGGCTTCAAATCCCGCTGCGTTTTATAAATATATGTTTTTCAATCTCTTTAGTGTGTGAATAACATTTTAAAAACAACGTTGAAAAATTTAATATATTTAGATATTTCTTTCAGAAAAAAAACTACTCGTGTAAACTAACTTTTGCTCACAATGTTATGCATTTGATAAAATCTTTACAGACATCGCTGTTATATAAGTTAAAAGCTACATATAACCATTAATACGTAGCCTGGAGCAAAGATGTTAAAGGGCTTTTGATTAACCATATAAATCGACTTCGTTATGTTATAAAGATTTTTAATTGATAACGCGTCTGGGGATATAGCTCTTACTTTCTTTAAGATGTCAATCATTCATTACACAGGCTAATTTTAGTCTTTTTTATTGTATTGCAAATTTTCAGTCTGGCCCCTGTGACTTGGCTGACTTCACTTGCTGGCTGGTAGCTTCAAATACCACATGGCAAAGTGTTTATATTTTTGTATCTATAGTTTAGTTAGATAAAACTGTTTCTGTATTTGTGGAAAACGTCTTTCAAAATGACTTCTGCTTCCACGCAGACACACACACACTAATTGCACACAAAAATTTTATAAATTTATTTTAAAATTGTGTCCATTATAGGCACATCACTCTAATATATGATAATTCTAAGCGAATAAACTAGATCTTAGTATGAATATTGCTGTTTTTAAAGAATGTGGCATTCTCATTTACGTTAGTCGGTGCATATACAAGGAAGTTAATATTTTATTATTTGTATTGCTTTATGTATGCGAAATGTGATTTTCTAATAGCAGTCATAAACGTGCATTGATGTGAAGCGCTGTAAGACATTTTACTTATTATTATTAGTACTAATACTAGTAGTAGTAATTACATGAAGTTATTGATGTAATAATTAACAAATGTAATTTACTTCAATTATTTTTTTTAATTGTGTGGTAAATGACCAATGTATATCATAGGCTTAAGAGTATAAACTTATCGATCTTATGAAACTAAATATATAAAAAATATATTTGGAAATTTTCACTTCTTTTGCTTTTGGCAGAGTGCATAAGACTTTACCGTATGGCTTTTTTTATAATTTTTTTATGTTTGTTTACACGCAGCGTGGTATACGATATTACGCGCATGGAAGTAATATCTAAGAAGTGTCACTTTATATACTTTTACACTTGAAGTTTTTACAAAAAGTTTGCTAAGCAAGTCCCAGGCACTGCTTTACGCTTGTCTTCCTGCAACTCCATGGAATGCTAAGAAGTTTCTTCTCACTGTTTTCGGAGTTGACGTCAAATAAAAACGAAATTCATTGCCAAAACAACACAGACATTAGAGATTAACTTTCTCTTAAGTTTTTTAATAAGGCTTTACTTATATTAACTAACCTTATCAACTGATTTGATGACTATAGACTCAGTATATTTAAGCATTTTAATCACACTATATACATATACGTATATATTATACATATATGAATAATTTTGAATATTCACGCGTCAATTACATAGCTCGTTATCGATTTAACTTAATTTAATTCTATTGATACGATAATAGAAATCGTAATATACGTTACGTAAATAAGCCCTTTCTATTGGAGAATAGGTTAAAACCAGTAGTTGTTTATATCTTAACTTTCCTTAAAGCGATCGTGATTTGTGATTGAGCGAAAAATATAGAGACGGATGAAATGCTTTATATTTCAAAATTGGACCAATTTTACAAAACCTTGAAAGTGAAGCTTTTTTTATTATTTTCATAATTTTTTTTCTTTAACGAAGGCATTGGTTGTAAGTTCACTCACGAGATTATTTATTTTTATTATATAGGTGGCTTGAGGTCCCATTATTTACAGATTCAAAAGAAATTACATTAAATCCCCGCCTCCATTCGAGACAATCGACCCGTAAGGTACCTACGAAAAAACCTACGATTTATATACATGCCAATCTGCTTAATCATTCTAGCTAGTTGTTAGGAAATAAGCTAGACATTATTTTTGTTTAAATATAATAAATTAACTCAATTAATTTTAAAGACCTAAGTCACTTTAATTAATAAATATTTCTTACTCGGTATAAAAGACGTTTAACGAGATGACGACAACAAATGGTTACAAGCAGAAGCAAATCAATACAATTTAAAATCATTATTATGTATTATTTTTAAAGTTCACATGTTACATTACAAATAACTCTCGAGATGATAACAGTTAGAGTATTTTATGTCAAAACGTTATGTCATATCTATTGTTACAAAAATAAAAAAAAAATACTTTAAGATGATTAATGTTTATAAAAAACAATTATACAATACATTCATTCATAGCTTTTATTAATATTAGTTTCACTAATACATAGCATAGCTTAAGGAATGATTATTTAGCTCCTCGTAGTTTCCGTATTTTGGCGAACAGACAGACCGTGGCAGTAGGTGGGGAGAAACTAGCGCTTCACGCTTTTTCCTTGTAGAAGGGGTATAGGGGTGGAGTCAGAGATTTTTCACCCGAAATCGAGACATTGCTTGTTGAGTAGCGGAACTTATCGCCGCACTTTGTTTTAAGTCCTAGTGTAGTGTAATGAAAATACTTTAAATATAATCTATCCCCCAAGCGGGAATCGAACCCACAACCAATCGCAATTAAAGTCAGACGCTGTCCCATTCCATGACGGCCCACTATGACGGCCTCAAGGAGAAACTAGACAATATTTGTTGTTTAATCTACATTTATGTATAAATTCTACTAGGTCTATGTTTAAACTCATTATGAAATATCGAAAACTCTTGACGTACAAATATGAAATTTGACATTAAGGTAGCTACTTAGTAGACATCCTCAAATACCGGATTTTGTGACAGAGTCGCGTTAAGGAAATCTAAAGGTGCTCGTAAATCTGTGTTTAGACTTAAATTTTATTAGCTACAAACTTGAAATGTGGCAGATGTTCACTACTATGAAGTACTAGTGGGTGTGTAACAAACAGCTCAAGTGGTAATAATACATTCCGCTAAACCGAAAAAACTTTTAATTTATAGAAAAAATAGGTAAATCCATAAGTGGAATTTAAGCTGACATTCTTGACGACGTCGACCTTTTATATTATTATTTTATCGCGCTTTTCCCCGCAATACAGGGCAGAGAGAGAAAACCAAGCGTCTAGAACCTCCGTTCCGCCCGAATTATAGACATTGGCTGTTAAGTGGCAAAAATCAACCCCGCGCTTTGTCTCACCTAGGCAGATAAATATAAACATAAACACTCATGCTTTATATCGAATACCACAAATTAATTAACTATTTCGTTCAGTTAAAGAATCCCGATATTCCTGTTGCAGACCACATTGAAATCACACAGTGAGCTCACGTGGGAATGTTTCATAGCTTTGGTTAGTTGAATTGTCCATTATGTGTAACTTAGAGTGTTCAGTGTAACATGAGCGTCGCTTGCGGTTGTATAGGGAAATTATTTAATAGCATATTTCCGCGTGTGCCGTAATCTCCATAGGATATCAGGTATATAAATTAATGTTTTTATAACGGTGACTTTGTAATATAATTATATCATTCACATTTATATGTCGCCTTTTCTGTCTTTGTAACCAGCGTTATGTTTTTCTTAGCATCATTCTATTACGTAAATCAGTAAAGGGGAATGTTTATATTTGAAATATTTTCATTTCTCCGGTCTTGTGAGAAAAAATGTGGTTTCCGATTCAGGATGAAAATCGAAAACGGACCACCCTCCTTTCCTGCTATGCGGGAAAAAGCGTGAAGATGCAATTTTTTTTAGTATCGCATAGTATATTTACATTAGACAATCGTTCTTCCTTTTCTTATATATATATATATGAAATCACTATATTTTCACTATATAATCACTATACTTTTCGCCCGAATTCGAATTGAAAGACGAAGCTCAACGGCGCGATTTGTCTTGTTCACCTGAGTGGAGAAATAAAAAATATTAAATTATGATCATTCCACCGAGTGACAATCGAACCCACGACCAATCGCGTTTGCAGTAAAATGCTGTCTCACTGCGCAACAATGGCCTCCATAAATAAGTACATAATTAATACGCGACTACATCTACTATAGTTTATTTAAATTGTACCTATTTTCGTCAAGTTCAACTTCTTCACTGTTTGCCCGAAACAAAAACAGTTACCAAACCGAAAAAATGTAAATAATTAAAATATAATTGTTTCTCCAAGAGGAGATCGAACCTACAACTATTAGCGTTTTCAATCTGACGCTGTCCCACTGCGCCACGAGGGCCTATAAGATTATCAATTGCATATGCATACAAACTATCTATCTATCCTTATATGCCTACGCGTTTGGTAATAAAATTGACATTCTCCTCCGTGAAGTTAAATTAGGCGAAGGGAGTCCCCGGAGCTTCGTGCCTGCAATCTAACTTTTGTAGACTTTCGACGCCAATTTCACGTGTAATTTCATTTGTAAAAAAAAGAAGAATAGGTATACCAAAAGTTATCCTTTTTAGTTACTTCGATTTATAAAATCGCGTCTCCTTTTATTTATATTCTTAACATTGTTCTGAAGCTTCTATTAATGTATTGTTAATAACCAATAGTAATGAGAAATTTGATAAAGTATGCGTTATCATGTTAACTTCATATTTTACAATAAAATTAATAATATTTTTTATATTTATTTAATTTAATTTTAATTTATTAATTAGTAAGTTAAAATTAAAAAAAAATTATTAATCAGACACTAGTGCTTGTGTCTGTGATAGACGTTAGTTTGATATTCATTCGGTGTGTTTGTACACTTAATATACATACGTTCATAAAAAAATTACACATTTCCCTAGCTTGATTTAGTTTAATCATATATGAATGCTGCTTTATTAAGTATTTGAGCGTATTTTAAATCCATAACCATTTGTTTTAGTCAGACACCTCCGACGCAAATTTTAAATTGATATTAATTTTTTTTTTGTCGTACTTATTTATCGTAACTTATTCACTTTACATAACGAACGAGGTCGTCATTAAAATTTTTAAGAATCTATAAGTAGATACTACTAAGTATAACAAGAAATAACACAAAAACGTTCTTAAACCCGCTTAAACACCCGTTCAAAATTAACATATCGTTCACATATAAAAATATTACAAAGCAAGTATAACGGAGCAGGTAATTTGTAAAATCGCAAAAACCTCTCCATTGTTTAAATACCGTTATATCCATACGTGTGGTGTCTTATACTGTAACTTGTTACCAGCATTACGTGTATCTAATAAGTGCTTAGACGAACATTGTTATGGAAAAGGTCAGTTTTAATAATGGCATTTTACATATAAAGTTCAAAGAAGAATAATTAGAGAGAGAATGCGATGTCACTTTCATTAATTTAATATTAGATTTAACAGCTAGCTTTCCAGGTCACACATTGGGATTGCCCAAACTCAGTTTTTTTATGGTTTCATACCTTCATACATAAAATCCAATGAGGTATTATTATTTTTATTTCAATGCATTCACAATTTTATTAGGACATACTGTTTTTGATTTACGGACTTACCTTTTTATGGTCCGTTTTTTACTCCATCCGTTTTGTAATATTTAGTTTATTTCGATAATTTTTACATAGCCAAGTGACGTGCAATAAAAACTTAAGTGCGCGATTGTAATTTTTTTCCTCAACGGTAAAGTGCATTCTCTTAAGGTTGTGCAATAGTATTGACGTTATTAAATTTAATCTCAATCCTTTGAACCTTGGCACGAACGAGTTATCTCTGGTCGGTCTTAATTGTATTTCCTTACTGGTCTCAGTTTAGAATAAAAAACGAATACTATTTCAATATCCATATTTAGTACAATATGAATTGGGATTAATTGTTGCAACATAGGTATGCTACAATGGCACTTAAAAGTATATATATAATATATATATAAAGAATTTCTTCCCAGCAAGCAGTCAAGAAATTCTTTCTTTCGCCCGAAATCGAGACGGTGTGTGTTGAATGAATAAATGGTGGTACTCAACGCCGCGCTCTGTCTTGGGTAGTCTTGCTTTTGTTTTTTTTTTATTAGCGAGACTGTTAATGAGTAATAAAGAGTATAATTTTAATCGTTCGTTTCGTTGTTTTGTAAGTATTATTTCTTAGTACATTTGTAGTATTTTGTGTTTTTAATTTATATTTACCATCGTGGAGAAATGAAAATATTTTAAATTACATTTAAATTCAATCATTCCCCTGATTAGGAATCGAACCCACAACTAATCGCGTTCTATGACTTTCATAGAGGCCAGGCTAGAGCATATTAAGTATTTTTTTATTAAGATACATTAGTGATATAACAGTTATATGTGATTATTATAACTGTATGGTATCTATTACGTGGCGTATATTATACGTCAAATATATTTAAAACGATTTTGTAATAAGTTTTCAAATCTTGTCACTTTAGGGCAGGCTAGAAAAATATTGAAAAGAATTCGGCTGTTTTTTATTTTTCGTTTTATTACACAGAATCTAACCTCTGTACCATTGTAACATATTAAGAGCTTCGAACTTACACCTTACAAAAAGTTTTTATAATATGGTAAATCTTAATATTTTGGATTTGCAAAATATAAAAAGAAAAATGTATTTACTTATTTGTAATAAGAATGCAACAAAATTTATTTAACACGCGACTTATGCGACCGGATGCACTTTGAAACAATATATGAAAATCAATCGCAATAAAACACGTTTTTGTCTATCAATGACAGACATTACTTTACCACGTTCCGTTCAAATGTCCGAGATCATTTCAAGCAATTACCGACCTTACACTTCCCACTCACATTACAATTTCTCTAAATTGTATTAAACAATAAGTCACGACCTATTAAGCGGTTGTAAGCATTCTGTTATAACACTTATTTAAATTACTATAGAGTTCTTATATACGTCGTGTTCGTGGGCAAGATTTGGATCTTTTCGATTCTCGAAGTATAATTTCTCGGTAGGAGCCTGCACGCAAAATCCGAAAGGCTGATTGATGAGCATATTATTTACTATCAAATCTTATATGGGAAAATTAAAATAAAAATCAAATTAAGATAAACTTTCCATTGTCAAAATTCACTTTCAATTGTGACTTTCTTTGCTTATCAATTTGTTAAATTTTAAGTTTATACTGTGTTTATTCTATATGATACGGAATAAATGGTTTTTGAAAAAAAAAACAAAAGAATGTGTAGATTAAAAATGTAGACTAACGTAAAACTTAATAAGATTTTTTTTTTAGTTTTCTCGTACGTCTGTATAGGATTTAAAAATTTTGTGTAAATTGTTGATTGGCATGGGAATAGTTTAAACGATCACTTTTTATAAATCAAAGATTGAAATACTATATTTAACGAGTGTCTTTAGACCGCGTTTATGTTGAACTTAACAGGTATATAAAAAAACTCTAGATTGGTAATATATTGGTGGCAGCTTTTTAAATTAAATTAAATTAAACAAGAGAAAGACATATTTAGAAAACGTATAGAAGTTTGAACGCAGCGGGATTTGAACTCGCGCACCTTGAAAACCGTTCGTCTTGAACGGTCTTGTAATATGTCTTTTACAATTTCCTTAGTGTGCGAATAACACTTTAAAAAATGTTAAAAAAAAAGAGTCAAGACACTCCGTTCTGAAATGTAAACATTGGTGTTGAGTGGATTCATGCTAAATATTGGATTTTTCAATATCGGTTAAATTGTAATAAATTAAAACATATATAACTTCTATTTAAGACAAATAAACATCTATTTTCTTTATGAAGCGGATAAATAATGGACAATACCCAATATTCGCACGCGGTTACTAACTTCATGAGATTTTTCCACAATAACGGTCGTTCCATTGTTTTTTGCGTGTTATAAGATTAAGTAATCTTAAGATAAGTAAGCGGTAAAACAAGTGAATTTAGTGTTGCTTAACTAGTAGCTGTGAAAATGCAATCCTTATTCTTTCATAAATATTCCTAGACTCCATTTTGTATGGGGTCAACGACATTTCTTTGACATTTTCACACATGAAGCCGTTTGGAGGAGAAATTAGAAATATTTTTTAATATTGAAAATAACATTTTGTTGGCGGTTGCAGAATCTGTGGGGAAATATTTTAATATGAATAAGTTATATGTTAATTTTTAAGCTTAATAAGAATGATAATGACATATTAAGAATACGTATAAAATTTTTAACGCAGCGGGATTTGAAAACCGTTCAAGAATGATAATTTTGTGGAACAGGACACAGCCAGCCAAAACAGGACTAACCTTCTTATCTGTCAAAAACAAACAGAATCCAAAATGGCTAATATTGTCAACATATATAAAAAAAATGTGTACCAACATAACAAAAAAGAAGGCGAAAATCGAACATACTTAACTCACAAAATTTATTTTTTGATAACACTTTGTATAATGTCTTATTGTTATGGATGAATACACTAAATTAAGTGTTTTTGTTTCATATAATTTATTTGAATAACTATTAAATATTTTTTATTATTTTACAGGTAATTAACACTTAACTCATGGTCCAACTACATAGAGTAAGTTATATTTGCTTTCCATTCTAAAACGTACACTATTCACTTTTCTATATAACTCGATAACTTAGAAATGATCGTGATGTTATATGAAACCTGCCTTCTTTATTCACAATTAAACATAAATATAAATACTATATATATATATATATATATATATATATATATATATATATGTAAAACTTTTCCGTTACTTATTGACTGAAAATGCGCAGCGGAAACAGCCGCAGACTGATGGGCGCAGAATTTCTTTTTTTGGCATGTCGGTTTCTTGGGGAGTGCAGTGGAACTCTAAGATATGATTCCCCAAAATTCTTGAGGGAGCAGGAACAGGGGAATTGTACGTTTTTTAGTCCACACAAACGAAACTGCGGGCTACAACTCGTCTATTTATAACTATATAATAATACGGCTCTACTAATTTATTTATTTATTTTCATCACTTCTCATTAACGTTTACGCAAAAAGAAACACAAGCTTGAACAAATATTTTTTTTCGCATATCAAGAACACAATTACAATACTATATACAAAATATTATTGGCATTGCATAAAATACTAATTTCATAATTAGTTTATTCTATTATGGCACTTGCGTTTATATTGTTCAGTTTAGTTCGCCTTACAAAACATGTCTTTGTGAATACATTAATTGGTTTAAAGAAAGTCTATTATATATTAGTCGAACATGCGGTGGCATAAGGAAAATATAACATTGACTTACTTAAGCCTGAAGTTCCATTCTATTCTCTAAATACACTTAGCAAGCTTTACGACTACGGCTATACAGTTTTCTTATTGTAATTTTGTACAAGTAAATGTATCTTCGTTAACTTCTATTATAAATAGGTAGTAAATTCATTGTTTTTAAGTCGCTCCCTCTTCAATTTTTACGCCAGAATTCGAGACATTGCGCGTTGAGACTCGCACTTTTTCTTGTAAATAATAATTAAATTATGATATTCCACCGAGTGGAAATCGGACCCCACAAACAAGCGATTACAGCCGGACACAGTACCACTGCGCCTCGTTGGCCCAAGTATAATTCTATTCATTCGCTTTATTAAATAATACTATTGACGGAAATATTTTATTTTCACTAAAGTATTTTTTCTTTACACAAATGACAGTATGCAGCGACGCGACGTTAGTATTGAGAGTCACATTTCACATTCTTTTTCAAAGAAAATGTATGATTAACAAAATGTTACCAGGAACACACACTTAGGAAATAGAAAAATCTATATTTAGAAAAGGTATAAAAGTTTGAACACAGCGGGATTTGAAACCGCGCCTCTTGAAAACCGTTCAAGCGCTCTGACCGCTAAGCCATGCGTTCTACATATAGCTACGTCGAAATTCTTATTCTTTCAAGAGGTGCGGATTCAAATACCGCTGCGTTCAAATTTTAATACGTTGTCTAAATACATACGGAATATATATTTGAATTCATAAGGCGATATTACTTAGGCATATACGAGTCAATATGACTGTTGTCAACCTGCCGATTTCAATTATTATTGGTTATTAATCAAACATAATGAATTTTTCATTCACTTCTGATACTCGATTACATTTTAAATTGATTTTGATATCGATACGTTATTTACGTTTAATCGAAATTCATTTATCTGTGCCGCAAATGTTTTTTTTTAATTTCAACGCCTTTATAATTTATGTGTAATCTACCTTTCTTAATTAGACATAAGACTTAATTTTAATAGTAGAAGGTGGGCAAAAAGAAATTACCCTATTGGAAGATCCTCTTATTTTTGCAAATGGCGGCCAATGTTTAATCTGTTTTGACATTTGTGGACTAGACAGATGTATAATACAAGTGAACAAGCCAAGGAGCGATACACTCCCCGAGAACGCGGAATAACCGTGTCTAGTTTTTTGCGTAACGCCGCAGCGCGAATTCCATCGCCGATTCCCGGTTCGTTCGGCACCGACTGCGCAAACACTGCGTCGCTTGGCCACCGACCGTGAAGAGTATGGTACCACACGAAACGCTGCCAAGAGTTTCCGGCCCTTGAGTAATATCGCCGCTGTTGCCGAGGATGTCGAGCTGTCGCCTGAAACATCGACCAGACACAGTACCTCTCAATTAACCATCAGCCGGTCGTCCCTAAGTCGAAATTTGGTCAAAGACTTGCGCATGTTCCCATACAAAGTCCAGTCCGTATATCAGCTGCTGCCTGTCGAACGCCAAAGGCGTGTAACCTACGCCCAAGCCATCGTAGGGTGACTTCTTTTGGCCCACATTGTACATTTATTTAAATAGATATTCAATATTTACATACTAATGTTAAGGAGTTGATCATTTTTTACAATTATTATTGCAATAAGGGCCGTATTATAATTTAATCTCATATTCCCGGTCTAAATAGACAAAAGGCTCCGATGGTCTCGTAATGTATTTATTTCAATAGAACTACGTTAATACATTACTAGACTTTTTCTACATCCTCTTCATAAAGACGGGAAATGGCTTATATAAGGTTAATTGGGCAATAACACAATAATGAGTCAACAGGTGTTTAAAAACATTTCTGGCCTTTTTAATTGATTTATTATTAGAAGGTCGCTTACAACGTTCGTACGAGTATGTGTCTTAAAAGGAAACTGGATATAACTGTACAGTTATCATTATAGTTCGAAGAAATCGTGTTATATATAGGCAGGATAACTGTTATTTCGATAACTGAGCTGCTAAGTTTTAATATGGATAGAAGAGATTACTATTGCCAATAACTTAGAGAACATACACGTTTGTCTAAACTAAAATCTAAAATTAACTTAGCTAGCGAAATTTTATTTTAAATAATAATTGGCTTTTTAATCGCAGATAATTATGTAACATGAATCCATTATTGTACAGCTTGTGACTAAATGTGATGGTTGTAGGGTCGATCTTTAATCGGGAAAAATAATTTTCCTAAACCTGATATAATAAGTTTATGCGGAAAAAGACTTGAAATTGTCTTTTATTTTCTAATATATTACTAAAATAATAAAATACTGTGTACTCTTGAATGTTATTTACGAATTGTTTTGTGTAAAGTAACTGTAAATCATAAGGCCATAAGTAGACGTTGATGGTATTCGTTTACCAATTTTTACTTCTAACATATCAAATTATCAACAACCCACTTCGCGTACTGCCCTAGATGCAATGCAGAATAACTTGACTTAGTGTTGACGTCTGATGCAGTACGTTGGGATCTCAAAACTTTCGAAAAGTAAAAAAGTTGTAGTGAAACTCAAGTCAATAAAAAACTTTTTTGCATTTAAAATATTATATTCAATATATAAGAAATTATACCCAAAAGTCCTATTAGAGTAGGACTTCTGAAGTGAAAAATTTCTATAATAATACCGAAGTCGATAGTAGGTATATATGCCATTCGAACATTCGTATAATTTAATTTTAAGATGAAACTCATATTTAGTTTTTACATAAACAAATAAATATAACTTGCCAATTGACACGTCGTCGCATAATCATTAATCGCAAGTACGGTCAGTGACCTTTTACCAGTGCATATCTGATCAAGGACAAACAACTTGCTCAGCCTTTCTATATATGAATTGCAAAAGATATTTTTAACAATAAGATTTACGATTCTTTAAGTACTATCACGAGCTGGTTTAACTGGCATTGTTAAGATGGGAGCAAGGTCGATCCTCGTATATGCTTAAATTATAGATATATTACATAATACCTTTATATGTTAAAAGAAAACAATATTTACATTTTACTCTACTTACATAAAGCAAAGAGAACCGATGCCAGTGCGGCGGAGTAATTCTCGAGTGGCGACCACGAACTGGACCAGGTGGACCGAAGATCTGGTCAAGGTCACCGGAAGCCGCAGGATGCGGGAAGCGCAGGACCTATTGTCGTGGAGGTCATTGGGGGAGGTCTATGTCCAGCGGTGGGCGTGGAACAGCTGAGACGACCTTCATATTATAATTTTTTAATATCATAATTTTTATATATGTATTTTGTTATTTTTCATGAATTTAAATTAACTTCCGTTTTCAACAATACAATAATAATAATTTTTACTTCCTTACAATGCGTAAAAATATATTTTTAAAATATTAAAAATATATGTAATTAATTCTTATTTTCTGCGTCACACTTTTTCCCGCATAACTGGGTAGACACCTAGCGTATTTAGGACTTAACATTGTGATCTAATTCACAACCAGCGCGTATCAACGCTATCCCACTGCGCTTCGATGGTCTCAATATAGTAAGAATACAATTTCTAGAAAGATAACAAGATTTCAGAAGAAACGCCCTTGAGACAAGTCTCCATTACAAGTAATGGATTATACCGCTCGATTAATTTTAATTATAAATAACAAAATTGAATCAATAAAGTTAAGCTTCAAACAATATAATTAAACAGGCCGACCTACTTTCATAAAATTAGTGAACAAGCATCGATAGCTCAAACGCAAACTGAAGGTTGTCTTGCAATTCGGTTATTACAGATTCGATTCTAAGATAAATAAATATAATCTTTACAGCAATCTACAAAATATTGAAATACAAATGTTAAAACTAAAGCTTTATTTAGGTATATTGTTTTGAAATGAAACTATTTTTAACAGGATTAATTGCGTATATTTTTTGGTTTCGGAAATACGTTTTAGAAACCCGACGTTTCGAACATTTTAGAGTAGTCCGTAGTTACCGGTGAGTCTACCTCTGGAGACTTAATCCGGTTAAAAATAGTTTAATTTCAAAATGTGTAGTAATCGCGAAAATCAAATTAGGTATATTGTTTTTAAAGATTTAAAGCTTTTAATTTTTTTTAATATATGTCGCGTAGTGCAGTAGAAATAAGTGTGACGCAATGATTTGAAGTTGGAATCCAGGCTACGGATTATTTATATCTGTAATATAGACTTTTCTGTTAACTTTGATTAGTCAGACGATATTCAGCATTGAGTCTTGAACGGTTTTCAAGAGGCGCGGGTTCAAATCCCGCTGCGTTAAATTTTTTATACGTTTTCTAAATGTCTTTTTCAATTTCCTTAGTGTGGGAATAACACCTTAAAAAATATATGTTAATATTTTTTGTTTTTCTAAATAGATGAAAAGAAATAACAGTGCCAATATACGAGTGTTAGGTATTATAATAATTCAATTAAATAATCCTCAACTACACAACGATAATCGTATTTAGACGCGTATCGTTTAAACGCGGAGTTACCGGTAGAGACACTTCGACTCGAACGTTTTCTCGTAACCATTTCCTTCAGGATATTATTAGTTTGATATTTCATATCATTAAATCTAATACGTCATAATGTACCGAGGACAGGCCCGTGATAGAAAGCGCAGGGCGAGTCACGACACGCCGCGGGAAAATCGCGCAACAAATTGTTGAATATAATTGCATATAGACGCTGCTCGGGCGAACTGTGACATCATTAACTGCCTTTGTAATTTTAGAAGGCATAATGAAAAATATAATATACTATCATTTTAATTCTGTCTATAGTGCAGTAGAATATATTTAAAGTCTCGTAAGACGCAATGAATTTGGGCGGAAAGCAGAAAAGATACGGATACTGAGTGTTTTTTAACATTTTTTTAAAGTGTTAATCGTACACTTAGGAAATTGAAAAAGATATATTTAGAAAACGTATAAAGATTTGAACGCAGCGGGATTTGAAACCGCGCCTCTTGAAAACCGTTCAAGCGCTCTGACCGCTAAGCCATGCGCTCTACATCCAGCTACGTTGAAATTCTTATACGATTATTACAACTTATATTTGTTTTCCAGAGGCGCGGGTTCAAATCCCGCTGCGTTCAAATTTTTATACGTTTTCTAAATATTTATTTTTCGATACTAAATGTTTTCACGCGAGGTTCTCTCTGTTTACTTAAAAAGAAAACATAAATTAGGTTATGTTGTTGGCTTTATATATGTAGATTTTATATTTTTTGTAAGTAATTAATTCAACTGAATTGATCCATAACTATTTATTGACTTCGTGAGAAACTTGACAACTTAACTTAGTGGATGCAAATGATAATATAAAAGGTTTTTATTATTATTAATATTTATATGATATAAAAGCTCGTGTAATATAAACAAAACATGTAAGACATAATACCGTAAATGTGAAAGCTTGTTATGACACTTGTTATATTGGATATTCAAGCAGATCGTAAACGCTGAATAGTATTCGAACCGGGCAAGCGTGTAGGACTTTAGTATTTATTTAATTTTAATTTAGCCGTGTTTATTAATAAATTTGTTCCAGTTCTATTTTTTAAAGTTATTTTTCCTCAAGTACCAAAAACACTATAAGACTAAAAATACATAAATATCAAGAAAATAGATGTCATTGTTGAGACAACTCAACGCTAACGAACGAATTTCGACAATAATGACTTTTGGTTCAATCTTACGAGTTGCATTGACTTTACTGATAACAAAGTCTTCATCTCTCTGATAAGACAACAATCGGCATTGGACTCTGTATTCAATATAAGGAGATTTGGTATATTTTTTCATTATAATAGGGTTTAATATTAGAAGCAAAATATATATTGAACAAATATATTCAATATCAGATATATTAGACTAGATTTGATGACATCCTTAAAACCAATTTATTGAAGACTATTCTTTGAGTGTTAGTTTTTGTAGAACAAACGCTACGACACGCTTGTTTACTTACTAGGTCTTTTAATTCACTTACATTCACATAACCTAAATAGTTTCCTGTACCGTGGGTAACATAACATACTCTTCAAAATAAAAAATATATATAACACTAGCGACCCTCTCGCGGCTTCGCCTGCGTAAACTACACGACTATAACTAACTATTTAGTTTTTTCGTCCGCCGTTGTTCTCATCTAAATCCCAAACTTTGCTCAATTTTATAATTTTAATTGTGGTATTTTTTTTATTTATGAACCAAATGAAATAAAGTAAATGAAAAAATAAACAGTAAATATTAAGTGAAGTTTACCAAAATACAATGATCAAAACTGTATTTTAATCTGTTAACGCCTTTCGGAGATAGACAAATAGAGACACAGGGAAACAAAAGTGTTATTTAAAATCTTGTTTTTTGGGTCTATTATATTGATTAATGCCCCCAACAATATTAATATTTTTTTTATATAAATTCCATGTAAATGAATAACAAAGGAGTGGATTGATAGAGAAATAAAAATTGTAAATTCTTAAATAAATTGTATTAATCCTATCTATATTCCGTTCTTCTTGTCTAACATTATAATTGTATTAGTATATCACCACACGAGTGAGTCACCTTTACACCTCAAGCCATTGAAAGCCTTTTGAAAGTATTCGCTTCAGACTATTATATGTTACGTCAACAGAATCATAGCATTTACAAGTACATTAAGAATAACAAGTTTGTTTTTTTCATATTTGTACCGTTCATTTTTACGTTTTAGAAAGAGGAACATTGGATGCACACAATTGTATATCCAATTTAATAAATTAATTGTAAAAAGTTCATATAAATAACTTTGAGTAAGTTAAAAATGACTAAGCGCGGTAATCAGTATTCACTTAGACATTTATCAATATCACAGTAGATATTCTATTTGGACAAAATATATTCCTATAATATTCAGTATGCTTGTTTAGTTGGATTAGGGCAAAAAAGTAAAAAGCTTATCAATAATTAAGCATAGTTACACAAAACAATATTTTAACATTTTTAAAGTGTCACTTAGGAAGTTGGAAAGCATTTTTAGAAAACGTATAAATTTTTTAACGCATGACTTAGCGGTCCGAGTGCTTGGACGGTTCCAAAGAGGCGTGCGATCGAATCGCGCTGCGTTCAAATTGTTATACCCTTTCTAAAAATGGTTTTCATTACAGTAATTTTAATTTTAATTTAGCCTCTTTAGTAATAATTTCTCTAATGACATTATATTATTTAGTTTAAGTATAAACTTGTAAATTGTCCTAAGTTCCTATAATCAATTATTGAAATCAGTACAAAATTACTTAATATGGAAGCTATTATATAGTAACAGATATGTAATCTATTCACGTGTGGCTGGGGGTATACAGCGAGTCATCCACAATAAACATTAGTTTGGCTTGATTTACTGAGCTCAATAAAGTTCGACCTCTTTGCTGGACTGGCTCCAAGTTGATATCGCAATAGATTTACTTTGAAATGAAAAGGGCTGGAGACAATGCGTCGGTGATATTTTTTATTATAGCTTTACACTTTTTCTCGCATAGCAGGATAGTCAGAAAGAACTTAGTGTCGAAACATTCCGTTCTCTACTTCTGAGGCCATCGTGGCGCAGTGGTACAAACGACTGTAAACGCGATTGGTTGTGGACTCAAATTTATCTTTGGCAAATAACTATATATAAATTATAAGTATTTAAAAACTGTGACGTTCAGTTGCGCTACTCAACCCGCTATGTCTTGATGTCGGGCGGGAAGTGGAGAACAAAGATTTTTCTTAATGGGTACCCATAATGAAACCTGAATATTTATTATTTATAAGTACAATTTTCTCGTATTAATCACAAATATCTATATTTCGACTTGAATGAAGAACAAAATATGAATACAAATGAAAAAATTCAAGTTTAAGCTTAATTGTTTCAATCAATTTCTTATTAAGATATAATAATATATGATTCATTAAGATTTCTTCTACAATTAAGGCAATTGAAACTAATTTTAATTATTACAAGTAAATTATACTAAGCTCAAGTTTTAAGAGATGGTGCCAAAGTTTTAACAAAATATACCAAGAGATTTTTTAAGAAATCAATACAAACGTAGCTAATTAGATTTTTTCACTTCTTAACTAACTTCTATTGTCTTAATTTCATTACTACTTTAGATAAGGACCCCAGACAGAAGCAAATTACTAATAAATTAAGTTTGTCTGCTTATGCCAGACTGCACTCTTAAGCTTTTAATATTTTATTACATTACGCGGTTGCTTTAGTGTATAAATTTACTCCACCAATCTAATCATAAAGATATAAGGCAGGTTTAGTTTAAAATTGATGCCTTTTTGTGACATGAAAGTTTTTTAGGCAGACCGTTATGCACGAGGCAAAGAAATATTACTATTTGGAGTTAGGGCTCACTGGTTAACCCAGTACTACTCAAATTAAATTAAATCAGGTTCAAAGCTCGGTATCACATATTCGTAATTCACATTTAAGAGATAAAAACTGTGTGTCAATGTTATAAAATATACAAATCTAAAAGTAGACTAACTGGTTGTTTAGTTCCATTTTTAAAATTCATGTACTTGACAACAAATAAACTAGAATTTATTGCAGAGATACTTATTATATTTTATAATTTTTTGCATAATATAAGTCAGGATTTGGCATTTTAATTTGGCTATTTTTTAACTCCTTTAAAACAAATAAAAATACCGTGTTAAATATATTGAATCATATAAAGTAACGATAAAATAACGTACACAATTATGACTTAATTATCTTAGAAATATGATTTTCTAATGACAATAATCGTGAAAGTTTCACACAAGTTTCTATAAAAAAGGTTGTAATATACACAACATATAATAATTACACGAGTAAAGATTAGAAATAGAGCAAAAACATCGTTAGTTGACTTCAACCAGTTATAAAAATATAATTACATCTAGCAACGCTTTCGTAGCACAGTCAGAGGGTTATATTATATGCAACGGTTTTGGGTTCTATTCTCATTTAGGGTAATATATTTTTTTCTACTAGAACGTAAAATATGCGTTTCCTTAGCAACGTCCTACAATGTTCCTATGCATGCCGCTTTATACAAAAGTGTTGTCTAAACAAATTTTCAAATTACTGCTTTTTTTTTCTATATAAATTTTAACTATGCCAAATGTCATCTTTCTTTTCGACCGTTAAAAGAGATAAAAAAAATATCTCGTATAAGTATAAGGACATAAGTATAGTATAAGGACATTAAAGGTGTTTTCCTGGCCAGGTAAGATAAAGTTTAGTGTAGTGGTTTCTGAATTAAAGTTGGGTAATGCTTAAACATAATATTAATTAATTAACAATTTATCATGAATTTATTATGGAATTGAATATCCTTATCAAAAAATTGAATTAATTATTCGAATGTAGTCAGAGAGAACCTAGTGCCAAGATTCGTTCTCCACGTTTTGCCCGACATCGAGACTTTATATTGAGTGGTGGAATTCAACAACGCAAAAGATTGCGACATTGAATGGTAATAACCAGAGCTGGGAAATAAATATAATTTAACAATAATAATTCTTACGAGTGGATATCGAACCCACAACCAATGGCGTTCGCAGTCAGACGCTATCCCACTACGCCACGATGGCCATATTCTTTAAATGTATTACAAAAAAAACAATTTTAAACGTTTAAGCTAAGTTATTATTAAAACGTTTTTTTTATTAATATAATCTCTGTATACATAGCAATGTACATACAGTACTAAACTTCTGATATGTCATTATAATGTGTATTATTCTTTTTGCTTGATTGATTATTTATCATTAATAACTGTATGAAAACCCGGACCCTTTTTAGCGAATAAACCATTACCCCAAAATCGCGTCCCTAGCAATTATTATAGAATTTGACAAGTCAGCCGTTTAGAGGGGCTCCAGATCTAACCCCTATACTTAGCGAGGTGAATTGAAAAAGTAGAAATTTTCAAGTAATTTGCGAAGAAAACGATGCAATATTAAATGATTCGTTTAATGGGGACGACTGATTTTAGCTTGTTTTGTAGTAATTAGTTACAAAATACAAGTATATTTATTTGTAAATATATAAATGTATTTCTAAAATAAATAAGCTAATATTGTAAGATCCGAACATCACAAAATGCTAAGTTAACAAATAGCTGAATTTGTTTTTGCACAAAACTAAGATATAAACAACTTCTAATAAAGTGTGGCTTCAAAAATGTAACATATGTTATGGTGAATTAAAATACAAATCTTTTATTTCATTGTCACTCTGAAATTAATATTTACAGTATTTAAATTTTTCCTACTAGTAAAACAAAACGCCGCCTTAATTTCTCCACCAAGTTTCGAATTCGTGTGGTTAGCGGAGAAATTTCTCTTTCTTCTGTTTTTCTCTCTGCACACTGCAGGTTAATGTTACATTGAAAAAAATACCACATAAATGTTCCGCGTCATTTAGATAGGCCAATGATACATCATTCGGTTCCAACCAATTGCATTTTTGACTACAGTTGAAAATCGAATGCGCTAAGATGGCGTCAAATTTTGCGTGTCGTCAATGAATGTGGAATAAAGTAGCATTTACATTATAATTGTATTTTATAATTAGTAGCTTTTGTACGTGAAAAAATTTACTAAGCGTGCCGTCTTACATAATTGTTTAACTGGAGGGTGTTGGAACTCGAGTTGAGTGACAGTGTTAATTACTGTTCGGGCCTTAGCGAAATGTCTCTCGTTTGCTATCATGCTTCGGGGATGCCTATTAAATTATTCGCAGTATTCACACGCCTTTTTATTATCTTTTTTATACGTGTTTATAGTGCAAGTTTTTTTTATTGCTTTTCTTTTAAAAGCTTGAGAATTTTATTTTATCTTTGGACATGATTGATTTATGTAAGTATGTAAGTAACGTGCGCGATAATACAATAATCAAAATTACTCAAAGAGTTTGAATGAAATTCATTTTTCAATTTCACATGAATACAGTTATTTTTATGATACTAGTGACCCGATCGCGGCTTCGCCCGCATGTAAAAGCTATGTTACTGCCAAGACTCGAGTATTTCTATATAAAATTTCATCACAATTGGCTCAGCTGTTTGGCCGTGATAACATCACAAACAGACAGACAGACAGAGTTACTTTCTGATTTATAATATTAGTATGGATTTTTTAAACATGACAAAAATTTAGGATTTTGCAATACTGTATTATAATAATACTGTAACATATTATAATGTATAGTTAAAAATAAACAGAAAGTGAAATATATTAATTATAGATATTTTAAACTTGTAAGAAACCTGTTCTATTTATCTATATCTGTCACAAGGACAAGTTTTGTAGGTGATAAATTGACATGCACAGTTGTTTCGTCAATCATGGAGCTTTCATCTTTTCTGTAAAGTTCATTGTAGGCATGAACTTTGTTGCTTGATCTATGTTATACCAATACAATATTACTTTTGAAATAGTTATATTATTTTTACCACATATATAAAAAGACTTGGTACACTTTTACAATTTTTTTACAAATATGATCCTTTAACCGTGTAAGTGATTATTACCTTCGCTGATCCAAAACAAAGCTAATCAAGACAAACAAATATAAATATTTAATTAAAAGGCACGCTACATATAGAGTGAATACGTTTTAAAGGTATTTTACTGATAAATAATGCATTATTTTATTAATTCAATATATTTTGAAGCCATTTTAAATTGCCACTAGTCATTGCAGCCATTTGTCATTTTTTTACCACTGACATCATCAATGTTATGATATTATCAGTGCTTTACATTTTAGATGGCAGTATCTATATGATTGAAAGCAGTCTCTGATATTTTCAGTGTGAATGTGAGATTAGAACGTACAACTACCCTATACAACAGACAGTGCTAGTCAATAAAAATACGTATAACATATAATTCGATTACGCTAAAGGCTAGTCTTTTGTAAGTAAATTGTCTATCTATTATAATTATTAAAATAACAATCTTGTTCAATCTTGTTTAAAGTAAAACTATGTACTATGAAGAGTGACGTAATTTATTATGGCGTAACAAAATTCATAAACGATATCTGTATATAGGTCGTTAGATGCGGGAAGCACAGGACTGATCGTTGTGGAGATCCTTGGGGGAGACCTATGTCCAGTTATGGGCGTCGATAGGCAGAGAGAGAGAGAGAGAGATAGATCGATAGGACATGAAAGATTATGTTAATAATAAATTGTGTTTTTGTATATATATTATAGTAATTAATCCTTTCATATAATGTGTTTTCTAAAATAATTTAGTGTCTAAGTAAATCAAGTATATGTGTAATTAATGTGTAGTTGTAAAAAAGCTTATTTTATAGACTGATATATTTCAATTATATATTTTATTTGACGCTAACATGGCGCAGTGGGACAGTGGTTTGAATCAGTCGGGGAAATTATTACATTTATATTATTTTTCCGCCCTAATAAGACTAATCGAAGCGTTGACACCCACCACTCAATACGCAATATCTTGATTTCAGGCGGATAGTGGAGAAACAGGAGTGGCATATCATTGAATAAAAAAAATAATAGTACAATATAAAAAAATATATATATAATACACTGTAACTTTTCGTACAAACTCACGCTTTCTACCAGTTCAATACAAAACGTCGTTTTAATGTTTCACGTTTACATAGCTACTGGTTGTTAGGAAAAGTGGTTTGTTTAAAAGATACCTGTTGGGCCCCAAAGAAAGTAAATCTGGGCACATTTGCATAGACCAATATTGAACAGTACGTACTGAGTGTGATTAGTTCGTCGATTATAACTAAATATAAGCCTTGTTAATTATAAACAATATATCATATAATAAGTTCTTTGATTTTCACGACTATTACACATTTTAAAATGAAACTAATTTAACCGGATTAAAATGTATTTTCGAATACCAAAATTATCCGCGATATCCGGTTAATAAATATTAAAAATAATCCGGTTATAATAGTTACATTTTAAAATATATCATATATCTATAAATCATTTTGAAATTCTTAACTTAACAAATATTTTATTTTGATAAATTAACCACGTTGAAATTTTTGCACGGAAATTTATTAATCTTCAATAATTTTTATGCATGTAATAAATATTAATAAAAGCTATGTATTTTTAGTATTATTTAATAGGTTAATCACACAATTAGGAAATTGAAAAACATATTTTAGAAAACGTATAATAATTATTCACAGAAACAAAAATATTATAATTTGTTTCTTTTTTCACTTTCACGTATTTTTCCCGCATAACAAAGTAGGCAGAGAGAGATCTAGTGTCAAGACACTTCGTTATCTACTTTCCGTCTAAATCCCAGACATTGCGTGTTGAGTGGCAGAACTCAAAACGGAGAATAAATGAAATATAATCATTTCCTTTCGAGTGGGAATCGACCTCACAACCATCGCGTATATATCTCGATCAACACTGTCATACTGCGCCGCGATGGCAACTTTGTAATTTCTTAAAGGTTATAAATATATTTTTATAAATTACAATCAAAATTTATTGCATTTTTTATAGCTCTCAGTATTTTATAGTATCATCATAATATAATGTTTTAATTTGACACTTAATTATATCATAAAGAAATGAACAAAAGTTTTTTGCGAAGGCTTGTGTTAACTTAAATCTTCATTATTTTTCTGTTCCGGTAAATGACTCAATTTAATGACTATATCAAACTATAAACTAATATATCAGACATTATATAAATATATCAGACATTTTGCATTTCATTCCGGGCTTATATGTAAAGTAAATAAGTTAGTACGTTATATTTTAGTATTTTTAAAGTGTATATAGTGTAAAGTGTATATAGATATTATAATGTGTTATACATTATAATATCTATATACACTTTACAGTTACATACAGTTTGAACATAACAGGATTTAAATTAAGACCCCTTCGAAACCGTCCTTGATAAGAACTTATATTAGCTACAATTTTTTATACGTTGTCTAACGCTAGATAAATTCATAAAAAACTTAATTTATTTCACTTTGATTAGCTTTCATATTTTCCATTGTAATCTTTAACAATTCAATAACGTTTATATGTACTTATATAATATATACAATTTATTTTTGTATGTAAATAATACAAAAAACATAAGAACAATTGAAAACTTAATTACAATCTTAATTATAAAGTAGATGTGTACTTTCTCTGCTTAACTTTATTTTTATCTAAGCCATTAATGGTTGTTTTATTGGCAGGAGTATAGTGAAAGTGCATCGGTTTTAGCGCAGGTGCTGGAAGCCACTTGACGGCTGTCAGTTTTTATGAGCCACTAAGTTACACATACAGTTGAGTTATTTTTTAATACTCTATGCATACATCAAATCTGTCTCGCTAATATTAAACGGTACAAACAGGTAAAAAAAATACAGATTTACGCTTTGATACGCGTAGCTTGAGTTGTTGATTAAGCAGAGAATACCTTGTATCATGATACTTAGTACTCAGCATGTTACAGCGAAATTGATATATTTTAAATATAATCATTTCCCCAAGTTTACATTGGAATCCACTGCCATCGCATTTATATTCCTGTTCTGCGGTGCCACTGTTCCACATGGCCTCAAAATTGTGTGGTACTATATATAACATATCAATTAATGGTACTAGAAGAAATCACTTTATTATACTTTTTAAGCTTTTACCTTTTACCTTTCGAATCGTTCAAAAGAAATTGTTCAGATTAGCCTTTATAATATAGTATCCAGTGTAGGTGAGACGCCACTACGTCTAGTCACTTGAGCTCTAGACTCTTGGACACCATAACACTATGTTTAAATTTCATAAGTATTTACGTAGGTTTCACAGGAATTAACCAATTAAGCAGTACTTTGAGCTACAGTCTAACATCCATTCTTAATAATATTATACATGCCGAAAGTATCTGTTTGTCTATCTGTGACATCACCACGGCCACTGCTTGAGGGTCTTGGGATGTACATAGGCTACTTATGGCTTCCATTTTTTTTGAGCTTTTACAGGAATTTCATTGTTGTATAAAAATACAGCTAAAAATACGAAACATAAAAAAAAAAAAAAAAAAAAAACCTTTCGAATCGTTCAAAAGAAATTGTTCAGATTAGCCTTTATAATATAGTATCCAGTGTAGGTGAGACGCCACTACGTCTAGTCACTTGAGCTCTAGACTCTTGGACACCATAACACTATGTTTAAATTTCATAAGTATTTACGTAGGTTTCACAGGAATTAACCAATTAAGCAGTACTTTGAGCTACAGTCTAACATCCATTCTTAATAATATTATACATGCCGAAAGTATCTGTTTGTCTATCTGTGACATCACCACGGCCACTGCTTGAGGGTCTTGGGATGTACATAGGCTACTTATGGCTTCCATTTTTTTTGAGCTTTTACAGGAATTTCATTGTTGTATAAAAATACAGCTAAAAATACGAAACATTGAGCACGAAATCACGCGAGCGTAGCCGCGAGCGGGTCCCTAGTGTCTGAGAATCTTTAAAAGATGTTCAGAAAGACTTCACTGAAACAAATATGTTAAAAAATTGTAAAACAGCGAAGTAAAAAACGGGCTTTAGGGGAAAGTCATACTCCAAATCGAAGGGCACATGCATTAGTCTCGGTGTGTGTTTGACGTAAGGGGTGTCCTTTTAACATAACCAATATATCTTGATATCAGCTTCCTTACATCTGGTTTCAATAGCCCTATACATAATACTGAGATAATGTATCGCTTGTAAATCTTTAGAACTGAAACTAATATTTCTGTGTTTGAGAACTGTAGTACTTTTTCTACAAGATTTGTAACAAAAATACTTGGGTGTAGTTTTTTTCATATTAAATATAACTTTACAATATTATTGAGCAATAATAAAATTATTTTTAATACTTTCTATTGATTTAAGGTAACATGAAAGATTAGTCAATTTAAAAGCGCTTTAACACACACATATTTTCTATATTGGTTCCTAAATTCGTTGTTAAAAAAATAAACCTTTTTCGCAAATAAATATGATTAAAAACTTTACCGGCCTTATAAGCAAAAGCAGAGGCTTACTAAGAATAAGAGTATTTGTTTACTGTAGCCCCTTGAACGTTATTAGACGTTGATCAAACAAGTAGAGCTCATTATATGCTGGTGTCGGGGAAATATTTACCAGACTCTTAGGACACACGATAGATTATAGTGGATATGACACGTTTTGGTTTTTTTTTACTATATTTAATATTATTAAATGTATTGAAATTAGAAACGTATAAATTAAATGTTAGGATGTTATATTTATTTACGTTATAATTTTTTTTTTATTATGCATTTTAAACATAACAATTACTCTTTTTATATCGTAGAAATGCAAAAGGTGAGTGAAAACATCGAACGAGTCAAATATTAATATTGAAAACGTTATATGTAGAGCGCAAACTTGCATTTTCTACTTAAATAGACGGTGCCTTACAGATTATATGCAACAGCCTTAACCTATCAACGCCACACTTCCTTCCACTCTCACTCTATTTATATATTTTCATGTCTCTTGTATAATACATCTAGAAGAGGCAAAACACTGTTAATTAACGCATATTGATTTTACACACATCACATGCATTAGTACTAAATCTTTTGTTATCCACTTTCCGTTTAATTTGAATAATTTTACACATATTTCAGACAACCAGACGGGTGTAATCAAAAACTTTTTTGTATAGTACTGTCCTGCGTCTGACTGCAATCGCGATTGGTTGTGGGTTTGATTCCCACTCACGGTAATAATTAAAATAGTTTTATTTCTCTACCCTGGTGCCAAGACGCAGCGTTGAGTTTCGCCACTCAATATGTAATGTCCTGATTTTCGGCGGAACGTGGAGAACGGAGTACTATGACACTACGTTTTCCTTGGTACGTTCTAAATAGTACGAATGCTGTGCGGGAAAAAATGGAAACTTGGACTGGACATTGAAAATATATCAACTGCGCGGCGCCATAGCGGCGTCAAATCGGAATTAAAAACGGCACCGTATTAGAAGAATAGCGTGAAAATAGATGCGTTAAGTAATTTTTCTTGTTAAGAATTTATTTATGTTTGTTGGCCCGGAATGGTCTTTGGAATGTCCGTTCATGTTTTGTTATACTTATTAACTCTGGGCTTTTAATTAAGAAATGAGTTAAAGACATATTTAGAAAACGTATAAAAATTTGAACGCAGCGGAATTTGAACCCGCGCCTCTTGAAAATAAATATAAGTTGTAATAAGCGTATAAGAATTTCAACGTAGCTGGACGTAGAACGCATGGCTTAACGTTCAGAGCGCTTGAGCGGTTTTCATGAGGCGCGGGTTCAAATCCCGCCGCGTTCAAATTTTTATACGTTTTCTAAATATGTCGTTTTCAATTTCCTTAGTGTGCGAATAACACTTTAAAAAATGTTAAAAAAGAAATGAGTTAGTTGTATTCGTTTATTTACTTACATAAGTGTTATTTAGTTAGGTAAGTAAATTTTACATAAAAAAATATATTACTTCGTTTTTAACAGCTTCACGCGTTTTCCCGCATAAAGGTTATCATAGAAATGAAACAAATTCAATTATGATAATTGCACCGAGTGGGAATCGAATCCACGACGAATCGCGTTTCCAGTCAGACGCTGTCTTATTGAGTCACGATGGCCTCGTACACGATCCCGTTCTGTTAAATAAAAATTATTTATGAATAAGTATAGGGCACTACAGTTATAAAGTTAATTTTAAAGTAAAGTAAACTGAACTGTGTATGAACGGTATGTTTTCCAATGAATTCGATAAGCTGCTGTTTAAACAAATGTTAGGAAATTATTATCATCATATAAATATATTTTTTATGTTAATAAAAAAATATACATGTTTTCTTAAAATTATTAATTAATAAGACTATCCACTCTATACCAAATCTATGTCAAGACAGGTACCTATGTGGGGTCCGATAATTCGTTAACTTGCTCATGACGAGGGCCCTTCCGTACTATACTCCGGACTTGTCTGTAATCAATAATTTTGGACACCAGCCTAAGCATTAAAATTATCAATTTCCCGAAAAATACTAAAATTTAAAACAAATTATATTCATTAACTAAATATTAGTTATTAACTATTAAGATCATCTAATTATACAAGTAATCCCTGTTGACTAGTAATCAACGGGTTGCCTTAGCAACCTGTATGTCGCTTTATACAAACGCGTATGTCAAACATATGGTAGCGTGTATGGATATTTTATATGTATATTTTTTGCATTATTTAATAAACATTATCATTACAAAGCAATGTCACTAAATATTTTTTAACATTTTAATCGCACAGTTAGGAAATTGAAAAAGACATATTTAGAAAACGTATAAAAACGTATAAGAACGGTTTTCAAGAGGCGCTGGTTCAAATACCGCTGTGTTCAAATTTTTTTACGTTTTATATGTCTTTTTTAAATACCATTAAATATTCTAAATTTAATCCGTTTTGAATCTAGTATTAATAAAAACCTAAAATTTGCGAAAAAATTATCATAAAATGATAAACAGTATTTTTTACTTTACATTGGGTATCATAACTACCATTAAAATGAATGAATGAAATGAATAAATTTTTATACGTTTTCTAAAAATGTTTTTCTATTTCCTAATTGTGTGTGTAATACTTTAAAAGCTTAAAAATAATGCTTATATTTGTTATAGATAAACTATTTTGTAGTACAATTGCCAAAGGCCATGAAAGTTCTCAATAAATAATTCATATCGTGAATATTGCCACCTTTAAACTTTAAAATTTGAATGTCACAAGTTTTTACGTTCTAATATATTTTAAATAAATCGCTTGTAAAAGGTATATGTATATTTTCAAATAGCGTTATTGTTTCCTAGATATATAGCACATGTCATGGTTTGAAAAGTGGGAGTATTTAAGATTAGAGGAAGTCATTCAAGATTAAAGGGGGCAAATACAAAACAATATGCGTATGCATTTGAAATATAATAATCCTATTAATTAATATATTAAGCAAATTACAAACAAATAAGGTACATTATTGTGACAATCTGATAATAATACATTAGTTATTATATATATTATTTGTCAGTGGGTAGCTTGGATTCATGAGTTTAACGTTGGCAGTCGGACAGTCGCCATTTTTAAGACTAGTTGTGAAGGAAGTGTACGAAAGTGTACTTTTAATTATTATTTTTATTTTATTTGCACTAACCCGTATCAGTTAAGACCATGCTCCTCTCGCCAAAGGTTGTCTGGCAGAGATTGCTACTGGTAATAAGACCGCCTTTGCACACTCTGGACCACTTATCAAATCTTGTGTATTGTGTTCCTTGTGTGTCTTTGTGTGCAATTAAGTTTTTCTATCTATCTATCTATCGAATTTTTAATCATTTCATCAAAATATTCTTTACAATTTAACCTTTCCATTACAAAGACAGTTTCTAGACGATATATTATTGAACAATTCGGGGAGTCCGGGGTCTTTCGGTAGTTACTGAGATACATAGTGCTATTGGGAGAATGAAAATTTATTTGAACGACTCATTCGATTAAGCGGTGCGCTACACTACAAATGAAACGCTGTAATGAAACAATTTCACATTTCTCTCGTGCTTCCTTCAAATTGGTTCACTAAATGCTGTTAGCCTTTTCATTGCTGGTGACAAAGCTACTAACTAGGCATGTTAAATTGCGTCAGTGGACAGCCCAATTTCTTTATTAAATATGCTCAATTATAGTATACAAATATAGGAATTTGACAATTTATTTCATGTATTGTATTTGAAAACTTTTTTCTTTTCATTTTAATTTACTTATGGTTATTTTTTTTAAAACATCAATATCTCATAGTTTAGGTTTCATTATAGATTATATGCCTCTATTTATTTAATTAGTTAATATTGTTCTATAATGATGTTTATTTGAAGCCGTTTTAGATATAATTATTTAGCGACCTTCCCTACTTTTACTATACGTAGTTTAATATCGATATTTTAAATTTAATATGTTATACAAGTGAACTTGGGTAAACTACGAGTATAAACTCAACCTAGTATTTGTGTTATTATTCCTGACACCTTATTTCACTCATTAAGAAATTTTATATTAAATAAACGTTTCTTTATAACAATATATTTTCATATAATATTTATAAT
This sequence comes from Podotricha telesiphe, assembly GCA_038994665.1. Lineage (NCBI taxonomy): Eukaryota > Metazoa > Arthropoda > Insecta > Lepidoptera > Nymphalidae > Podotricha > Podotricha telesiphe. The sequence goes on along the minus strand of JAOYRR010000230.1, from coordinate 215,600 downwards.
AATATGATAAAAAAAGGACTAGTATTTTTTTTAACATTTTTTAAAGTATTATTCGCACACTTAGGAAATTGAAACGCAGCGTTATTTGAAACCGCGCCTCTTGAACGCAGCGGTTCAAGTTTTCATACGTTTTCTAAACATGTCTTGTTCAAAACTAAAATTTACAATGCATCCCTGAAAAAAAATAATGTAAATACCTACAACTTACAACGATAATAAGTAAAACGACAACAACTTGGCCCATTATAGCAACGGAAAGAAAAATTATAATTTATCATAGAAATGTTACTTTGACCTAAACTTTATACCGGATGCTGGTTTTCTCATATCATGTAACAGATCTATATTTGATAAAAACAACTGCATTCTACAATACTTCTTGAGCCCATGTGAGAGTAAAAGTTATTTCTAATAGAAATATAGTGCTATCTTCACGCTTTTCTTTTCAATTGATTATTGTACAAAATACAATGTTACTGCAAGTGTTATTTTATATCTTTTTTAACAAACTATGGCATTGAAAATATATATATTTCTTTTTTTATTGTTGGCAGAATAAATTGATTTTTTTTTAATTATAATAATTATATAGCTTTGAACAGCGTCTTTATTACTCACTATAAAGATTCTGTAAGTTAAACTGTCAAATAAATATAATAATTAAATTACGGGTGTCTTGACACTAGGTTCTCTCTAACTTGCTGACCTTGCTATATGGAAAAAGCGTGAAGCTGCAAAAATTATAAATGTGGCATATATTCCGTATTTATTCCCTTGTTATAAATTTATTCGTTATAAAAGCCTATACATCCCATACAACTTGTCTGAATCAGCGCAAGAGCATCGAAACTTATTTAGCTGTTACCCAGAAGCTCTATTCTCTCTTTTAATTTACATCGCAAAACTTCTTAGCCTATATAAATAACGTTTTACTATCTCAATGAAATGGTTTTTGTAAATATATTTCGCATTCATTGATTAGTTTTCATAAGCAAATATTATATGAGGCCATTGTGGCGCTGTGAGACAGCGTCGGATTGTAAACGCAATGTTTGTGGTGTCAATCCTTATTCGAAGAAATGATTGTATATAATTTATTTCCATTTCCCTGCTCTGGTAGAAAAAAGCCCGGCGTCGAGGTCCACCACCCAACACGCAATGTCTTGAATTCGGGTGAAAGGCGTATCTTGACACTAGACATACAGGCAATTACACATGGAGGTAAAAAAATATTGAATTTGATTTATATCTCAGTATTAAAAAACGTTCAGTATGTACAAAGCTTTATCGTCATAAAATAACAATTACATAAATGTCTTAACAGTTCTAAGGCAGTCTTATTTAAACATGTTCTAAGCCCATTCATACTCCCATTGATATATTTTCAATAAACTTTCCCTCTATTTATGGCTTAGCTGCTTTATAATAATTAAGTGTGGTTTTAGTCCTGTGTGAGACCGGATACTTATATATATATATACAGCTTTACGCTTTTTCATTCATAGCAGGGAATTTAGAGAGAACGTAGTATTAATGCACTCAGTACTCTACTTTCTGCCAGATTAGTTTGAGTGGTGGAGCTGAACGCCGCGTTTTGTCTTACCAGCCTTATCAAACCCCCAACTAGTCGCGTTTACTGTCTCGTCTAGACAGAATGTATATATATATATATATATATATATATATATATATAAACAAGATGACTTGACGCGTCGTTCCGTTTTATTTACAGACAAGTAAGTTAATTCTTATTTAGTTTAAACATTTTTTAAAGCATTAATCACACACTTAGGAAATAGAAAAACATATTTTTAGAAAACGTATAAAAATGATCTTTGAGTAGCAGTAATTTGTAAAAATCTCTCTACAGAGATGCTTGGCTTAGCGGTCAGAACGCTTGGACGGTTTCCAAGAGGCGCAGGTTCGAATCCCGCTGCGTCAAAATTATTGTACGTTTTCTAAAAATATGTTTTTCTAGTTTCAATAATTTGTAAAAAAGGAAGATATCATACATATTTATGTAAATATATACAAAAAATTATGTCACAGTTTAGTTGTGGCAAAGATCTCGGCAGTTGTATAAATATTAACGAAATCAATTTACTTTGATTTTTCAGAGATTAATTGCAGCTACAATCTGATCATTCAAAAATCAATTCAGTGGTTAATTCACTTTGGGTGTTAATATTTCTCATAAGGACAGTACGCTATTTTCATAACAATGCAGGAATTTATATGCAAAATACGCGCGTATTGTTAGAATTTTCACACGGTGTGAAAGAATATTCCTTTTATTGAACATTCTCACACGCGTCCTTCAAACTGTCGACTTCATTTATGGGAATCAAGCTTTTTGTGTAGCTTTACGGTTTATATCGCATGCAAAAAGTTTTTTTATTAATTACTTCCTGTGTCTGTACACTTACAAGTATGTACTGCACTAATACTTCTAATATACACATATATTTATTTATAAAAGACATAAATTGTATTATTAATGATTTTTTTAAAACATACTCGTGTTCTTTCCATCAAAAAATAATAGCGCAATAGCGAGCTTTGTATTTTTATATTACATAAAAATATTAAACTTAAATCTGATGCGAAGTCGGCGTATATACCAATACATTATATTTAGTCAGATACTGTCCGAATACACCACAATTTTGGCTTTTAATATTTTTTAAACACTACTGTCTGTATCAATATTGTTCTACCTTTCAAAGTAAAAAACTAAGTATCATAATTTGTAGAACAATTACATCGCCTTAATCTTTTATATAGCTATTAAAATACAAGTATCCAAATAAATATGAAAATTAATTATCGACGTAAGAATTGCATCATAAATTTCCATGTTCAATATTCAAAATTGATGCTATAAAATCTGTACTACGCAATGATAAAGACTCATAAATCTCAATCACAATAACCGCGGGTATTGCAGCAGCGTTTGTTTAAACTGACATTTCGCATTACTCGTCTCTTCTATATTAATCTATGCTAATAGTGACTTAGTACTTGACAACTTTACACATTTTAAAACACACATAAACAACACTTCGCTGTGATTTCCTGGATTAATTTATTTGCTTATCCAAATGCACTACGATATACAATTACTAGTTAAAAAATACTATGTTTTTAAATGTCAAGTGTATGAACTGATATTTAAATAAGTAAGTAAAGATTAGAATGATTGAATTTTTTTATATATCTAAACAAGGTATATAAAAAAATTAAATCTATCTAGGTAATGAGTGTATATACCTAAAGCTTCAAAAGCTTCTTTTTCCCGAACAGCAGTGAGGTCCACCCCTTCTCCGTTTTCCGTATGAATTTGAGACATTGAGGCCGTCTAGACACTAGAGATAGGCGGATAAAAACGCCGCGATTTGTTTCACCAGAGCGTAGAAATGAAAATAATTTAATTACCCTGAATGTAGATCAAACTCACGTCCCTTGAATTTAAAGTCAGATGCTTTCCCATTACGCCACAGTAGGTTCAGAAAAAAAGAAAATTTTGCATGCAATTTAATATTTATGTCATAGTATTTTCCTTCTTTTTTGTATTCAGCAACAAGAGGAATATATAAAAATGTATTTAAGATATAATCAGTAAAAAATAACAAATTCTTTAAACTTATTAAATAAATAACTACACGAGCTCCGGTGATTAGGTACTATGTTAAAATATTGTAAATAAATAAACTAGTAACTGCCCACAACTTCGTTTGCGTGTACTTAACAACCCTTCCTACCAAAATAACCATCACGCTGAACGGCTTTTGGTAAGGCGCAATTTTCTCATATCTTGTATTATAGCTGTCTATTATGGTTCTACATCAGGTACAATTCAAAATCAATTATAGCCTAAGTCCTGCCTAAGTGTAAAAGCTATACCACGTTCAGTAGTATTAAATTGATTGGTAAATATCGCATGGCTTAGCGGGTAGAGCGCTCGGCCGGTATCCAAGAGGCGCGGGTTCAATACACGCTGCGTTCAAATTTTTATACGTTTTTTAAATATATATTTTTCAATTTCCTAAGTGTGTGATTAACACTTGAAAGAAAATTAAATTGCTAAACAAAAGGAAACAATTTTGTTCGTTTTTTATTCATTAGTTTTATAAACACTTGTTAATTAGAAAATAATATTCGCTTAATTAACCGTGTTACTCGGAAATGAATAGCCATTGCTATCTTCTTGAGACTTTTCACTACACAAACAAACATTGTGCATTTCATGCGTCAGCGCGGTTCCCGTGTGAGCTCCTAGACTACTGGTTATCATTAAGTTCTTATGCAGAAAATTATATAGCCATATTTATTGGTCTGGAAGTGCAAAGCGACCACCTATTTTTTGTAAATATTAATTTTATTTGGATATTAGTAATTATATTGTAACAACAAATATAAGTTGTAATAAGCGTATAAGAATTTCGACGCAACTCGATGAAGAACGCATAGCTTAGCGGTCAGAGCGCTTGAACGGTTTTTCAAGAGGCGCAGGTTCAAATCCCGCTGCGTTTGGGTAAATTTTTATACGTTTTCTAAATATGTCTTTTTCTATTATATTGTAGTTTGAGACCATTGCGGCGCAGTTGAATATTGTTTATATGATATTTAAATTAAAAGCGAGACGTTGAAGTCCGCCACTCAATAAGTATTGGTCCCGAATTCGGACACCTATTGACTATTTTTTCTTCGTTTTTCTCCTTCTTAGTTTGTACTGATTATTTAAATATTTTTTGAATAAGAGTTGATATATAATATTGCATAATGTTTATAAGGTTATAACTATGCCTTGTCCTTTATAAATTATATTTTAATTTCACAAGTATGTGTCGTATATGTAACAAAAAAAGAGCATTATGCAAATTAACTCGACTATATACGCACCTATGAACTGTGATCTCGACTGTGTTGAAACAGAATGGTTAAGTTTTGCAGCTATTCCTTTCTTCAAATAGCTAGTGAAAATTATGCAATTTATTAAACATATATAACATGTAATATAAAAAATACACTCTGAAGCCAATCCCAACTTCAGGTTTCTATGCGCAGCAGTTTAGGCTGTGCGCTGTCTGTCTTTTAGTTAGATATAATAACTAATACATAACGCTCACGGCCTCGCCTGCGTAAACTACACGAATATAACTATTTAGTTTGTACACCCGCTCGTGTTTTTACTCAAATCACAAACTTAACTTAAATTTATAATTTAAATTGTTATAACTTTTATATTTATGAATCAATTGAAATAAACTAAACACTAAATGTTACGGGGAGTTTACCAAAATACAATAATCAAAACTGTATTTAAAGCCTTTTCTGAGATTAGCGTGCACGAACGCTCAGACAAACAAAGACACCGACAAACGCAAAAAATATTTGTTTTGGGTTAAATATTTGTTCTATTACATTGACAAATGTCTTTAATAATATTATATATTTTTCTCATATGTCTTTCATATGTTTATACATATAACAAAAATTATACTGATAGCTGTCTGTATATTGTTATCCATATATTGATTATATATATATATATATATATATATTGATATATACATAACAACGTAGCGCTTTGACATCTACCCTCCAGACAGTGAACAGTGAGCAGTGGCCAGTAGCGACAAATAAGACAACAGTAAATTAAGCTAAGTCTTCATTATAGTTATATCTGTAAAAAATACGTTTTAAATTTAAATTATAAAATATTCTGCTAAAATAATATTTTCGCATACCTCTTCTTACAGTTGTTAATTAGTATTGTTATTAAATATAATAAGTAGAAATTAATTAAAAAAGAAACTTTAATAAGTTAATTGTTAGATATTGTAATTAATATTAGTTTTTCAGATTTAGATATAGATTAGATTTTTCAGATTTAGATTAGATCCCATTTTCTTGGATTTAGGCTTCCTCCATTTCGCTCCACAGCTCTCTGTTTTTTCCCAAAATCCAGTCCAAAATCCAGTTTTGTCCAGCTACTTTTTTAATACTGTCAGCTCACCGACTAATTGGTCTATGTAAAATTATTATATGTTATATAGAGTTATTCAAGTGAATTATGAGGCTGTTTTCACCTCAGAGTTATGTGAACGACCTTTAAACAACACGCACAAGAAACTTAAACCTACTGCATGACATCATACAAAATTGGATGTATAACGATGACATCAAGTTAGAACATTATGTAAGTGAAGTAAAGTTTTTTTTTAACTTTTTAATGATCTTTTTCGCATAGCAGGGTACGCTGAGAGAGCCTAGTGTCAAAACATTCCGTTCACCACTTTTCATCCGAATTCGAGACGGTAGAGTGACGGAACTCAGCGCCGCGCTTTTTTTTACTAGAGCGGATAAATTAAAATAATTTTTAATATATGGAGAAATGAAAATTATATATTCCTACGAGTGGAAATAGAACCAATCATGTTTACCGCGAGACGTTGTCCCAAAGCGCCATAATGGTCCAGACGTTGAAGTGATTTTGAATTAGATTTTTTATAACATTTAGACAAATTTGATACTTTTAACACAGTTCTTAAATAATATATTTCAATGGCCCATGTCAAATTTAACTTGAAATATACGAGTACATGACTTGTTTGAAAACTAAACATGTTTATTTTATTTCTTGTGCTTATGATGTCATTTTTTTGCGACAAGTGTTATGTTTGAGTAAACACTTGAGTAAAATAGAAGAAACTTTTGACCTTTGGACGAATCTTGTGACGTAAATCTTATAAGCCTCAAAATATTTATTAGAGCGGCGGTGAGTTCCGCCACCAATCGAGCAATGTTTAAAATGCGTAGCATGTGAACAAAATAAATTATCATTAGAATTTTTCCGAACGCGTTTCTTGAATGATAAACTTTTTTTTATATATAATTTTTTTTTTTTAAACCAGTAATAAGCCAATACCATATTAATAAGGTTTAAGATACATTTACGTGTCTATAATATTTTTAGTTAATAAGTATAAGTTATGTAGTGAGTATTGTTCATCTAAAATTTAGGGTAATTACAATTAATTCAAGCGAGACTAATTAGTAATTACGAATTACAAAAACTGGAGTATTTTCCTTCTCTTAGGAAATACATAGGGATACTAAGCTCTCTTAAGCCTATTTATAAGAAGGTACTGAATTTATTATAAAAAAAGGCATTAAAAATATATATATATATATATATATATATATTTAAACAAAAGGTCCATGTATGTATGTGTAAAAATAAACTCTCTTTCTTCCACAGGTATAATAATAATCCTTAAAACTTTTATAATACTTTATTTTCACTGTTACACTTAAAGCCATCGCTTTAACACTTTTCACTTTGTTCACTTATTTACTTAGAGACTGCTGTTCCCTCAGCGTAGAAAGGCCGCCTTCAACAGTGGCTTTGGTTGCTTAAATAGGATCGCACCCCACCAAATTTACATTGTTTATTATAATACTACCCCCAAGAACTTGACGGACGTATCTCATGTAACTACATTTTAATCATAATTCGTATCAACATACATTGTAAAACAATTAAGAACAATACTTAATAAGTATTTCATTGTATCAACCGTTATTTTTTTAACTTACAATCCAAATGATCACTAGTAAAAGTATTTCGTATAACTTAAAGTTAACTGGCAACATTGAATATACCAAATCATAACAGTTGCTTTTTATTTTATAACAACAACTATTAAAGCGTTTTATTTGATTTTAATTTAATCATAATAAACATTAGACATATTTAGAAAAAGTATAAAAATTTGAATTTCAACCCGCGCCTCTTTAAAACCGTTCCATTTCCTAAGTGTGCGATTAACATTTTAAAAATGGTAAAAAAAAAACATGATAAACATTGTTTTTATCATTATTGTTACCATTGCTAACATAACTGTAACGATATTTAATTTTATAGTTTTAAAATGCCAATGTTATACTAAACTTCATTCATATATAAATCGTTTAGGATGATAAATATGTAGTTTAAACCTTGACCTAACATTAACATGTAACGCTTATTGAGGCAAATGGTGTCAAATATGGCATTTAAAATGTCAATGAAAGATGAAGCATAAACTTGTCACTTATAACAAGTAAATAATTATTCCTTTTTATATTTGTTTATGGTTTTTACTGTCATTTAATTAAGAATATCCTTGCATATTGAATGGCAGTTTAAACGCACTCCATTAGTCTTAGGTACTAGAGCGGTGAAATGAAAATAATTTAAATATAATTATTCACTCGAGTGGGATTGGAACCTACAACCGATCGCTTTCACCTTATCATTTTGTTATTAAACTGAAAACACCTATAGCTATGACTAGAAAATATTAAACATATATTACACAATTACTTTTTTCATTCAGTCATGTTTTTTCTATGTCACTATAAAATTATAATTATTGGAAGTAAATATTACCTCTAAAATATTTTGTATGTACATTTTTCGAAACTCGAAATTTTGATTTTAGCTAGATAAAAAAACAACAGATTTTTCATTTTCTAAAACGTTTTATCTTTCTCTATATTAATAAAGCTTCAAACATCTATTCGTGACGATTAGCGTTAAACTGTAATGTGATGAAAGTACCGTATTTTACTCTCTTGTCTTAGAAATATTAATAATAATTGCTTCACACGCGATTCATTTCTTGAGAATTTTGTCATGAAAAGCATGTATGTGATTCCTATTGTAGAAAATAATAAAGTTTTAAATTTTATTTTTTTTAATTTGATCGAAGGCCGTATTTTAAAACCGCACAGTTAAATGAACCAACCGAAACCAGGTAAATAAAAAAAGGTCTAAAGTAGTATGCGTATCCACAAACAGCATTAACTTATGATTATTATTAAAAATAATAAAACTTTAAAGGCTATATTAGAAATTATAATGACCTTTAAAATTATTAAATCAGAAATATCCTGAACTTCTCACCAAAAGCACAAGAACGTGATATAAGGTATTATAATTGAGTTGTTCAACACAAAATGTAATTGCTATTTGAGTGTAAAGCGAAGTGCATAATATTACGAAACACGAAATGCCAAATGGGTCCAGGTCAAGGCGAATAGCAAATATCGTGGTTATATGGAGAAATTATAGAACACTTTCTTGATATTGTGTATATCCTTCAAAAAGCGCGTCTATTTCTACCTATACCTAAAAAACTATATAGAAAAACTATAATACACTTACTCGCAAGCAAGCAGCTTCACACATTTTTCCGTTTAACCCGACACAACGACATTGCGTGTTGAGAGGCGGAACCTAACGCCGTGCTGTGCTAACACTACTTTGTGTATGTATATTAATGTGTCTATGTAGGTATATGTGTATGTATATGTGTATTTACGAATATATGTAAGTATATTTGTCTGCTAATCGAAAGTTATTATATTTAAGTAAGTATAATACTTTATGCACCTCTCTGCGTCCTCTCGTGGTTATTCCTTTACTTTTTGGTTTCTTGGAACATATTGCTTCTATTCGACCGCCATTGCACATATAATTTAAGTGTAATAATTAATATGAAATATTGTGCAATAAAGTGTTATTGGGGTATATTCTTACGAATCTCAGCTGGTGGTGTGAACCTATCACAGGCTAAGCCAAGTGGGTCAGTTCAATATGTATCGTTGTGGGTTTTGAGTCCAAGATATCAGGAATCGCTGAACTATGTAACAAGTGTCTATAATTACTGCCCTTTGTAAAGGGATGAAAGTGCTTTAGTGTAAACTTTTTGTAAAGATTTCGCAATGAGCCCTGTGGATGATAGAATGACGGGTAAGTGTTATTATTAATATTATTAGGTTCCCGCTGTGCGGGAAAAAGCGTGAAGCTGCTTTTTATTTTTAAATATTATGTCTGTTTAGTTGTTTTTTGCGTGATTGAGCAATAAACATCCAAACATAAATACTTTCACATTTATAATATTAGTAGTATTTCGTGACATGTGCTCGCACGCGGGTGGTTCACGCATCGTCGCTTGCATTCTCACGTGAGATGTCGCATTATGTAAAGTACTTTTGTTTTAGCTTATGTTAAGACAACAAATGCTGTGTAAAAATTATAATCTGTGTACTTTCTTTTATTGTAAGTGTTTCTTCTCATATTTGTATAAAATTCTTATAAAACAATAAAAATATATGATTTTTTTAAAACATTTCACGGGTTCAAATACCGCTGCGTTCAAAGTTTTATACGTTTTCTAAATATGTCTTTTTCACATTTCATACATTCACATAACTATTTAATATGATTTATGCCCTCTAAAACTTGAAAATAATAAATTATTATTTTCAGATCATATTTTTTCTCTAAACTTTGTCTTGCAATATATTATATATTCAGATTGTTTTACCGTAATAATTATGTAAATTTACCATAGTGTATAATATGAAATAATATAATAATTTTGTTACAGAGTTTCCTGGCAGCAAATGCTAAATGTTGGTGGGCGGGGGCCCTTGCCGCTGCCACGGCAGAGCTCCGCTATGCTGGATACGTTTCGCCTGGGGTGCTTCTCGTAGCGGGGGCTCCCCGCGCTTTAGAGACTGTTCGGGGCGCATACTCGCGATCTGTGTTGAAGCCTCCACCCACGTATCTAATATGCGGACTCGGTATGTATTTAGATTATATAGTTAACTAGCAGTTACCTGCGACTTTGTCCGCGTAGTAATGGAGATCATTCTCCCAAATTTCAAGCATAAAAATGTAAGGCTATCACTTAATTCGGTTTCGTCGCAAAATCCGTTTTTACCGTATCCGTCTACTAACTATAAACTTTTCCATATGCACGTCAAGCGATTTTCGACAAGCAGTCTGACTGTAAACGCGTTTGATTGGATGCTTCGACCTCTACTCGGAGAGCTCATTCATTTCTCTGCTATGGCCAGACAAAGCGCGGCGTTGAAACTCAAGGCGCAATGTCTCGAATTTGCGTTCAAAGTGGAGAATGTAGGGTCTTAACTATCTATGTGGGACAAAGCTTCTTTATAGCCTCTCAAATTTTATTAAGAAAAATTGTTAGGTTTTTCATATTAATTTTTTAATTGTGCTACAATATGAATTACTTGATTACATAAATATGCAAGAAATGCAGAAATAAATATAAACATTAGGTTTTTCTTTTTTATATATCTTGGTAAATGTATATAAAGCTTTATTTTAAGCGCAATATATAATTCACATATAGAAAAAAGCTCAATAAAGCTTTTAAGCATATATGATTTTTCGGTGAGGGATGATAGAAAAGGGTAATAATCGGTATTAAGTACTATCAAAAATTTCAAGGACCGAGTCTTCTTCAGATGAAAATTTCAGGGAAATATTTTTATGCTTCTAATATTTTTTGCAGAAAATGTTAAATTTTGAGTAAACTGGTTTGATGTATGTATTTCAAAAGAGCATATTGTACGAACATTGTATCAAATTTCTTTTCATATTAACATAATGTATTGTGACTTAAGCAAACCAAAATAATAATTTACAAGAATTTAAATTTTAAAAGTGATTTAAGAAACCATTCCAGGGTTATAAATTCTATGTTTAATATCACAATGGCTATAAAGATTAAATATATATTTTTTTAAATTGCATTATATAAAAACAATACATTTGAATAGCGGCCATCCTGGTGCAGTGGAGCAGCGTATGATTGGAAATGCGATTGGTTGTGGGTTTGATTCACTCGAGGGATTGATTATATTTAAATTCATTTAATTTTGAATTAATTTTATCTAGGAAGATGAAGAGGGCACCTAGAATCATGTCGCGTATTTTAAAATATGACTTTGGTCTTACAGACTATAAGAGACGCACTGGTAATTTTTTAACTGATAATTTAAAAAATAATATGGTGGTTAACATAAGCGGTATGCAAAGGGAGGTGATAGAAAACTTTTGTTTACGGATGGGAAAATTGTTACAGTTCCGCCACTCAACACGCAATGTCTTGATTTCGGGCGGAAAGTGGAGAACGGAGTGTCTTTACACTAGGTTCTCTCTGACTACTCTAGTTTTAAGTTACACAAATTACTTTTAGTTATTAAACTAGACCTGATTTTATTAAATAATAATATGAAACTAGCCAACGAGCGAAGAACGACGCTTTCGACTCGATTATGCTTAATAAAAAAATACTTAAACAAATTTGTTATATACTTAAAGTATATAAGTCTAGTATAATATTAAAACGAAATATTATTAGACTTACCATGTAAGGTCAAGTGTTGTTTATCAACTATTCTCACGGCCTACAAAGTAAAGCTAAGTGCATCCTACGCGTCGGCCCACGGCCTTGCAAGGACATCCTATTGTATGTAATAACCGCTTTGTTTCATACCATGGAACCGGTGAACGTTTTGTATTTTAGTTTTATTATATTGTAAACTGGTTTTTATTAATACATACAATTGTATAATTTCTTTTTTACTTGTGGCATCTAGCAAATGTGAGGTTGTAAAGACTGGTACTTTTTCCTCATTTTAGAACTAGTTTAGGTCATAATTTATAGAAATCTTAGATATTTTGAGTAGGTAGGTTATGTGTGTCATGTGGGCATCGAGGCGCAGTGAGACAGTTATTGACCGTAAATGCGATTGACATGGGTTTGATTTCCACTCAGAGGAATTATGGTAATCAGAGTCTACCTTATTTACAAAATATAAAAGATGCGTTACAATGTGTTTTAAGATTTTTTAAAATTTATATTTGCTACGAAATATCATGGTCTAGTAAAACTGTGAAGAGTAAGTTTCTGATCACGTCGTCAATATCTTTCACAAACTTCTCAGTGCCACGTGTTGTTTGTCGCTCAGTACTTTGACTAGTATCTACAATAAACTTAGTTTTTGGTCATTTTTGGCGCAATTTCAAATCTAAAAAACGACTCGGAACGATAAACAGGTAAGTTAGTTTAAAATATAGCTTAAGTTTCAGACTTAACCTGAACTTAAAGCCGTTATTGCGAATTGAAAATCGTAAATCACTAACAGGAAAGCCAGAAACTGCGAATACCTCAAAGCACTGGTTCGACAAACATATTGTTTCGAACTAAGTAAAGAAATTTAAAGTTACGTACTCATTGGATAGTTTTATATGTATGTATAATTGTACTTATAAATTTTGTCCCTATTAGTTAACAAAATAGTTTAGTTGTAATGAATTACTACAATATGTTAAATACTAAATGAATGTAATTAGGGAATTGGGAAAAATTGGGAATATGTAATATAATATTTAAAATATTAAGATTTTTCGCCTATCAAAATTCGGCGAAAAGTGGAGAGCTACCCAATTGAAAAACATATTTAAATACATATTTAGAAAATTGAAAAACATATTTAGAAAACATATAAAAACTTGGACTCTTGGACGGTTTTCAAGTCCCACTGCGTTCAAGTTGTTATATGTTTTCTAAATATATTTCGTTTTGCACACAAATATCCATAGAGAACTTTCAAATTAAAAAAATATATCACAAATATTTAAAAATACAATGGAAACGTATATTTATAGTACTATACAGAGTTTTAACAAACAGTTCTACGGAAATGACTGTTAACCGCAATGTCGCATTGTAGTATACAAGTTTCCAAATAAATCTTCGTTTAAAGTTCATGACCTGATGACAGGTTTTAACTTCCAGTGCTACTTTTGCTGTTTGCAAAGTAAATTGATGTTTGTGAAACGGCAGTTTTTTATTTCTTAAATAGTATATACGTTATTATGACAAGTGTTCCATACAGATAAGCAACTCTGCTATGTGTCTTGATTTGGAGCTGACAATGAAGAACGTAGTGTGTGTTGATGCTAGATTCTCTCTGACTGACAAGACGACTCTGACGTTTTAGGTACGAAGCATAGCATAAAGCGAAGAAATGAAAATAATTTGAATATATAATATTTCTCTGAGTGAGGATTGGACCCACAACCAATCGCATTTGCAGTCAGACGCTGTTCTACTCTGCCACGATGGTCACAGATTCTAAGTAATTATTTAAATATTTTACATTTTCGGTAGTATAATTGATATGGAGCGGAACTGCATAGCTTTGTATGAAACTGGTTGATACATTTACTTTCTTCGATATTTAAGGGCCTTATGTTCCGCATAAAACCTCAATATATATTTATAATTAAGATCACATATAAAGGCAAAAGAAATCGGTTCAAGTTGAATATATTGAAATGGAAAGTAATCGAAATTCCATATTTAAATCAAGTTTGTTGTTAGAAATTGGGCCAAGTATAATTGTTATATGCAAAAAAAAATAATTAAATGGGGTTTTTTAATAGATTGTTTAGTAATCCAGTAATATAGTTTTTAGTTTTAGTCACACAATATATAAGCCATATTTTAGTTCATATACTTGTGTTTATTAGATTAGATTTACATATAAAAATGTCATATGAAATTTAAAAACGTATTTGTTATAATATGGCAACCCCATTCGCCTTTCAGCAATCATTATTTAGATGAAATCCCAACATAAAATAAGTTCAATAGGATTGCTTATAACGGTCAGAAATTTGTCACAAAAGTTATTAATGTAAGTTAAGGCTTAAACATATAAATTTTGGTATTATTTATTGCAAAATTTGACACGTGAGTGGGTATGAATGAAATAGTAATCCCGCTATTATTGCTTATTTTACAAACCGACACGTTCAATTCATATTGTTACATCTCAGTTCACCAACACCCACCATCGGTTTATACCATTTAATATAATATTGAAAACAATTTATCTAACGACAGTTTAGAATTATTAAAAATTTATATTATAAATATGTATTGCAGCTCAACGGAATCTAACGTTTGAGTATAGTAACAATACAATGTATTCGACTTTACCTTTCTGGTAATAGAGTCGCGATGTAATATCGTGTAGAGTCAGTCGCGTGCGTATTCAACCTAAATAATTCACATTTCATAATACTGTAACACCTTTCTTTGGTTTTACTTAAGATTTACGAACGGATTTTCGCTTGGAGCGGCTAAACGGAATTGATATCGTGGAGTTTTCATGTAAATCCTCGTTCGCTAAACAACGCAAGTGTTTACTTAAATAATACGAGATACTTTAGTTTTGCCCTTAAGCAATAACTTTCTGTATCATAACGTGTAATTTATTACGGGTAAAGCTTTGTCGGTTAAGTGAATAAATGTAATAGATGTAGTTCTCTATTATAGTAACGTACAATATATGTGTGTTTTTTAAAAACGTTATTTATAGTTTTATACACACGCAAGTATATTATTCGGTCCAGGAATACTATTCGGATGTTAATGTGTGGAATTAAATGCTGCAGATGCTAACTCGGGAGGCTAATGATAGATATGAAGTTATTGTAAAACTATATTGGAATAGAGCTCAGCAGAACTGCCTTCCGATCCGGTGGTAGCTGCCGCCAGGACTTACAATACTGACATTTTATGTTAATTGACGATTCGACAGTTCGTAATAGCCAAACAAAATGCAGTTGTATGAGATACAAAAAACAATCTAGGCGCGAAAAATATCATTAATCTTACATGAAACCATACGCTTATTATTATGAACAAAGAACGCCTCATGAATAAAATTCCAATTCAGATTTAATCTTAACGGTATTGCCAGTATTAGCTTCAGAAATGCAAACAAAGTATTATCCTTTAGTCATTGAAATATCCGTGTGAGATATGCAACGAGATAAATGCAATCCATTCTAGTTGTAGATACCATATGACATATCAAAAATTGATCGCTATTGTTTTGACTATGTCAATATCACAACCCCGTTCACTTGATAGTCTTTAAACAGCGTAAAATGAAGCTCTTATATAATATATATGGATTGAAAATGGTAGCAATTTGTTGTTCATATGTTTTTATTCATAAAAATCACAAATTGCTATGAACGATGATTTTTAAATTCTTCAATTGGGGTTTTATTTGCAATATTTAAACGACCTGTTTAAATGTAAACTGTATGTGCTGTAACTGTATTAAGATTAATATTAGAATAGCGTATAACTTAAGGGTGACCTTTTCTTTGTTATATGAATTATGAAGCTACGATGAACTAAGCATATGAAGATAAAATAGATATATTCTTTATTCCAATAACTTTTTTAACAAGCACTTTTAGGTCTAATATTTGTTACACATTTTCTTTGATATATTCATGGGTGTAAGAATTTATTTCTAGCAATATATGAGTAAATATAAATTAATTAAATGTTACTTTATTATTAAACGGATGAAAAGAATTGGGCATGTTTTCATGAATATTATCCGGATGAGGAAGTTTCAAGTAGCATAGCTAAAGTTTATATTGAAAAAAGTACAAAAGGCCAATATTATCATAATGATGTATTAGAAAGTCATATACGTATAAAGTGATATATACGTTACTAAGACAAAGCGTATTTTACGCCTTTACGGGTATACTAGTTGATTTTAATGCACTTTATCGTTACATATTTGAATGTTATAAGTATTGTATTTCTCCACTAAGAGGCTAGTACTTTAATACAAGTACTGCTCTAGATAATATAATTATAATAAAATAAATGCATTCTCTATATTTGGCTATCAAATGTATTTTAGATAACAACGTGTTTCAGAATTATCTGCCTGTATTGTCAGTTACCTAACTGACAGACAGACTGTACAAACTTTCACAAATTGCAAGTAAATTAAATATCCTTATTATGTCCATTTCAATTTCTAATCACCGCTTATATTCAATATACCAGGTTTCGGGTGAACCATTTTTTTATTATAATATAATATTAGGTAACAATTGTTAGGCAAATTGGGGCGTTCAAATCCGCCACTCAACACGCAATGTCGCGCGAAAAGTGGCGAATGTATTGTTTTGACACTATATTCTTAGTGACTGTGATGCGGACAAACGATTGAAACTGCTAATATCAAGCTTAAAGCTTAAACATTTTCAGGAATATATTATGAAAATGCGTCATATTTATATCTACTATTACAAATTTGCATTGCAACCAATGGATTGTTAGGTAAGATTTATATAAACACAAAAACTCCATGACAATATGATATAAGAAATAGTTGCGATATAAACTGAGCTTCCTGATTCACAAAAACATAGACACCAATACGTTACATTGTAAATACGGAAACATGTTTTTATATTAATTTAAAAGTTAAGAATTAAGGTTTTATATAAACGAATTGTCACCAGCAATTTCGTGTACTTTATCATTGTTATCTTTCGTAGTTTTGACTGTAAAACGAATAATGTCATTTTTCCCCTTTCCGTAGAAGTTATCTACGGAAAAATATTAAGTATCAAAGGCCAAATTTTTGTTGTTCATACTTAGAAGTTCGGCAGTGCGTTAACTGTGAGTTCACTCTCTGTGAATAACTGAAGAATTTTATGTATAATAATTAGGTATGTCTATTAAGTCCTATTTCTTATTATAAGAAATTAGACTAAAAATATTTTTTAGTCTAATTTCTAATTCTTATATCTAATTAGTCAGAAAACCTTTAATTTAAAAAATTTGAATATTAATTGTTTCGTGTAATTATTAACATCCAAAGCTACACTTAATACAGAGAGTTTCTTACACCGGTTCTTCTCAGGTCTGAGGTATTAACTTTATTAGTGAATCGGTGGTAAATTATTTGGCGTTCAAAAAATGATGCATGCATGTTTTTATTTCGATTAAATTTATTCGACTTTGACTTTAGAGCGAAAAGAGCTAAATAATTATGTTCAACCTGCAAATTAACAATTTCGTAATATCGATATCCATATCAATTTTAACTATTAATCAAAGTCAAAAAATCGTGTACATCCTGCTTATAACCGGCTCTACCATTCAAAAGTACACTAAATATTCCGCCGTCAATCATAACTTCCTGGCCTTAGCGATGATAATGACGAGGCTTTACGGCCATAAAGTGTACTTAGGTAATTGACACTTTTATTGCAGGTTTATTGGCAGAAGAAAATTATACTTATCACATTGAACTAATTGGATTACGTCGTATAATCTATTTAATTTGTTACTTTTCGATTCGTGATTTGTTTTTCTTATTAAATAAATTGTAGAACGGATATTATAATTTAGTAGAAACTGGGAAAACGTTGACAAGCAACGTTAAGTCGAAATCTTACTTGGAACTACTTATTTAATTGGAACGCAGCGAGATTTGAACCCACGCCTCTTGAAATCAAATCCCGCTGCGTTCATATTTTTATACGTTTTCTAAATAAGTGTGTTTTCAATTTCCTAAGTGTGTAAATAAGACTTTCAAAAAATGTTTAAAAAAGATTGTGTATATATTTATAGTGTTGGTAATTTTAAAAAAGGAATTTTATTAAATAAAATATGTTAATTCAAAATATATGCATACCTGTAACATTCTGAGTCTAGAAGGAGTTTTGAGCGACTTATATTTGTAATATTTCTATGAATTGTTTCACTTTTATAAATAAATCAATCAGCCATAGTGCCAAGTGAAAACATTTATAATTAAGTGTTTCAGAAAGCATGGGAATCACACCAATAATAAAATACGAGTACAAGCGCGTTAAACATATCAGATCGAGATGCAAACAATGACAGAGATCGTTATCGACTGTCCTGATAAGCTGTGAATGGAAATTGTAGTTATCGTAAGCTATCTAATTTAATAAATTCAAAGTTTGCGCATTCGCTTTTTATTACTCTATCCGATATAAAAGCTATGATGTAACTTTATAATGTTTTAACTGACAGTACTTAATTACATTTTCTTGGTTATAGAGACATTTTTGAATATACGATGATAATCTTGATGTTTTTATTTGAAATGTACTTTTCAAGCAGAGCTTTTTTTTTAACCAATTTGTATATATATTAAATGTGGCTATAGTTGTGCAGTGGGGCGGCGTCTGTCTGCAAACGGGGTTGGTTGGATGTGATTCCCAGTCGTGGAATAATACTCACAAACAATTTTAACATTATATTTCAATTTCAGGCAGAAAGTGGAGAATGGACTGTCTTGGTACTAGCTTTTTCCTGACTAAGATGTTTTAAGGCGGTATTAGCCAAATAAATTGAATATGAAATTATCATGACATTCTATTAATATTGAGCTAATTATTACAAAACAACACAGTACATCACTATGGCAACAAAAATATAGGAACAGCTAGCTATAAGTCTCGTTGACGTCAATATAAGGAGATTACATAAATAATTCTATCTAGTACTTAAGTGGGCTCCATTGCAAAATTGAAATTCTAAAGTAAACTCTAATCATAAGGCGGAATAAATGGCCGTGTAAAGTAAATACACATAAGTTACGGGCTTACGGCAAACTCGTTATGTAGAACTGATCTGCTGGACTCAGACAGACATCTGTCCTATGAGGAAGCATAAATCAAGAAAGGATGCCAATGTCCTATATGCGTACAAGAGTTATTGTTCATGAATAAAAAATTTAGAATCTAAATCAGATTTATATCGCATAACTCGATCATATTAATTTTATTACATATTTTATAGTTGTTCCACATGTTAGCTTGTTGAAGTCTATTTCTTAGTTTTATATAAACTTTAGTATATAATATTTCAATTATTTGTTTTAAGTAACAAATATAACAAAAGTTAATTAACTAATTAAAAAAAAAAATACAGTTCTATAATTTTTGTTTATCACTTATCAGTTAAGTTATTGTTTAAATCTAATTTAAGAAAAATGTCTTGTGACATTCTGCTTTAAACCTCTCGATTTTTATATATATTACGAGGCGTATGTCAAATAACAATAACGCTTTTATGTAACCAAATTAGGGCAATATTTCCCCGAGTGGGACTTATACTTTATATATACTTGAGTAAAATAGGTACATATATTAAAAACTCCACAATGGCACCTGTATGACAAATTAACAAATCCATGTGTAGTTGAGGACATCGTGGCACAGTGAGGCTGTAAGAACGCGTTTGGTTGTGGGTTCGATCCCCACTCGGGGATATGATTATATTTAAATTGTTTTCAATTATCCGCTTCCGCCATTCAACACGTAATGTCTCTATTTGAGAAGGGATGACGACGGATTTTCTTTCGGACTACCGTGCTGTGCGGGAAAAGCGTGAAGCTGTAAAAAATTGTAGCCTATTTATTTTTTCCTATAACCATCTTAGATTGACCCAGAATCTAGATTACAAAACACAAACTCAAACTCATGTTAAGCTCAGGCCTAAAACAATACTATTGCAAATTAAGCAGCCACGATACCTGCCATGTACTTATTACAGTACGTGCTGCACTAATGGCTGGTATTTGTTGGTCCTGACGGTGATATATGCTGACATCTTGTGGGAAAATTATCAACTAGCGATTTATTGCCGTGAAATAGCGATGTCAATGTAATGAAGTGTCGTAGACCATTATGTAAACCCCGATGATCGAACGGTCCATTGCGCGTTGCCTTGAAAGCCGCTTGTAAATCCTTAAACTATTTGCGTATTTTATAATCGTGATAATCAATCTCTCTGATAAAAAAATTCGTGTTGACGGTTTGAAAAGTAATTGTTTTTTTATATATGTTTGAAATTTATTTATTTGAGTGTGTTTTATCTGTAAATAACTTGTTCAACCTCCCAGTTGTCACAATCTGTAAAAGTGTAGATATTTATTATATTTATATATATATTAACAGTTTTAATCAAATCTTATTAGAGGGAATATTTACATTTATGTAGGTAATATCACTCTGAAATATTAAAAAAAGCTGCCAAGATATATGTCAATAGAGATCTTTGTCAAAACTTTATAGTGGAGTGGAGTGCAGAAAGCCAATATTTTATGTCTTTAAAATATTGTAGCAAAAACATATTAAATAAAAATATCAACACACGCTACCAAGTGTTGGAAATACACTTTTATACAAAGTGACGTGTATATCACTGGTATATCACACATCATTAAGGCATAGCGTAATTTACACTTTAATAGGTCTATGAGTATTAGTCTTATCAAATTAGCAAATATTACCGAAATTAAATAAAATTACATCTAGAGCAGCTTCATGCCCATTACTTTCACTATAACGACCTTCGTGGGCCTCGTGATATTCTCGCGCCCCAAATGCGAATGCACTAACATTGATCGCACTTATATAATCCTTTTATAACAATAAAATTTGGTAATGAATTACATAACAATATAATGCACATCTTTTCATTGAAATTACTGTTTAAAATTTAATATTCTAAAAACCTCTTATGATATTTTTTTTTCTAAACATTTCATTGTTTATATTATACTAGCTGTGCCGTGACATTGTCCGCGTGGAATTATAATATAAAAGTAGCCCCAGTTACTCCGTATTGCATCAGCTATCTGCCTATGAAAATCTCGTCAAAATCGATCAAGCCCTTCCAAGAGATTAGCTGGAATAGAGAGACAGACAAAAATTGTAAAATATTATTTTTTATAATGTACCGTATATGTATATACCAGGTACATAAACCTTTGAACCACGCTTTGAGTTCCGCCACTTAACACGTAATGTTTCGAATTTAAAAGTGGAGAATGGAGTGTCTTGATTCACCCATTTACATCATTATTATAAATTGATGTTAAATTACGAATTAATTTACAACAAAATTGTTGAAAATAGTTAGCGCTAAACTCTACAGTTTGCAGCTCCTTAAAACCAATATTGTTAAAAACGTTTGCCAATATCATTTGCATTTTTGACATAACTATAATTAGTCTATTCAAGTGACATTATGTAAGTTGTTTAATAATATAATAGAATCTTGTTATAATACCCGATATTACAGGCACGTAAAACATGAATCTAGAAATGAATTTGCCGTCGCATTTGAATTGCAAATGTCTGACGCTTAAGTAGGATACTCCTCTTGTTACACGTTTATGATCGTGCTTAATAAGTTTGAAAGGGGAAAAATAAATAGGAGGTAATTTTTTTTTATCTGAACTTTATAAAGAGTGCATTAATGTTAAAAATGCTACTAATTAATTTCAATGTATACTAAATAATTATATTTTTTTGGTCTTTACGAAGTATATAATAGTTTAATTAAAGATATAATAATTATACATTTTTTTTTAATTTTTAAAGTATTATTCGTATATTTAGGAAATTGAAAAATACATATTTAGAAAACATATAAAAATTTATCTTTCTCTTGAAAACCGTTCAAGCGCTTTGACCGCTAAGCCATGCGTTCAAGAGGCAAAAGGCGCGGGTTCAAATTCCGATGCGTTCAAATGTTTATACATTTTCTAAATATATAATTCTACACTGTTATGGTTTTAAACCCAGCTGACTATAGTGTTGATATTATCTTCAATTTTAATTATACTGTTATTTTTTAATCTAAAAATATACTTGATGCATTTTCCTGTTATCCTGCTAGTCTTCTTAAAGGTCTAGAATATTTTGAAAATATTCTAATGCCATTGGATCAAACTTTCAAATAAATCGGAATGCAAAATGTGAAACAATCTTAGAAAGACTAGGTAAAAACTAATGGAGTTAATAAAACATCTTGAAGAGCAATTATTTTTTAATTAACACATTATATACTAAGACAACAAATAGTCTATAGTTATTTTTCTCTACGATTACACAGATACAATATATTCAACATGACTACCGGAAGTAGTAAACTATGGTCAAAATAAAATAATTACATATCAATCATATTAACAAATAATAATAGACATTTTCTTAAGGACATACTCATTCCACATACAGTGTGTCGTGACAGCCTGACCTTCGGTCTTTCATACTGTTTTATGTTAAACAAACCAGAACGTGTATATAAATCCGGATAGGACGAGGTGTGTTAAAGGTAAATTTACATATTAGATTAAGTACTTGTGAGTCATATAAAGATCAGTTCACACTTCATCCCATAAAGCCAGGATATGCAGAGAAAAACTAGTGTTATGACACTCCATTCTCCACTTTCCGCTCGAATTCGAGATATTGGGTGTTAAAGGCAGAGCTCAACGCTCGCTGCGTTTCCCCTCCCTAGGCAGTATAATTATAATATAATATAAATTTATATAAAATAAAAAAGTAAAAAGTTTTGCCTAAAATTATGTTATATTAAATTAAATAACTAAAATTTAAAAGACTGTCTTATCAGAGTAGGAAAATGAAAACAATTTAGAATATAATCATTCTTCTGTGTGGCTATCGAACACACAACTATCGCCTTTACAATCAGACGCTATCCCATTGCACTACGACCTCATATCCTGTTCCCCAAATAAGACTGCTTTTTTCCTCATATTCTCATCCCCATATAATACTGTTTTTTTATCGTTGCATCTATAAGAGACAATTCTGTTCTCTCTAGAAATAAGTTTGTGTATTATTTTCACCCATTTGTTGTCATTGCGTGATTGATGACAGAAACGGCCTCGATGGCAGTCAAGTAAAGATATTAGATTAATAACCTCTTTTGTGGTTAACATTTTCTTTATTTGATTATTTATAAGTATATTTTAAACAAAAAATTGTTCTATAATAGTAATATAATTTATTTTAAGTTGTAATCAATATGAAGCTATATCTTATTTATAATAAGACTTTTAAGGTTCGTCGGTCTTAAGGAAAATGAACGGAGGTAACAATGTACAAAGATATTACAGTAGATGAAAAAACCAGTAAATCAAGAATTTAATTGATTTTATTTTATTATATTAAACATTTTTCAACTTTAGAAAACGTATAAAAATTTAAACGCAAGGGGATTTGAACCTGCGCCTCTTGAAAATCGTTCAAGCCATGCATTCAAGGCACGTTCGTGAACGGTTTTCAAGCGGCGCGGGTTCAAATCCCACTGCGTTCAAATCTTTGTACGTTTTCTAAATATGTCTTTTTCAATTTCCTAAGTGTGCGATTAACACTTTAAAAATGTAAAAAAAAATTTCAAGTTTGTTCATGGACCCATCTAAGACAAAGCAACAACAAATCTTAGTTACAATAATATATTGTATATATTCATAGAAAAACTTTTGTGTACATTTTTTTAACCATAGTAGCTGATGCCATCGTGGAGCATCTGACTGTATACGCGATACATAAGCGATTGTGGGCTACATTCCCACTCGAGAAAATTATTATATTTAAAATATTTTCATTTCTCTGCTCTGGTGATAAATAAGACTGATGGCGTTGAGTCGTTACTCAACCAAGGACTCACTGCGCAATTTCTCGGATTCGGAGGAAAAGTGGAGAACGGAGGGTCTTCACACTAGGGTGTCTCTGCCTTACACTGCTATGCGGGAATGAGCGTGAAGCTGAAAAAAAAAGTTTATTATATTAAGCAGGTAATGAATATAGTACATATTTCATATAAATATGTAATACAGTTTAGCTTTTTAAATTAAAACTGGTATAAAGTTTAAATGCATTTTGAACCGTTATTGTCGAATTAAGTAGATAATTTAAGTTTTTGAATGGAAGTTCATTTCGATTTCTTATACACTTTAATATGCACTTTCTTTTTATAATGATAATAATGAGAATACGTGTGATAAGGTTTTACTTAATTGAAAACCGATTTTAACCTAGATGCTCTAAAGAATACAAAAACAGTTACTTTGTAGAATTACTATTGCTATTTAAACTGCACTGTAAAACTCCACGAAGCCATAGTGGCGAAATGGGACAGCGTCTGACTGTAAATATGATTGGTTGTGGGTTCCATTTCCGCTCGGGGGAGTGATTATATTTAAATTATTTTCACCTGGAATCTAAGACAAAGCGCGGCGTTCCAACAATGACTCGAATTCACTTGAAAAATGAACAACGGAGTGTCTAGACACTATCTTCTTTCTGGCAAGTCAGGCTATGCTGGAAGAAGCGTAAAGCTGTAGCTAATTTAGCAATGGTATAAAGTATATACATGTACCTTTTGGGTATCACATAAGAATAAAACATATATTAAATAAATAATTCTTAAACGCCGTTTTTGGACGCTGCAAATTGTTTCACTACACAATGGTAGTGATTTCCTGTCAGACGAATGTTTATGATTATTTCGATTACCCAGATCTTTCTTAATTAAATAAAATACAAAGTTGGGTTGTACAAAAGATAAAAAAATAAGCGCATAATGGTAAATAGAGTAACTTAAACTGCATTCTCGCTAAGGACTCCGCAAAAAATAAGTTTATATTAAGCAAATATAAGTATTTTTTTGTTTACTAGATGCTATAATAGCTGCCCGCAACTTCGTGGGCTTAATGACTCTTCACACCAGACGTCCTTATTTCTTATAGTTTAGTTGGTCTATTATGGGTCTTTATCGGGTGTTTCAGTCTTCAAAATCATATAAACCTTAAGTCCTGCCCATCTTAAAAGCTAAACAATAAAATAGGGTTCCATTAAAATCCATTCAGTTGTTCAAAATGTGCCCGGACAAACATCCTGTCTTTTCTATTTTATTGTATTATGGAAGATAGAAAACAAAAACAATGATGTTGCTACTACAATGTGTAGCCGAAAGTAACATCCGGTTCCTATTTCCTAATTCACTTGTCATATAAACTCATACTACCGTAAATCAAACAATAAGTGACAGATATATCAAAAACATTATGAAGCAATTATTGCTTAAGGCCTCCACACATAATTTTACTGACACGGTTCAGAATAGCGAAGCCATCAATGCAATCTTTCTCAAATCACCAATCACCTGTTATTGTGTGTATAGGAAACTAATCAATCAATTCGATATTTAAAAATAAAGCACAAAGCCTTTTCAATACGTATACATAAAGTTCATAATAGTAATTAAAATAGGCTTATAATAAGGCACTGGGTACAGTGTTCGCGTCATTTTTATTACACCGCGATACGATCTAATCGCAGTCTAGTCGCAAAAGCATCTTTGATCTTTGGTGCGAGCGCCGATCGTCTATTCGCCTATATACCGTACCGAAGTTATTAGCGGAAATAAAATAACTAATAAATTGGATTTTCAATATACCAGGTGATTGGACTTTGGTTAGGTTATTTAAACATCTAACTGTGTAATGTAGTGTAATACTAATAAGATAATGTACGATAAGTTCGCTTTCTTTCCATTCACGTTCTGATATTTTTTGGCGAAGATAACTTATCTACTGCGAAGTTGGTTTCTCTCTAGAGGAGCCTTCACTCCCAGCCCATTTTAGTAACATTGTATCGACAGGCGATTTATCTAGACTGTACTAATAAGTTCTTTGATTTTCAGGATTATTACATATTTTGAAATGAAACTATTTTAACCGGATTATTCGCGTATAATTTTGGTATTCTAAGTCTAGTCTGGTCTAGTTTGGTCGTGAGTCTACCTGTGACCACGGATAATAGTCCACGTTTCGAACACTTTACAATAGTAAAGTGTTCGAAACGTCGGGTTCTAAAATGTATTACCAAATTTATATATTACTAGAATACCAAAATTATACGCGATATACCGTATTAACCGGTTAAAATAGTTTCATTTCAAAATAGACTGCACTATATTATTTTTAAGTATATGCCCTTTTAAGTAATACATATACGTATTCAATAATTCTCCAACTGCGTCACCTTTACGCTCATGATTACAAGACCAAAATAAAAAAAAAATTAAAGTATTTAATCCAATTACTGAATTAATTTCTAACGTCGCTTCGTTTATATAATTGCATATATTAAACTTGACTATAAAGTGTATAGTATTCATGTAATTGATAACTTCATCCGGCACTAATAATTCGGATCGATAATTCTTAATTTGGTTAAGCAATACCGACAGTATGTAGCGTTGTTTCTCAATCAAAGGATCAAATATAATTGTAAAATAACAAGTAACGCTCTATGTAACTATGTAAAGCGAAAGTGTTCTTAATGAATTGCACCTCAGGCTAAACACACATACAGCACTGGCTTCCAAACATCAAATAGACACTCATTTGACACTCTTGTATATAAATGTTAATATTTGTTTTTCGAAAATACACCTTGCAGCACAAATAATAAAATAGTATTTCGATAAGCACACACATCGGAAGTAGTTATAGATATACGCTAGAGTTGAGTATCGTTTGTCGTTTGAGACAATTGTGCGTACACAAGCGACTCTAGATCGCTGTTGATTATTTAGTACTGACAAGCAAATTAGCCGATTCTTTTGTCTCGTTTAGACATATTAACCGTGATGGGTGATTGAAAGAGTCCAGATAAGGAACAAGGCGTAGTGTTCAATTAAACAGTTCATTTGATCTTATATGAATGGGATTGTATAGCGATATGACCAGATTGTTACTCAATGTTAGTTAACTAGTGAAACTTTCTTTAGTCGACAACACATTGTCGAAAAGATTGTTTTAGTTGACGATTAAAACTTTCACATTAGAAAACCAATTAAGTTTTATTAAAATCTTCGCAAATGAATTGAGAAAATACTATATTAAAATGATAATGATATAGTATACAATAAGTAAAAACATACTGCTCAAGCAAGCTACTCAAGTTTGGGTAAAACATTAAGGCTTGAATGCATTAGCCTGATTTCCCACAATAACCGTATACAATAACTAGCAACTCCCATAAAAGTACGAAACCATGCACGTGCCTTCGGGCTCGGTCTGCACAACAAATATCACACTAAAAGTCCACCGACGAGAAAGCGGCTGTAATTGTGCAAAAATCACTTGCACCTATAATAATAAGATTTCTCGATTAAACATTCTTTATGCTTTAACCGATTTTCATTTTTTCTTTAATGTTCGAACCCACAACCGTCATTGATAATCAGACGTTGCCGCACTGCACCATGATGGCCTCAAGTTGAAAGAGTATAATTTAAGTTTAAGTCCTTATTCTTCTGAACTTCATTAGGTTCTTTGTTTTCATTTGCTGTGCACTTAGCCTTATTTAGTGATGTCACTAAATACAAGTGGACGGAACTCATAAGATCTCACCGTGGCATTGATTTACGTATTCCGAGGTTTAAGCTTGCAAATTCTACACTAGTCTAGTTTATAGTTATATATAAAATTTATTATTCGGAAAGTTCGTTCCCGGAAAGATATTATTAAGTTAACTGCCTGTAGCGAACTCAATGACTTCATAACTTTATCGACCATTTTCCTTGCATTACCTAGGCTTTACCTGTGCCACAGCTAAGAAGTATTTAGTATATTATACCTTATATATACAGTACATGTTAATCTAAATTATTATAATTCTATTTTTTTTCGTTTTACCTTTATTATTGATTATTTAGCTCTCGAAAGATATTTGTGTACTATATATAATCAGATACAAAAATTCATCTCATATTGGCTCATAATTATACAAGGCTAGATTTTGTTAAAAATACTATGTATAAGATTACGATACTAGTAAGATTACATATTAATGTGATCGATTTTCTTCAGAACTGACATTACTGACATATTTATATTAATTGACAATTCAATTGCCATTCATACGTTAATTGAGCGGGAAGGTTTTGATTTTTAATTCCAGTTTCACTATGAATAAGGTAATGTGACTCAAATGCAAATGTATCATTAGAACAGAACAGTAGTTGACAAGCACCGAATTGATTTCGATCGTTATCGATCTGACGTTGAGACAGTCGTAATCGATATTTACGAAAGTAAATGTGAAATTTGCTTGACTAAAGAAAGCAAAGGTTACCCATTATGACGATAAAGATGCACGTGAGCTTCAACCTGATGTTAAAATGCTACGAATAGTCTTCTTATACGCTTATTACAACTTATATTTGTTGCAAGCATATCTATAGATAACTTTTTACAAATTTCTGCTACCCAAAGATTATTCTACGAACAACCGTTTGGCAAGAGAGTTTTTTAAAGTGTTAATCGCACACTTAGGAAATTGAAAAATACATTTTTAGAAAACGTATAAAAATTTTAACGCAGCAGGATTTGAACCCGCACCTCTCGAAAACCGTTCAAGCGCTCTGACTGCTAAGCCATGCGTTCTACATCCAGCTACGTCGAAATTCTTATACGCGTATTACAACTTATGTTTGATGCTAGCATCTATGTAGAGATATTTTTACAAATTTCTGCTACCCTAAGATTATTCTAAAAACACGGCAATTCCAAAAAAATATAATAGTTTCAAAACTTAGTAGTATTTGTTCAAACTATTATTATTATAACTATTGTCATTTCATTCTCCACACTGGAAAGTTCTTCCAGTGTGGAGAAATGACAATAACTTAAGGCATATTGAAATCCGCAGTCATATGCTGTCCCACTGCGCCACAATGGCCTCTATCATAATAGAAGCCAATAAAAAGCTTCTCTGCGTAGTGTTTTGTTTTAAACGTGTAGATTAAGTTATATTGTATAGACAGTACAGTAGTTGGCAGGTATGAACGGGTTCTTGAGTTTGACGTCCAGACACCGTTAGCTCTGTATCATTGACCCGTGCCTTTCTTTGTCTGGTCACATACGCAGCACCAATTAACAGTTAAAAATCGTATCTAATTTTGAATCTTTTGTATAAAAATCGCTCTCATACTTTCTCTCGAGTTTCTTTTGAAATTAAGGTTGTTACCGTTTCCTGATCTTAAACAAAAGCATAACAATAATTGAAACTTTGGTCATGTTTCATTATTTTAAATTAATTTCAGTTGCATTTAGTAAATACCTATTATTTTTATATTAATTTTAGGTTGTTAATTTAGTACGGTCATTTAATTGTTCATTTACTTGATACTATAGTCAGTACGGTCACGGCTATTGGGCCTATTGTGTAAACACGTATATACTTTACCAAAAGGCTAGAAAACCAAAAACATATCATATTTAACAATAAGCTAATTAAAATACAATTTAAAAGGCGCATTGGCAATTATTGTTCACTTATCATACAATCAAATGTAAACACAATCAAATAGAACAATATCAAATACAAGTCACAAAAAATTACAGAATTGACAAAAGACATATTTAGAAAACGTATAAAAATGGGATTTGAACCCGCGCCTCTTAAAAACCGTTCAAGAAATTGAAGAGGCCCGGGTACAAATCCCGCTGCGTTCAAATTTTAATACGCTTTCTAAATATGCCTTTTTACCATTTCCTAAGTGTGCGAATAACATTTAAAAAAAAATGCTAAAAGTTACTAGATTAGTTTCACGGCTATTTGCTACGATTTCTTTACCATGGGAACTGAAATGACGGGCATTGCCTGCCAGCACCTGTCACTCCTTTGTTAGTTATTGTTTTATTTAGGTCGTACACAGTTCAGTGCTCATAGAATCAGCCAGCGTGGCCTTGTATTGTGTTACAACCGCAAAAGATATCATGAACACGCTCTTACTCCTCAGTCGATACAAGACATATGAGATATGGGTCAACGGGGTCAAGGTTTATGTTACAACTTCATTCATTGTTTCGGATAACTTATTTAATATTAAATTGATTTTTTGTGTATACGAGTATATTTATAGTTTAATAGCTGTGCCTTTTTGTCGTGGAATTCTTAAATAAAGTGGCCTAAGTCACTCTTTATAACATCAGCTATTTATCAGTGAAAGGCCCGTCAAAATCGGTCCAGCCATTCCAGAGATTAGCCGGAACAAACATACAGACAGACACAGACAAAAATTGTATTTTTTCATTTTGGTACATGTACCGTGTGTACGAGGGCGGTTCGGAAACTTCTTAGCCTAGCACAAAAAGCGCGGTATAAACGCGGTATGTATTTTATTGATTGACTATCTGCAAAAGGGTAAAACAATAAATTCAGAGTACTATTGCAACCTTTTCGATCAATTAAATGTACAAATTCGAGAAAAACGTCATGGCTTACAACGCAAAAAAAATATTTTTCATCAAGACAACGCACCAGCGCACAAGAGTGTTTTAACAATGGCTAAAATCAACGAATTCATTATTCCCTGATTTAGCTCCCAGTGACTTTTACCTGTTCCCAAATCTAAAAAAAATCCTTGCTGGCAAGCGTTTTACCTCAAATGAAGATGCAATTACAGTTGTAAACCACTATTTTGAAGACCTTGAGGAAAACTATTTTAATCAAGGGATAGAATTGCTAGAAAAGCGTTGGACTAAGTGTATTGAAGTTTCAGGAGATTATATTGAAAAATAAAAATATTTTTGAAAAACTAACTACTCTCTTTCATTGATAGGATAAGAAGTTTCCGAACTGCCCTCGTACATGTATATCAAGTAACAAGCGGTTAATTTAATATTGGAAATTGACTCCGTTTTTAATAATTATGCTATATGAAAATCTCAAAAATTTTATTGTACTAAAAAGCTTCAATTCGTATTACTCTAATATTCTAATGGAGCTTTTACATTCTTGAAGACAGCTTTATAAATGGTGCTTGTTATTTAATACAAAATTGATACTTATTACTTTACATTTATAATTAAGAACCTAATCTATCGTACCTGCATTGTAACTTTTACTTTAACAAAATATTATACCTGCGGGTTAACGATAACTATATAAAACATGTAATTAAATAAAAACTGTGAGATTTAAACCTTGGCATTGACTTTCATCAACCTGATTCCCAAATAACCAGTTAGAACACCATTTGTTTATTATTTGCCATTAAGTATCACTGTATCCGGTTTCCATAAATTATATATATATATATATATATATATATATATATATATATATATATATTATTATGGAAGAGTTAATTATTTTCATTACTTAAATATGGCGAACAAGACGAATTGTGTCTCAGATCAGGTGGAAAATGGAGAGCGGAGTGTCATGATAATAGGTTCTCTCTTACTAATGTTAATCGTTATGCGTATAAAATCGTGAACCTTTTTATGAAACAGTCGATATTCTAAGCTTATTATATTTAAATAGTAAATGAATACTTGAAAAACATATTTAGAAAATGTACACGCCTCTTGGCAGCTGTCTAAGCTCTGACCCAAGCCATGCGTTCTTAACGGTTTTCAATTTTCAATTTTCTAAATGTATGATTAACACTATAAAATGATAAAAATAAATTAATACTTGGTACTTACGTATAATATAAATATACACGACAGAACAAATTAATTTAAAAAATAACAATTTAAAATATATACAACTGGTAAATTGAAGAAAAGTTGCCATTTAAAAATAAGCACAAAACAAATCAATTTAGGTTTTTAGGTTGAGGATTTCAGAATTGCAAAATCATCGTCGTAACGTGCTAAAAGTGCAAAGCCCACTATCTGTCCTTATATAGATTAAATAAACATTGTATTTAGAAATATTACATCTTATAGCTTTCCTTTTTTTTAAATCAGCTAAAGTGGCACCTACACATATGTGTATGAGCATAATTATGCATAATTATGAAGTAACATTTAAAACTAAGTAGATACTAAAGTCAATAAGGTTTTTTTGACGGTACACTCAAAGTTTGTTTCGCGGCAGTGTTTCCAGGTCGATACGACTTGGGTAACTTCAAAAAGCTCGTCTATTTCCATCTTAAAGACCGGCAACTTCTCTGTAGCTCTTCTGGTGTTACACGGGGTCGTGGGCGGCGGTGGTCACTTACCATCAGCTGACCCGAACGCTCGTTGTGGAATTTTTGGAGGTTGGTAGAATGGTTGAAAGAATTGTTTTTTTAAATATTTTAATTTGCCTGCACTGGTAAGACAAAGCGCGGCGTTGAGTTCCGGTCACTGTCATACGTTTGTCAAGAGAATGGCTCAAATTCGAGCCTTATGTCACTAAGTTCCCGCTACTTACTTGCTAAATTTGCTAAGTTGAGAAATAATAAGCTAATAACGTAAAACCATTAAATTTAACTCACTTTTAGGGACAAAGATATATAATTATTACAAAAAATAATCAAATAATATTATTTTAAATATTGTTTTCGTAAAAGTGTGTAACTTTACGAAACAATAACTCATAAAGCAAGCAAATAAATCTTGGAAATGCTGCCATTAAGAAATTCATAAAAAGAAATTGTTGGAAATTAGGTTAAATATCATTCATTATATATCATACACATTTTTTCAGTTCACAGTTTATCATACAATATAGCAATGTAGGCGTTGTCCGCTTTTCGCCCAAGTTTGAGACATTGCGAATTGAATGGCGGAACTAAACTCCGTGTCTTCTCTTACCCGAGCCGGGAAATGAAAATAATTTGGATATTATCATTCCCCTGAGTGAGAATCGATCTCACAACCATCGTGCTTACAGAGCGATGACCTTATTATAACACATTATATCGTAATTAATAATACACGAAAAAAAAGACTATTCGAATCACGTGATAGTATTGATGCTACATAGAAAGTGAGAGGAATAAAAAATAGGAAGAAGTTTCTATTAGGGTAAAAGAAATGATAACGAACGCAGCTAACAATAGAATCGACCATCTCGCTCCAATTCCCATTGAAAATTTTCTAATCCCAAAACATAATGTGTACCATATTCACACACTCGAGTAAATGCTTGTCAGTAATTAATTTTTTTGCGCTAAAATTGTTTAATAGCTTAAGTTCAAGTTAAAATTTAAGTTTCAGATCACTGATCACTTACCATCAGGTGACCCGAACGCTTCGCTCGTTTCGCTCGTCAACTCAAATTTTAGCGAAAAGCGGAATTATTTCTCGCACTTTTTTTTTAATTAAAATATATAGCTATTCAAATTTGGATTTTTTCTATTTATATATGTACATTTATTTTTAGTTTAGTTTTTTTTAGTACTTATAAAGAAGTAAAATTTTATTATGTACTATAATTTTTGGTCAATTAAAACCACTATACGTTGAGTAGCAGAAAGTAAGCAAATTTATAAATCAATAAACAGAAGGAGGCTTATATTTAAAATATAAACATTGCATTGAGCGACATTAAAAGTTATATATAAAGATTGCAAGCAGACTAATAATATGTAATGTAATAACTAAATGGATCCCCATTTCTTTTTAATTTGACATAAAACTATAAGTTTTTTTACCATAAAACACATTAAATCATCTTCTTATACGAAAACTGTTCGAAAATAATCAATTTCTTAAAAAAAATCAATTTCTTCAAATAGCTGGGCAAGAACAAAATCAGCCAATAATTTCATCTTAAATTCTATGAAAGTGTAATGTAGTCTGTCAATGAACTGAACCGAGATAAATAATAGCGTTTAACTTGGCACGCGGAAAGAAACGTATTAGCTTAATGTGTTTAGTACACATTATACAGGAAACAAATAGAGATTTTTATTGCTCGATTACTTTATTTACTTTCTACTGTCGTATTAATCGAATAAACAATATCAAATGCCGATACCGAACTACAAAGTGGGCCAAAAGAAGTCATCCGATGATGGCTTGGGTGTAGGTTACACGCGTGTCGCGGTCGACAGGCAGCAGCTGATGCACGGACTGTACTTTGTACTGGAACATGCGCAGGTCTTTGACTAAAATTAGCCTTAAGGACGACCGGCTGATGGCTAATTGTGGCAGAACGGGCCCTCGGGGGCCGGCCACTCTTGGCAGCGTCTTGTGTGGTCCCATACTCTTCAAGGTTGGTGGCCAAACGGTGCAGTGTTTGCGCAGTCGGTGCCGGACGACCCGGAAATCGGCGACGGAATTCGCGGTGCAGTGTTACGCAAATAAAAAGACACGATTATTCCGCGTTCGAGGGGAGTGCATCGCTCTATGGCTTGTTCACTTGTATTCTACATCTGTCTAGTTCACAAATGTCAAAACAGATTTGATATTGGCCGCCATTTGCAAAAATAAGAGCATCTTCCAATAGGGTGATTTCTTTGGGCCCACCTTGTATTATATATCGTTTCAAATATTATTTAGGCATATTATGGCATAACACTAGGTTCTCTATACTTACCCTGGTATTCAGAATAAAATCTGAAGCTGAAATTTTTTAACTGTATTTTGTAACTTGATAAGGAACTGGGACAAATATATAAAAGAACCAAGAAGTCAATCGGCCTTCCTTTTTGCATTGAATGAATATTTGTGTATGAAATAGAAGAATCTGATTTCATATTCCGATGCTTTCGCCAGATCATTAGTTATTCTTTGCAATATATACAAACGTGGCGGTACAGTGCGAGCGTTGACCTTGTTGATAAAGAAATGAAAGTAATACCATTGTAGTTTCCGCGACCTGGGGTCAAAAATCTGTCGCCGGCACCACGATATAATTTCACGTCTCGTCTCGTCTCGCGGCATCTCGTACCACTGTAGATAATTTTGGAATTGGCAGCAAAGGTTATTGAGATTCAAGGCTGGCGCATCTTGTGTGTAAATTAAGTAATCGATATTACTTTCGTCGATAATCGATATAGATATAACGCATTTGTCTAGTGTTGTAAGGTTACTGATAGAATTAAGTCATCACCTAAGCTCAATGAACGCAGTAGGACTAGAAATTGTTCAAGCTATTAAACGCGCAAAGTGGAACACCCACGGCAACCGACTACTATATTGGTATCTAAAAGTAAAAGTCACTCCGCGAACTTCCGTGCATTAAAAGATTCTTAAGTAAAAAGTTGATAATACAACTTTTTTTTTCATTTTTAGTATCATTATTACGATAGTAATTGATTTATTTCTCACTCGTCACGTTTTTGTTACATCCGTTATAAAGTTTAAAAATATCACGTTCGAAATGGTCTAATTGTTGTAACTTGTTTATTATTAAAGTTTTTTGTAACTTTGGTCAATTATTTGTTTTACATAATGTACATAACTGCATATTATGTTCTTATAAATACTTTAAATTTAAAATCTAGAAGCCATTTTGGTGCTGTGACAGCTATACAGCATCTAAGGCTTAATTGATTGTCAATTCGATTCCCAATTGGGTAAATGATTTTTTATTTACTTCACTTCTCTGCACTTGTAAGACAAAAGGCGGCGTTGAGTTCCGTCACTTAACACGCGATGTCTTGTTTTCGAGTATAAAAACTAGACCGAAGTGTAGTGCGGCTTATCTCTGATTCTCCTGCTATGCGGGAATAAGCAGTATGTATATCAATAATTAATTTCTGAAGACATCATTAGCAGTCATCAAATGAGTAGTTGTTTTTTTTAATGATACACATTTATCGTGCTGTGATTATTCAAACAATGCTTTATAGTAAAATTCATGAGTAAGTAAAGATTGAAATTAATCTCATCCTATTATTATGTTGATGTAAGGTTGTGTGTAATTATACTGGGAATTTGACGAACTTTCTTTTCAAACACATGTACACATTATACAGCGTCAGCAGAGGGACAGGTCGATAGCAATTTCATATAACTCTTCCGTTACTAAGTGACTGATAGACGCACGCCGAGACTAATTGCTAAGCCAAAGTATATGTGGTTCCATGGTATATGTAAGGGGACAATAAGTTAATATTTTCCAATATTCATAGGAATATCGAAAAATATCACTATATATCACTATAGAGTAAACGAGAATTCATTATATTTTATGTTTTACAGTATAAGTTGAGGCCTTCGTGTCGCAGTGTGAAAGCATCTCACTGTGAATGCAATTGGTTGTGGGTACCTTTTCCACTCGGACGAATTATCACATTTAAAATAATATAATTTCTGCGCTCTAGTACCTAAGACAAATAGCGTTGAGTTCGACCACACAAAATGCAATGTCTCAATTTCGGACCGAAACGTAAAGTGGAGAACGGAGTGTCTTGACACTAGGATCGCTCTGGGCAACCTCTATGCTCAACCTCTAAAAAATTAATAGTGTTAGCTATATGTAATAAAGAAATAGAAATAAATAAAAACGATGCATGTCTACGAGTGGACTTGCACTTTGTCAACGCAAACAAAGTTGCGAGCAAGAACTCGTTTCACTACGATTTTGTCCTTCACTCTAAGCCCATTAAAGACTGTGACCATCAAGCGTTAGTTACGCACACATGGCTACACACTACTGAAGCTTTTTTTTATGTTTTATATTATAAGCTTACTGTAGGTTATCTTTTTTTTTAGCGTTTGTTGTTTGTATTTCTGTTTATATCATACACGATTTACACAAATCAAACGCTTATTTTCTAAACAAACCAAAGAAAAATCTAAAAGAATACTCGGTTTGAATACTCAACGACACTTTTTGATATATTTAAATTGTATAACAATGTAGTCTCTGTAGTCTCTCTTAAATTACAAGCTTAGCTTTTAAATTTATAATTTAAATATGTATGTGTATGTTACATTTTTTTTTATAAACCGATCGAAATATGAAAATAAACACTAAATGGAGTCAAAACTGCATTTAAATCGGTTAAGCCGTTTCTGAGATTAGCATTCACAAGCACACAGACAAACAGGCATACAGACAAACAAAAAAAAAAAAAAAAAAAAAAAAAAAAAAAAAAAAAAAAAAAAAAAAAAAAAAAAAAAAAAAAAAAAAAAAAAAAAAAAAAAAAAAAAAAAAAAAAAAATATATATATATAATGTGTTTAAAACGACGAAAACCTTTGTATAGAGTTAGCTCATTCACTGTAATATTCAGTCATCCTATATGTGATTGATTTGCATTTGAAACAAAGTTCAACAATGTCAAACCGTTATATAAACTGACCTTCAGTTTCACCTTAAACAATTCGCAATTAGAGAAAGGTCACACCGCTTAATGAGATGAGAATCAATTTCTCTACCTGCGGCCAAAACGTCAACACTTTCCGTTGTGTTTTTAAGTAAATGCCGATTAGCATTAGAATTATAGCGCCCATAGGCAAGAAACCATGGCGTGTAAGGCTTGGTTATGAATATGATGTAAATGTTTCGAATGTCAGCTTTTTAGTATTAAATGTGAAACAAATATTGCATACAATTTTTGAATAAGTGTATTGTAATAAATACTTGTTGTTGTATATACAATATTATTGTATATTTTTTGCTTTACACCTTAATTTGATGTTAGAATTAGACGTGAATTTGATTCTCAATTGGAGGAACGCTGGATTGGAGCAGATTCGTTTAGATTCGCCACATATTTAAAATTCCTCTCAAATAAACGACAAACGGAGAACAAAAACACCTAGTTAGGCTTAATGGAACTGACGTCAAATAAAAATATTATCTATATACCATATATATATTTAAAACAATATATTAAATAATTTCTTAAAATATAAAAAGTGTTAGTCACAAATGAACCGAAATAATTTAGAAGTGAAGTTTAAACATGAAGGCGTTTTTGTGACGCGAGTGTAGGTGCTCTGCAGTAGTTTTCTTCAGGTTTTTTACTCGCCTAAAAGTGTTGCTTGAAAGTGTCTCAAGGATGTGCTAGAAATTTGTTTGTAGTACTTTTAAAAATTTAGGTTTGTTTCTTATTCTTTTTTTAGATATTTTTTTTATATTAAATTTCTAATGGCTCCACTTTTATCCCAATATTTTGGTCGTTTCTAACTATAACATATAGAAATGATAGTTCTGGGTTCAAATTCTTTCTATAAACATTTATATTTTAATATTTTATTGTTACTAGTATTTAAAAAATACAGCTTTGCAACGCTCAACATGCAATTTCTCTATATAAGTAATACGCAATAAATTAAAGGAACACCATCAGGGCTTTTAAGATACCGTTGTAAAATTCCCTTGGAATTTGCTATATACATATAAAAAACTGTGGCGTTACTGAGTGACTGACTGACAGCTCACAACCGAAACTACGGCGTGTTTATAGAAGAAATGAGGCATATAATATATATTCCTCGGGGAGTGTAGAGGATCACTAAGAGGATTTCTCAAAATTGCTATAATGATATAAGTACATAGCTGAAGGCTACAAGTAGTTTGAATATATTATGGATTCATATATTTCATTTGA
Organism: Podotricha telesiphe; assembly: GCA_038994665.1. Lineage (NCBI taxonomy): Eukaryota > Metazoa > Arthropoda > Insecta > Lepidoptera > Nymphalidae > Podotricha > Podotricha telesiphe. The sequence continues at coordinate 176,734 of JAOYRR010000230.1, read as the reverse complement.
AGTTCTGTACTTTTATATTTCTTTTTAAAATTTTATTGTACTGTATTTTAAACTATTCTTGACTTGACCTTCATATATTGACTAGAAGAGCTATTTACTAGAAATAAGACCACCTTCATAAAGTACCTAACAATTTTATTTTATTCCTGTATAATTTTTAAGTGCAAAAACTTATATAATATAGTAATATATTATTTTACAGTGAAACACCTGTCAAATGTGAAACTTTGATAAAAAGGTTTATTCTCTCGGCTGCAGGAAACGCTAGTGGGGTAATGATGATGACCGATGTATTGTTTATAGCCGTATCGTATGAGGAAACGCTGTAAATGAAGTCACTTATAACTCACCTGTGTTTGTTTCCTCGATAGCGTTGTTAATTGGCTTGACTTATTAATGTATATATACATTATATTCTTTATAATATTCTAGTTACAGTTCTGTATATATATATATATATATATATATATAACTGTAACTAGATTGTTGAACTGAAAGCTTAGTATGGACCTTTAAACTTTGTTTAAGTTTACAAGTACAGAAATTTAAAAAAAGAACAAAATTGTATTGAATTTTGATGTATTTATGCAACAGGATGACAAGCAGGACATAAAGAGAAATGCCGTATTTCTCATAATGACAAGTAATTTAAAGTAATGCCTATTTATTTTATATGTGTAGGAAGTGTATAAAGTCAATATTTCAATATATCTACTAGTGCCTATAACAAAATTATATTAAATATTGTAAGGCTAAAATATTATTACAATGTACATTACATTGATAAATAAAAAAAGAATCATACCTAGTGTCAACACACTCCCCTTTCTACTTTCCGCCCGAAAACGAGACATTGCGTGGTGAAATGAAAATAATTTAAATATAACCATACCACCGAGTGGGAATCGAACTCACAACCAATCGCAGTAGAACAGCGTCTAGTAAGCGTACTAGAAGCTGTTCTACTGCGCCACCATGCCCTTTTTTTCATTACTGCATTTCTATTGTTATTTTTTTTATTATTACAGCAACTGCATTAATCATTTAAATGGGTCATACAATTATTTATATAAATCAAAAATTCTCCTTATCAATCAATTATATTTAATTATTCATATATCCATTCAAACATATAAACAACACCAAATTTGCTTCTGACGTTCATTTATAATTATATAAATAACAGAGGCGTCAAACGGCGCTTCACTGTAATGCTATGCGCTAATGATTTACAAGACAGCTTAATGATATATGCGAATTTGAACCCACGATACTTCATGTGTATAAATTATTTATTGAAGTGATAATTGTTTTTGTTGTATGTAGCGTATACTACATATGAAAAATTTAAAGGCTTTTTTGAAAAGTGTTTGTTTTTGTGTTATTTTATTTATTTTAGGCTTTAATCAGGATTACAGTATTATATTTAGGTACATATGGCATTTTTTGTTTTGATGAAAAAAATTTTTTTGCAAATTACACAAGTAATCTTAAAGGCAATTGATTAGTTTGCAACAGAGAAACCGTTATTTACGTTTTGAGAATTAGGGAAATGTTTTATTATATATTATGAATTAGTTACACTGTATCTGACCCTTTCGTTCTTTCCACTTTCCCCTAACTTAGTATCCATACTTTAAATAGAATATTTGCTCTACGTGAACTTAAAATTTACAGCCATTGATAGGTAAATTTAAAATGCGCCACAATAGTATTATATAGAGTTGCGAACAAAAATTAATCATAAAAAATAAGTAAATATACTCTTTTTGATTTTTTGCAGAAAACGATATAAACACACACATATTCCATTAGATGAAAAACAGAGAAGTACAAAAAAATACACGAAACAGCTCATATTTTTAATAAAAATCACAATACTTACTAAGAGCTTTTACTTTGGACTTCAACTTTGATCTGGAGACGCCATTGTTACAATTATTTATTTCTTTTGTCAAACTTACTACTTGCCTATTAATTAATATGAAAAATAATGCACTGTACAACACTTACTTTACTCTAGACAAAATACCTTCCTTTAATAAAAACTTTGCGAATTAAAATTTAAAATGTGTTATAAAAATGTAGACGAAAGCGTAAGAATTCTTTATTATTACATTTTTATATATATAGCATGTGATTAATTTTCTCTGAGAAACAGCTATAAATATAAGCACAGGGGACTTAGCTGCACCTATATGCGTCTTTCTGTATGCATGTATGTGTTTTTCCTAAATAAAATTTATAAATTAAATATATTCTGTGGCCATCGTGGCACAGTGCTTGTGAATTCGATCACCACTCGGTGAAATGATTATATTTCAAATACTTTTATTTCTCCGCTCTGGTGACAAAACAAAACCTGGCGCTGGATTTCGCCACTCAACTTGCAATGTCTTGGATTCCTGCTCCTAAAACAGTCTCACACAGCTGCTAAGCTACCTCTGCCTATATATACGGGAAAAAGCGTGAAACTGGCTAAAAGCTTATATTATGATACTAGAACAGCTGAAATGAAGATACAAATTTTGTTAAATTGTCAAGCTTTTAACTTAAACTTTATAAGATAATAATATAATAAATATTTTTTTTCAACTCCACGCATTTCACGCACATCAGTGTAGACAACCAGAAGTCAGTGTCGCCACACTCTTATCTTCATTTTCCACCTAAATCTGAAACACTGCGTGTTGAGTCTCGAAAATAAACGCCAGGCTTTGTCTTGTATCCGAAGCGGGGAAACGAAAATAATTTATACATAATTATTCGATATACCCCGTATATGTAAAACAACAGCGAAATTCTAAAGTAAAGTAAACTCTTAACTGAAAGGTTTGAATTAAACTTGTAAACGAGCGATTGCGTGCACGTCAGTTACTAAACAGATTACCTCGAAATCCTTGCAGCGAAAGAAAGAGGATATGGATATGGTTGAAATTCAATTATTTTTTAAAAAGCTTATCAATATGACATATTTAGAAAACGTCTTAGTGTGCGAATAACACTTTAAAAAATGTTATCAATGGTTTTGTGAAATATGACGTGTTAAAAGTTAATTTCTTTAAGCTTTCTTCCAAGTAATATAATATAATATTAAATATTTGGACGTCAAATGCAAGTTTAAGATAATTTTCAATACTCAATTTTGTTTTTTTTTTAATATATATACAGCTTTTATTAAAAGTTTTACTTTCATTCAAGTATTATACTTAGTAATCTAAAGTACACTATTTATGTTTCTTATTTGCCTTTCCGATGAAAAGTAATCAAAATAAATTGAATTTTAAATGATAAGTGAAACTCGCTTAATTCAATTTACAATATATCGTAATCAGGCGTAACAATCATTTATACTGCCGATCAAGTTATTAAGCCGGATAATTAACGTTTGTTGTAGGCGTGTCATTAATTTTATAAATTTAATCGTTAAAGTGACCCGCTTGCCGGACCTTGGCTTAAATCACGCATCTGGTACGTCTGTAATCGATTAATTTGTATACTTACTTAACTCCACCCGATTGCATCTTGGGTGGCGCAACTCAACGCCACGGTTTGTGATACTAGAAGCGGGGAAATGAAAATAGTTTGTTAGATATTGTCCAACTGCGCCTGCGCATCGATGGCCTTATGTAATTTAAACGTTTTGTGTTTTACACGACTTATTATAAAATAATAGTATCATTATATTTTTAAGCGCCCTTGCGTCACCGTGGAACTAATTTGATGGTTTCCTCTCGAGGTCTCCATGCCAAGGTCGGAGCTCTTTTAGCTCGGCCTCCCCAAGGCCTTGCCTTTAGCTCGCTGTAGGCCTCGCTGTAGGCCTCTACAGGCCGCTATGGCCAAGAGCATAACTACACAATCATTTTTTTTAAAGTGTTATTCGCACACTTTATATGTTTTTTATTTAAAACGTTTATATGTTTTTTAATAATTATTTACTTTAAGACTCCATAACCATTTTCTTTACATATGTTTAACGTAAGCTTGCAAATTCATCATTATGACTAAAGGACAAAGATGACACAACTTTTGAAGTCTGCTCCAATGCAACTTTAAAGGAAATAAACTAAGAACTTATTAAGTATACTTTTTGATAACGAGCGCAATCGTAAAACTGTATTTACGATCTTGAGTGGACTCCCACGACGCGTTCATTACAAATTTGTAAACATACTGTATTCATCTTAGTAATAGAATAGAAGGCCAAGATTGGGTAAGCTTCATTTTCGGTGATTCTATTTTTGAAGAAAAAACCATGTAAATATATTGGTCAAAATTGACTTTGAAATTATTTAAAAGCTTTGGAATTTTGCACAAAACGGCTTTTGTGTTGCACGACCTTCAGCAGTCCCACACATATGATATCCATAAATGAATATCCAACGCCGATCGGCACCTTTACACCTACACTGTAGTTAGCTTTTATTAAACTATCGCAAATTATTTATTGTATGGTTCAATATTAGCAATATATGACAAAATACGACTTACCTTCGAAATAATAAATTTACAAAAGCTAATTTCATCATGGCGCAATTGCAAAGTAACCACAAGCTATCTTAGTAGGTTCGAATACCACTCGAGAGAACTTTATTTCATTTTTTTGTTTATTTGGTCTGGCAACCTGTGGCATTGAATTCTGCTTGTCAATAAATATAATAAAAATGCCGTATTATAATAAAGACACATGGATGTAGAAAGAACTCGTTTTTTTTTAAGATAACAAAGTATTTTAATCTTAGTACTAATGGAAAGATGTAATTGAATTTGGCAATTCACTACTTAACTTTTCTGGCACGTCGCATGTACTTGACGCATCTAGTGCTATATAAGCCAGATTTAGGTTACCTGAGTGGCTCCGACATGCTCGTTAGATTCAAGTACACTTCAAGGATCTTAGTGGCGTAAGAAATTTGCTATTGAGGCTAATGTTTACCGAACATGTCCATTTAGTTTTAACTGTTTAGTTTCGTAACATATTAGTGAGTTCCGTTTTGTTATTTTAAATTGAATATTGGTTTTAATCCAATATTAAAGCAACTTCTGTGTTTTGAAGCGTTTTCCACTTTACGTTTTCAGAGATACGACGAATTAAAGAGCTTAAATTAGATATGTTTTTTTTTAACACCTCGATGTTTTTCTCGATTTTCCTACGACCCGAATTCGACATATTGTAGATGGACTGGTGGAACTAAACGTTCAGGCTCTGGTAAGCCAGATCATGGAAATAACCATAATTTAAAAAGGCTCTTTCCTAGAATGTGTATTGAACTCAGAACCGATTCCGTGTTATTGCGTACATCTGACGCTGTCACTTGGCGATGGATGATGATGGAAAATGTATTACAACAACACTCCTCTAGCGGGATATATATATATATATATATATATATATATATATATATATATATATATAAAATATATATATATATTTATATATATATATATATATTATAAAATTAAAAGTAATAATAATATAATGCTCACCTCTCGACACCCTTAGCCGACCACACTGGTGTTGCGCCCAAGGCATTACGCCACTGTGGGAGCACATCTAGTGGGAGGCGAGTCACCGTCCGCCAACCATTCCATCTGAGACTTAGACAGAAAGGCAGACGTCCGGTAGTCTCATACAACAGCCCAGTACTCAGACTATCCAAATTCCATTCCATAGTCCCAGCTTAGTGTTCCATTAGGTGGTGACCATCTCTGGACAATTACCTGTGGTAACTCAGAGATGTCACAGTAAAATAGATTTCTATCTCAACGTGTTGGACCTGTATCCCCACGCAAGCCTTCCAAAGGTCCGGGTTCTTCTGAACTCGAGAGTTATTTCGAGAGATACATAATAAAGGGCAGTGATGGACTTCACCCTTAGACATTAAGAAGTTTAAGGCATTACCATGGTCTTGCATTCTTCAAATGCCGTTAAAATATGTCGTATTAATAAAAAAAAAGACATTGGCACTAGCCTGTAGACGTAGGTTCTTTTATATAAATATTTAAAAAAAAATTCAACATAATTATATAGTGTGGTACATATTGCCCTCAAATTAACATGTTTTGAGATAATTTGATATTAAATAAACTTTTTACGACAGTGATAAATATAAAATGGACTTGAAACATTAACGCTGTAATGTGTACATTAACCAATATATTATGAATTCTTTGAAAATAATTTGTGTTATAAAGTAAAACATTTACTGCAAAAACATTTCTTTTATTAAATTAGTTTGACATATGAAATGTTGTTAGTTCCAAAAGAAAATTTATGCTTCATGTGATTATATAATACACACACATAGAACTTAAAATAATAAGAAAACCTTAAAAACATTATGGAAATTAGCGTTTTAATTGCTAACGACTAAAGCACTAGAGTATGAAATTGTAATATATATGCAGCTTTCCCCGCATATGTAGTCCTAGTGTCGAAAAACTCTGTTCTCCGTCTTATATTTGTGTGTATATACCTCCGTCTTATATATGTAAATAGTCTTATATTTTTAAATAAATTCAAATATAATTTAATAATTGTATAAAAACTTATTGAGTTCTTTGTAGTGAAAATTACAAATTCTCAACACTTAACGTGGGATAATGTAAAATAATATTATCGTTTTCACGAACTGACATATGTTGGAATTATAGCGGATGATGTTGGGTGCAAATCTATCTAAGTTAATAAGGAAGTACCACTAATATGCCGTCGCTGAACGCATGATGCGCTCAATTTACTTACGCACATGCGCGTTTAGTGAAAATTAATGCACATTTATAAATTATCCTTATGAGTTCTTACCGCGTAACTTACTGAAGAAAGCATGGCTTGTCCATAATAAAGCTCTATTATTTAAGTAAATCAATATTATAAGCTTTATACTTGAACTTTGTGAACGTTACAAAATTAAAGTATATATGTAAGTAGTAAAATACAACAGATAATTAATTATTTTGAACATTTTTTAAAGTGTTAATCTTAGGAAATTGAATAATATATTTTTAGGCGTAAATATATTATAGGCGCGGGTTCGAATCCTGCTGCGTTTAAAATTTTTATACGTTTTGTAAAAATAGATAACTAATTATTAGCTGAATCTTCTAATCCAATTACGGTCACATTGTCCTGCGATAACCCTTAAAAAATATAACTTAGTAGGAGATCGGACTGTATACGGAATCGATTATAGGTTCGATTCCTCGGAGGTATGGTGATATTTGAATTTCTCCCCTCTGGTCTGGTCTGGCTCTAAGATAAAGCGCTGTGTTGAGTTTCGCCACTCAACACGCAATACCTCGATTTGGGTCGGAAAGTGGAGAACGGAGTGTCTTGACTAGGTTCTCTCATACTACACTGCTATAGGAATAGGTATGAAGCTGTAGTTCATTGCTGTTTAAATTGACATATTATAATGAAATTATCATCAATATTTTATAATTTGAATTAATTTTAAATAAGCCTATAACAAATAATTAATTTCTTTACATATCATATTTACAACCACTTCGTCTTCTTTGGGTGCCTCTTCGATCCTGAAGGTTGGCCGGTAGCGTACTAAATTTTGATCTGTCTAGTGCTAGACGGAAAATTTGTTCCACGGATTTTGATACCTTTCCACTCCCTGCCACTCAAGCACTTAAATATCTCAATTTGCAAAAGAGCTTTTGATGGAGTGTTAAAAATTTGATTATTTACTTTTCGTTTATAGCACTACTAACGAAGTCGTATAAAGTTTAATATTTTTTTTAATTGTATAACAACAGTGACATAAAACTTATGTTTTATTGTAACAATAAAAAGGACAGAAATACCACTGTCGGAATTCAGTTGCGACACTTTTGACGTACATTGCACTATTCAGCTTTTTTAACTAACTAACATCCCTAAATTATTATTTAAATAACAAAATTATGTAATTTTAACACAAATTCTCACAAATGCTTGTGCATTTGCTTACATTCATAATAACAAATTTAGATAGACTAGAGATTTATCAGATTAATCCATTAGCAATGTATTTCTTTGCATATAAGTGTATGCCTAACACATTTGTTGTTTTGGTAGTGTGTAAAACATTTATTTTATTATTTTAACGTATTTCTGAAGGCATTGGTATGAAATACACGGCTTTTTCATATGGCTTGGCACTTCTCCGTATACCTATACTTCAACTATGCCTAATTTCATAGTCCTCAAAAGGGTTTTTATTGTGTATAGATTGAATCAGGAAATAATTTCTTTTTAACCTTGATATTTTACCAAACAATTGTGTGGTTAATACAAATATATTGTACACTATTTGAACCTGTTATCTTTATTGAAACTTGCACTCTCTCATACTTTGTATAATTTAATCGACTTAGTAAATCTATAGCTCTATAAATTTCTATATTGTATGTTATATTGAAATGCTTAAAAATAAACTCAAGAAGGAATTAGTCTTCCATGAATAGCAAAAATAAAAGTAATACTATAAAAAGCTTTAACCAAAGTTCTTGTATCACGAAGCTACCTGAGTTTAACTGAAATCGCTATCGCTTGTACCTGATACTACTTTGGCACGAGTCCAAAGCATGGCAAGTCCGCAGTGGCTGCATTGTGAGCGCAATTTATGAACGTCCGCACTAAATCCCATAGACATTAAAAGCTTAGTAGAAGTGACACCTAGTATCGAGCTTTTTCATTGGGATAAAATAGGCAAAAAAAAATTTTTTTTACTTTTTATTATTATTTGGTGAATAAATGTACTGTATTTATTATTTATTATATAAATTATATTTGTCAAGTTATCTCTCACTAAAGGAAGTTATAAAAATTGAATAGAAAAATAGCTATTATTCTTGGTTAAAAATAAAATAATAATTTTATTAAGTTCAATAGATACTTTTATAACCTTTGAGTATACTCACATATCTGTGTATACACATTTAGTAGTTTTTTTGTAATTTATTAGTTTATAAATAACAAAAAAAATAAACTTAAAATTATATAAAACACATTTTTAAAATATGTATAAAATTTTAACGTAGCGGGACTCAAACCCGCGCCTCTTGGAAACCGTTCAACAGCTCAGACTGCTAGCCATACGTTCTATCGGGCTGCAACGAAATTCTTATAGGTTTGTTACAACTTATTTTTGTTGTTAGCATCTCTGTAGACTGTATGCATAAAACACATTAAAAATGTTAAAATTATATTTATATAATCCTATAATATATTCGCTGATAGATACCACTTCTACAACAACTTCACTTCCGCATACTTCCCCTTTACAGGATATGCGCATTACATGAATAGTTTAATAAACTACCGATGTTCATGGATGCAATGGGATTATATTACCCAGCTATCATATAGATAATATGTAGATAAGGTCTTTTGTAACCTACAAATTAGTAAATATTGATTTATGAAAAGGTTAAATCACTCACTTTTGAAGATGGTTACGGATGGCTTAATTGAAATCGTAGAAACGTTTATAGGAATAAGAACACTATAATAGGAATAATTTCTATTATTGTTTTCTTATTTAGGTTAGGGAAAATAACACATTGGGTTCTTTTTTTAGAGTCAAGACACTCCGTTCTCCGCCTTCCTTCCGAATTCGAGGCATTGCGTGTTGAGTGTTGGACCTAACGTCACGCTTTGTCATGTCCAGCAGAGCGGAGAGATGAAAATAATCTGAAAAACATATTTTTAGCGTATAAAAATTTGATCGCAGCGGGATTCAAACCCGCTTCCTTTTGAAACCTTAGCTTAGCATGGCTTAGCGGTTAGAGCGCTTGAAGTGGTTTCCAAGAGGCGCTGGTTCCAATCCCGCTGCGATCAAAATATTGTACGTTTTCTAAAAATATGTTTTTCAATTTCCTAAGTGTGTGATTTACACTTTAAAAAATGTTAAAAATATGAAAATAATTTGATTATGAGCTTTTCACCTAGTTATAGAACAGACAGCCAATCTCGCTTACACTCAAACGCTGTCACAATGGCCTCTTGATTCTTTATACTATGCAAAATAACCTACCTGTCCTGTAAATGGATAAAAGTGTAAGAATATTAAAAAAAAATCTTAACATCTGAACATTGTATATAAATGTAAGCTTCAACGAAAATAGCAAATAACTTTATTTAGTAAACGGTACCTAAAGAAAAATGCTTACACAAAATATAGACGTATTGTCGAATTTACTTGTTTGCCTTTGACAAGGAGTTATATTATTACGTTTTTTATTGAAATTTTTAGTTTGTATACAGCTATTGTTGGCGAACTGGTTCTTTGGTAAAGTTGAATAAACTTTGACATTTATTTATTTGTTCGAATATAATGATGGTACATCAATTGACTCAATTTAAAGCTTCACCTCCTTCTTTTAAATATTTTATCTACATCTCTACGTATTTAAAAAAAGTATCTAGTTAAAGGAAGTTGCGTGCTGGTTGGCAGAAGTTAAGGTTCAATTTGGTTATATAAAAACACCTACATAGGTAGGTATATACCATATATCAAGAGGAATTGGAAATTACAACCAAGCCAAGATGACGTCAGTGTATTTTGAACATATTACTTTTTATTCGTAAATACAAATTGATATAAGAATATAATGCACTACGAGTATATTTATTACATACAAACTAACACACTCAAAAGCTCTAGAATAATCTCTATTTATAGTACAACGTTTATTAGAAACGTTCTATAGTACGGTTCTTCAATTAGTACGGTACTCGTGTTAGTTTCAACAATGCCTGAAAATTAAACTTTAAATTAGTTTCAAGCATTCCAATATATGACTAAGACTTCGCTATTAAAGCTTTTCAACCACTTAAGTCTTGCACAGCTACCATGAAAATCGATAACCATTCACCTGTAAGCTGCAACTTTGCTTTTATGAACAAGTTCAGTTTGAATCTAACAGTAATTGTATTATAGGTGCACGCCTAGAACTGTATATATTATATGTAAAATTTGTTTAAAAAACCATGGTACTCTTTAATGTTTAAGTCATTTAATTTGGTCTTCAATTGCAACATCATATTATTTTTTTAATATTTATATCAGCTTCGTGATTTTTCCCGCGTAATCGGAGAGAACTTAGAGTGTCAATACACTCCGTTCTCCACTTTCTATCTGAATTAGAGCAGAATGTGTTGAGTGGTAAGAAAATCATTTTCCTGAGTTGAAATCAAACCCAAACCAATCGTATTACTGTAAGACGATATCCCACTGCGCCACAATGGCTTAAATAATCCTTTATATTTTTAATCAAAAATCAATGAATAGGGGGAAAAACATTAAATATTGGAAATTATAAATTTAATTTCAAATAAATTGAAATGTTAACACAGGTTTTGTTGTTCTAGGTGATATTGAGGATTGCATCGTGACGCCGGCGTATCAAGGACAGTTCACGCCGCTACCAGAGGCGCTATGCGACTGCATTATGGACCTTACATCCCAGGTAAGTACAATTTTAAAGTTTCAATTAATTTCATGTATAAAATATTTTAAATAATTCAAAAAATTATATGATTAAAAAACCTAATGACAATAATATTTTTAAATTGTTATTCACACACGTAGGTGATTGTGTAACATTTTTTAGAACACGTATAAAAAATTTAATGCACCGGGATTCGAACCGGCGGCTTTTGAAAACTGCTTTGACCGCCAAGCCATACGTCCAGGGGAATGCAGTGGAATTCGAACCCGCGCCTTTTGGAAACCGTTCAAGCGCTGTGACGGCTAAGCCATGCGTTCTACATCCGGCTATATCGAAATTCTTATACGCTATTTATAACTTATTTTTGTTATTAGGTTTTCTAGAGGCGCAGGTTCAAATCCCGATGCATTAAAATTTTTATACGTTTTCTAAAAAATGTATAACAATTATAATAATCTTTTATTACTTTTTAGTAGGATTAGATAATAGCGTAGTTTTTAGATGTTTAAACTATGATTTATATGTAAATCGTAACCGTAGTGTATATTTTTTTAACATTTTTTAAAGTGTTATTCGCACACTAAGGAAATTGAAAAAGATAATTATAAACTTTCAATAATTTAAAACTTTGAGGACACTACGGTTAAAGACATACATACATACGGTTATAAAAATTTGAAAGCAGCGGGATTTGAACCTGCGCCTCTTGAATACCGTTCAACGGTGAACACTTGAACAGTTGTTCGGTGAACACTACAACGTGTCCTCAAAGTTTTAAATTATTCTGACCTTTAAAAGTAGGTAAAAATGGAATTCAAAGATTCCGTTAAGTATATACAGGTCAAGCTAATAAAAGCGTGGTGAAAACACACAAAGCTCAACGATAGTAAAGTACCTATGTAAGTAATTTATGTGAGACACAGGTCTTCCTTGAGGCTTTCTTTTATATACTATTCACGTACTTTTATGGAACTAAAATTTAATAATTTTAGTTATAAATTACAAATACAAATTATACTATTTTAATTGTGTATATTTTGGGTAGTATTTTCAAATGCCAAAAACATACGTTTATTTAATATTAAAAATATTTTACTGCAATAATATTGGATAATATTGTAGGGCTGCAAATAAACTTCGGCTTGACTAATTATAAGAGTTACAGCCTTACAACCTAAGGGCAGGCTCTTATTAAATTATACGTTCTCCATTATTCAAATGATGTAAGCTGTTAGCAATTTGCATATTGAGTGTCGAGTGCTATATTCACTTATAACAGGACTTTTGCATTCCGATTTCGTTGAGCACCTAATACCGGAATGATGAGGTGGCCCTGAAATGTGGAAAATACAAATACCAGTCCGGTCTCGTGTGCCAACCTGCCCCGCCGCATATTTTATACGGTGGCCCAAGTTTAAACACCTAATGCTGTGAGAATGCATCCTTTGATTGTTCATTGTATTGTGAACTTGATTTTTATATAGTATTGCCTAAAAATTATAGCATTTCAAGTTTCAAAAAGAGCAAAAGTATAAACGAAAATATATATTTTTTTAATTAAATTAATATCTATTATAGAATTTATATACAAAATAATAATAATATATAGATGTGCTCTCCAAACATAATACTCCTCGTAAATATGTACTATCCTATTATAATTATTGTTATATACAAATTTGTTATTCTTTCTCTATAAGATGATATGGTTGTATGTGTATTACACAACACCAACAATATATACAATCATATGTTTGAAATACACTTTTGTAAAAATTTACATAAACGTTGGTTGCTAAGCAACGTATATTTAAATTTGTCAATCCAATCAGTCAAGATCAATTAACAAAGAAATAAATGCCTAACACGAAGCTATAGTATATAAAAATTTAGAATCTTGCACCACACAATTGCAATCGTAGTCTTTTTCACAAAGCATCCCTAAATAACGATGCTGTGAGGTCAGCTTTTGTGCTCGCCGCGTTATATGGGGCTATTCTCTATTATAAAACTTTATATATTATGCCTTAGTGTGGTGAATATTAATCATGAGGGGAGACGAAGGCGAAACTAGAAACGTTATTGGAATATAGAAAAAAATATATACACATGAATTTATTTTTTTCATACTAATCTATTAAAAAACTTTGGCTATCGTGGCGCTGTTGAACAGGCTTACTTCTTGTAGTAAACACAATAGGTTGTGGGTTCGATTCCCACTGGGGGGAATTATTATATTTATTGAATTCTCTGCTCTGGCTAAACAATATGCGGCGTTCGGCGTTTAATTTTGCTTCTCAACACGCAATGTCTGGAATTCTTGCGAAATGTCCACTTCGCAGAGGCAGTCCTATCTGTCTGCAGGACACACAAAATAAAAAAAGTTTTAGTCCTATAAATTAATTAATTAGTTAAGTTAGAACAACTGTAGATAAGATTGTAGCAGATATAATTTCCTGGGCTATGTACCAAATCAATTCAATATGCATTTTAATAATATCTAAATGATACCGTCCACTCCATAGGATAATTGGGCTTTCTCATTTAGCCTCAATATGTTGGAACAAAGTCCTTTAAGTAAAACGCTCTACATTTCGCAGCTTTAAGAAAGCTTTATTATAATAAATATATATAAGTTTTAAACATTTTTACATATTATGTTTCTAAATGTAAAAAAAAAAAAATTGTTTCAATTATAAGCTGAAAATTAGAAATTAATTTATCTGTAAACTGTTGCAATCTGTAACATTGTTAATTTGTCGAGCTCTTTCACAAGCAAGTACTAACTGCAATTGTCACAATAATGCGGGGCTGGTCAAACTGAACACCCATGTTTTATAGGCAGCTATAAGTCAGTAAGAATAAAAGTCGATGTGACTTTTATTATTAATTACCGTCCATATAAAGGCGTAATGTGGGTAATCAACAGCGCACTTTGTCTAACATAACCAGGGGGAAATATTTTTACTTTAAAAGTATTTTTTTTTCTATTGAGATTTTAATTATTCAAATAAATATATACTTAAAATAATGTTATATAAAATATATTTAGTATATATTAGGCTAAAATATGGAATATTTAGTATATATAGGATATGAGATGAGACCATTGATTTTATTAAACATCGTGCGTGGTGGAGGAGGTTAAGTTGACAGGACTGGAATGACAGAAAGAATAAGATTTTTATTATTTACATTGGTAAATTAAAAAAATACGAAACCTTATCACATTTTTTAAGATCTTAAAATTAAATATGTTAAAATTCTTTGAAAAACGTTATATTATAAAGCGACAATTTTTTTGTATAACATTTTCGTCTCGTAATTGACGCCATCTGCATAGAATGTCGTTTACAATCCGTAAGTCTCACTCTAAATACCAAATGTGGGCAGAAATTTTATACCTAATGAGGCATTTAGATTTTGCAATATCAGCTTAGACTGATTATTATAATTTAAATTTTTGCTATAAATATGTAATTATTACAAGTATTGTTCTTTTCCTATATCTGATTTAATAAAACACTTATATATATTATAATAATGTTTTATTAAATCAGATATAGGAAAAGAAAATATTTTATTTGCTAAAAAATATACACACGATTGGGAATCGAACCTACAAGCTATACGAATAAATCATTTCACAACGGCGCCCTTACATTGTTAAGCTATGTGAGACACAGGGTATGTATAATAGAAGAATTCTATGGAGAAAGTTTATGCAATATTAATAAGTGAACAAAATAAGGGCAAAATACTAACTAGTCTTTAATAAATTAATATATACAAGTATGGCAACAAGCAAATTTTACAACAACCGGTTTATTTTAACTAAGGCAAGCTGCTTAGACGTCGTTTCTCATTTAATTATATACACGACCGATGTGTATCCACGCACCTTTCCCAGAAATTTGCTATGTATAGTATATCATTGAAATTTATCTCAACCTTCATCAGTTGCAATGCAGGTCTGCCAGAAGTTATCATTTTCATTACCAATTTTATAATATTATGATAATTAAAATAAAACATACATGACAGGTCAATTTAAAAACACAACAAGTACAGCTTAAGTACCTTTTTTCTGTTATGCAGGATTAAATATATACAGGCATACTAAAAAGGATATAGCATTAAATTGTTTATTTCCAAAAATCCGGACATAGCGCGTATTAAACTTGGATTACGTATCCACATTTAAAAAAAAAAGTACGTATAAATTGAATAAAAAATTTTTTTTACATATATTTCTAGACCTACATAATACATTTCTAGATCAGTAACTGTTTATTTAAAAATATCACTAGGTCAATTTAATTTACACTGATATACAGTTATATTGTAAGACAAAAATGTTGGTGGCCGCTGGTTTAGGTGTAACAACTTTGAACGCCTTAATTAACGCGTGTGTTGGTTTTAAGTACTATGAGATAGTATCGGCATAGATTAAGCATTTATCCATTAATCTACATCTAACGATGTTAGAAATACCTTATTTTGCACTATTTTTATGGAATTATTATATAATTATATGGAATTAGGTACAAATAGGTGCGTGAGATCGACTTAAAAGATCTCGGCCTGTTTTGAACTATTATCAGTTAATTTGTAATATATATTTCGAAGGCGGCATCTTTACAAATTTCGTTAGGTAGAGAGTGGAAGTGGAGCCCTGACAGTTGAGGCGGGCGTTAATGGGATTTTTTTAGGGGCCCTATGCCTACACTTGGTGGGTGGTCAGGCCCAGACAGTGCTTTGAAATGAATGTAAATCCATGGAATGCTAAAAATTTCCTCTCTATTCATTGAGTATAATTATTTTGTTATTTTAAAACATGATTTACTGATAACTATAAACATAATTTTATTCAAAATAAAATTATGCTTATATAAGTAAAATTGTGTTGGATTTTAACGTACACAGTTGTACAAATATTTTTTTAACAGGAAACTCGATGTCAGACTTTAGAAACAAAATATTCGCTCAATTTTTTTCTTCATTTTTGGTTTGCCTCAATCACGCAAAAATAAGTAATATTTCGATATAATATTATAACTGTTAGCGACTTACCTTTTTTTTCTATTTCAAGTCTGGATCTAATTTTGAAAGGCATTTATAAATATCGAAGAATATTTTAAAATAATAAAAATAGTCGTCAATTTTTAAATAAAATATATGACTAGGATGTAAACCAGTTCCATTGTACATTGTGTTTATTAATATGCAAATATATTCACTTCCCGGTTCTTAAATAATCACTTATATACAGTTTACTTAAAGGTTATATTGTCATTATAAAGGTTAAATTTTTTAGCTCGCTTTATCCCTAGCGCGGCAGCCAGAGAGAACGGAGCACTAAACGCTACAGTCTCTCCATACTTATTTCACTTCGGCCACAGTCATTAGCCTCTTATTACAGTATCAATACGTATTTTCCAATATCATCGAGAATATATAGAATTTCTTGGTATTAATGATAATAAATGCTTGGTTTTCAAAATATTATTTGTAACACTTTACTAGGCCATATTAAAATTTACAGTGAGTCAAGGAAGATTAATAAAACCCTATTAAAAAGGCATACAAAAGTGATATGTTTTTGATTTAGGTGTATATACTGAAACCATCTGTTTTTCATTTTTCTTCTCGTTTCTTGCCAACTAACCACTTAATACATAATTACCTTTACTTATACCTAATATATATTATACCTATCATAAATCAATTTTAAATTTAGAATTTTAGCACTATTTTGACTCACTTCTTGTTTTTATTTTACTTGAAAATTTGCATACGTATCCAGACCCAGCGAAAACACATTATCGAAATTGCATTCTTACCAAAACGAGGAGGGTCGTGAGAAAATAATTTTAAGCGTTTACTCTTTCAACTAATTTGTTATTACAAACAATATTTTATCTTACCAAGCCAGTAATGAAAATATTTGAAACAAATATTCCACCTTATGGTTTTTAAACTTAATCATCACTTACTGCGTATTATATTATTTTAATATGTAACCAAAACTTATAACAATATGATATCGTAATCGACTATCAATATATGTCACAATCTTCTTTAAAGGTCGTATAGACAATGAAACAAAGATAACAGTTTTTGGTATGCAGATTTATGCCATACAAACTGCTAAGCATATAATAAATCTTTGTAGTATGAACTTATATTATAAAACTTTTCTAAAAGTTCATTTTCATTTTTTGATATTCGAGTCAGTTTCATATCGAGTCAGTTCCGAGTCAGAATCGATTCCTCGATCATTAGACCAACTAGCCAGTATAATCAATTATAGCGATTATTCAAATAATGCCGTTACGTAGATGAAAATTTATGCCATTTCTTTGACACGCAATATTTAGTTTTAAGAATAAATTTGGTTCGTATATTCAAATTATAAGAAATTATGGTTCCATTTAAGTGTTTCGAAATTAAATTCAAAACTTGTAAGTGTTTTTATAAGTGGTACTATAATTTCAAGATTTCGATTACGAATTCATCGTTACAGTTAATAATAAAAATCTTTTATATATTTTTTGTTATCTTAGGTGCGATTAGGCTCAGGTATCTTATATTCAATTCCGAGTCAGGCAAAATGTTAAATTTTTAAAATTTTTCACTATATGCAAATAAAGTGATCTCAAAGAGAACCTAGTGTCAGCTTCAACAATTCTTTCTCCAATTTCCGCCTGAATTCGAAACTTTAGGAGTGTAACATTAGACATTGCATTATTTTCTTTCATTTCTTTCTTTAAAAACATATTCATTCACATAATGTACATTTTTTATATAATTAAAATAAAATTCCTGACTGAGCAAAATCGTTCTTTATAATCAGTGGTTTTTTGTCTTTGTAATTTATATGTTTGTTTATAGATACTTCATAAACAAATATAATAAATAATTAGAAAACAAAATATAAATAATCAACCAAAAAAAAATCAAATGTTTACAGCTGGTTAAAAACATACTCGTATATAAAAAGCAAAAAATACAATATTATTCCTTCCTTATGCCTTCAAACGTTTTATAATAAGAGCTGCATAAAACCTGAGATTTTTTAACAATGGTTCCGGTTTTATGTTAAATTCTTTTGAACTAAAAATGCTTAATTAAAAGAGATAAGCAGCGAGGCAAATTGGCTCAATTATGAAATAAGTGGATGGTGCAAATAAATATTTGCACAGACTTTGACTTAATTCTTTTACTTTTTCAACTTTACTTCTTTTTAATAATATTTAAAAGGAGAAAAATGTCTAAAAATTCAAATAATTATGTTATTTGATTTACAATATTGGGGGTGCCATTACAGGCATGCCAATATATATTATAATGGAATATTTGAGTATTTTAACCATTTTTACATGAAAATAATATAAAAAACGACATAGGTTAAAAATCGCAAATAATATAATCGATCTATCTTTCATATATTTCTTCTCTGTGTGCCTTTTCGATCCAGCAGGTTGGCCGCTAGCTTCCTAAACTCTGGTATATCCGATGCTAGACGGTATATTTGTTCCACTTATTTGATGCCGGCCCATTCCCTGACGTCCATATACTATTAATGATAATTAAAAGATATTTCAGTTTTTTTCATATTCTAGCTACTAGACACGACCTACTATGAGACATCTTATATATTGATAACGCGGAGCTGTTAAAAAAAATTATGTTAAAATAAAGATAACACTGACAACGTTTATAACATAACTAAGATGTACTTACGCTCCAAAATATACGCGATTAGTTATTTTATTTAATATTTTTATACATTCTATTTTCGTTTAGTTGTATGTTTAAAATAATAAGAAAAAGAAGCTATTTAATTAATTCATAAGATTAATAGCTTCATTAATTCTAGCGGTCGATACGAATTACTAACCGGAAATAATTCTACCTTTTAATATACTTGGCAATTGTGTGTGAATATCTCTTAAAGCTTAAAATAAAGGCGTATTTAATATAATGAATACATTTTTTAATAAACGTATAAATTTTATAAGTTTTCTAAAAAATGTTTTTCAACTTCCTCAGTGTGTTAATAACACTTTAAAATGTAAAAAAAAAAATATATAGCTGTAAATAATTATTATAATATTAAATTATTAATTAAGGATGTGTTTTTTATTCTAAATCCAGCTTCATTGATGCCACATCCGATATTAAAAATAATTTTAGGTGACTCGAAATTCAATAATTATTTTAATTATTAACTAATTACCTACAACATTTAATTCATCTTTGTTATAGTCAAAACTACACTATATAATTACTTTGTTTTTATTTTATTTATTTTTTACATATATTACAACATTCAATATAATTTCCAATATTTTTTAATATTTTTTTTATATTTAGAAAATTATTGTTTTTATTACAGGGGCAATCCGCTACACTGGAAAGCATAAGAACGTCGCTATCGTCAAAGTTTCCATCGATGCAAAAACCCTCCCACGAAGTCGTCTACGATACGCTAGCTCAACTGATGCAGGAACGAAAGATTTACCAGACGTCGCGAGGATTCTTTATTGTTACACCTGAGTAAGTTAAGAAACTTCAAATATACCATAAAATTAAATTTATTAAATACTAGCGACTCGCCCGCGGCTTCGCCTGAGTACACTACATGACTAACCTATTTCGCTATCTCGCCTGGCCGCATTCTCACTTAAATCACAAACTTTGCTTAAATGTATAATTTAAATGGTTATTATTATTTTTCTAAAAATTGTAATGAAATAAACACTTTTTAAGGAAAGCTACAATACAATAGTCAACATATACATAGTTACATTTAAATCAGTCAATCCGTTTCTGTGATTAGCGTGCACAAATAAACAGACAAACAGAAAAGAAAATTAAAAAATATAGTTATAGGTTCTGTTATGCCGGTTCTATTATAGTAATATTGATTTTCATATATCTTCCATGTATAGACAGCGATCAGTTACATTTTTATTAAATGTATAGATATTTTTTTAACCATCGTGGCACAGTGTAACAGCGTCTGATTGTAAATACATTGGTTGTAGGGACGATCCCCATTCGTATGAATGATTATATTTTTATTGTTTTATTTGCGAGCTCTAGTATGACAAAGTGCTGCATTGAGTTCCGCTAATACGCACGTAATGTTTCGAATTCATGTGAAAAGTGGAGAACGGAGTGTCTTAAACACTTAGTATGTGGGAAAAAGCTTTAACCGCTTCTTTATTATCTTTTTGCTGTGAAAATTGTGAGCAAAGACATAAGTAGTGTTTATATGTAAGCTTTTTACTAATTTAATTAGTCTGGTTGTTTGGTGGTAGGTTGGTGGTAGCGAAATATAAGTTATAAATTTTTTTTTTTCATTTTCAAAAACAAGTCAAATCAATTAGACTTGAAAAATAAGTAAATTTTTATAAATGCAAATGAATAAACATATTAAAGCAGGAACAATATTTATTGCATGTAACAAATGAAAATATATTTTTTTAATTTAAAGAAATGTACAAAACATATGTAATGTTTATTTATCGTTAATGTATCTTTATAATTATTTGAAATCTTGTTTTAAAAGTACTGAACAACTTAATTGCATACACAGTTATGTTTACTTAAACAAAATTATTCGTTAAAGAAGTACGAGCCAGTTGAGTATTATTATAATTCACAAGGCCTTTTCTTCGCAACACATCAATGGGTTACTTTCTTAAGTTCACAAATCCCGTTATAAATTATGAAATAACACATATTTGTGTCAGAATATTTCATCAATAATATTAATTAATGGTATAAGCTTTGGCCTGCAATACACTAGCTGTCTGGTGTCTATAAGGTGCGTTGGGCACGTGTCCGATATTTTGATTAATGTGTGTACCTATCTATGTATGTGCATAAAATTAATTTATTATTTGATGTTACGCAAAGGAAATATAGTTTAAATGTTAATTTTACTACTGTTAGTACCAGAATATATGATAAATAACTTTGCTTTAAGTTATTCGATATTTAAAATTTTCATTTCAAATTATATTAATATGGTCTTAATAATGTATTGAATAGAAAATGAGACGGGTATTCTTAAAAAAATTGTCTTGGTAGAAACTTAAAAGGACGTTTTTTTCTATTACATGTCATATGATGAATTAAATTAAAGAAAAAACGTTATTTTCTTTTATAATTAAAAAGAGCTCAAACAAACCTCACTTTAAAACTATTCAAAAGATGCAAAAATGATTATTATTATTTTTTTTTAGTTTCACGCTTTATTCCGAGCATACAGAGAGGAGCTGTCAAGACACTCTGTTTTCCATTTTCTCCCGAAATCGTTATCGCGTGTTGAGTGGCGGAGCTCAACACCGCACCTAGACCTAACAGAGTGGAGACATGAAAATAATTTAAATATAATCATTAAATAATAAATAATGTAACACGGCAAACAGTTTACTATAAAAAAAAACTCAAAATATATAATTCAAAGCGTGTAAAACTTAAGTAATACCGCTGTCCTTATTCTAAGAATTTATTTTATATGTAATGTAGATTTTTATTATAAAGCGAATTTGAAGTCGGACGGCGTATTACTTTACACTACTTCGATTTGATGCAACTTTGGATATGCTTTGTCGGTTTTTAGCATGCCACTTGGGAATATTTGAAAACGGAAAAACATTGTTTCATCGAAAACGACTGGAAGTAACGTCTATTCAACCTCAGTATAAATAAATTAACAACTTAATAAAAAATATTAAATATTTCTTTCAGTAAATTGAGTACTGTACTGTACTATTTGTGTAAGCATACAGAGACATCTTCACTTTCTGCAAACATTAGTAGCAACAACTTTGGGTAGCGGAGCTAAACTTAGGGCTCAGTCTAACTAGACTGGGTCAAATGCCTATATAAATATAATTATTCATCTTAGCGTGTTTCCGGACATATTTAGAAAACGTATAAAAAATTGTATGCAGCAGGATTTGAACCCGCGTCTCTTCAAAACCGTGCAAGCGCTCTGACCGCTAAGCCTTGCGTTCTACATCCAGCTCCGTCGAAACTCTTATACACTTATATATTTGTTGTTAGCATCTCTGTAGAGAAATTTTGACAAATTTCTTCTACCCACAGATTATCCTTTCCAATTTCCTAAGTGTGCGAACACTTTAAAAAATGTTAAAAATATTAAAATATTTAGTGTGTTTCCGGTAACACGATATATGTTATTTACATAAAAGTAAATATCGCTTAATAAAATTTTCATATATCTACGAGTATACTAAGCGGTTTCCTTCTCAAGTTAGATTGTATCAAATCACTTTACACTTTGAATAACCTAAGTGCTCGCTATTAAATGGTCCGGTATCGAGATCCTGTGATAATCCTCAACATCACTGTTAAGGCGACGGAACTCGCGTTAATTGGCTAGCGGGCGTTCATGTAAATGATAATGCAATACCCACTGACTGTGTCGTTGTTTTATTATATAACGTAATTAGTCAATTTTGATTCAAATCAGTTAAGATTCCGAGAATATAAGCTAACGAGAATATAAGCTATCTATTTGAATATAGATAACTAGTTATAGACCGCAACTACGTTTGCGTGTTTTACAAAACGTAAAATCTCGTTCTTTCCGTTATAATTTTGGAAAATACTTTATTAGTTCTTCCCTACACTCTTCAAGGAACCTTCAAGCTGCGTCCTACATCTAGAAGATTCGATGTTTGTCAGTCAGTATTTATAAATTTTTCGAAGTATTAGGGAAGTGATAAAAGTTTCAGCCAATTTAATAAACAGTTATTTAATAGCAAATTTGTCAAGCAAAATTTTAATTGTTGTAACTTTTTTATTTATAAACTGATTGAACTAGTTTCCCGTTTATGACATAAGCGTGCACGCATAGACAAACAGACAAATAAACGGAAAAAAAATCGGGTTCTATTACATTGTTTTTTTTTCTCATGTATCTTCCATATACAGACAGCGATTAGTTACATTTTTATTATATGTATAGATAGATATCAAGGTATATGTTTTTTTATATATTTTATCTTAACACGTGTTCCGCATGTTTCTATATAAAGAGACTAATCAAACACAACACATAGAACTGAATGATAAGCCAATTCCGTGTCTATTTTCCGCCTATTTCGTATTATATAGGTAGATTACGTAGGTAGGTGACGAAAACCAACCCGCCATTTGTCTACAACCGACATTCGAGTGAAATTCGGATGAAGCCCTCTTTTGTTTTCATTTATCATTTTATACCATAGTAGGGAGCCATTGTGACTCAATGTATCAAAGTATACTAAACATAATTAGATGTTCAATCTAAGACAAAGCAAGGTGTTGATATATGCAACTAAACTAAATGCGATATCTCGATATCGGTGTGGTCTTTCATCTTACAAAGTAAATGCAGGGAAAAATGTAAAGTTTCTGTAAAACACTACAAAAATGTACAGACGAATTTAGACAAAAAAATAATCCATAATTAAATATACAAATCCCCAGCAATTAAATTTGATAAAGGTGTAGGATTTTTTTAAACACAAAACGGAACCCTAAAAATAGAAACCTTGAAACATTTTTCATCTACTTGCCGTTGTATAAATGAAATATGACATGTATTAAGTTTATCAAAGAGTAAGGTCAAGTCGATTCGTAACCAATATTACGTTATATTATTTATACTGTCCGTTCATATGTTGTTAGTAGAGATCGTACTGATAAGCTCAGATTTGCAAAGCTTGGTCAATGCGGCTTTTGTAAGAATTACAGTGTGTATAAAACATAGGTTTCGTAATGAATTGATAAATGCGTAGGTATTATCGGTATAATTTTATCTCATAAATTATGAAATTTTTATGCGGCTGTAGCAAACATGATGTAAATTGTATCGTTGAAATAATGAGTTTGTAATATTTTTAGTATTAGTAATGTCTTTGAGTATTGGTTGGTTTTGGGCTTAAATTATAGTAGAGTAAGATTTAAGCTTTCTTTACTTAAAATACAATTAAAAGTCTTCAAGAGAATATGTTTAAAAGAAATGCAATTTAAGATTATACTAAGCGTTTAGAGACAGTGCGATTTATTGAGACTTATTATATATAGAGACTGCAAATGCAAAAATACAACTTTTCAGGAGAACGATTTGAAGGTTGCTAAGGTTGTAATTTTGTCATTATTCAAAGAAAATTATTAAATTTTATTAATTCCGAATACTAGGTATATTTTAAATACTGAAAATTTTGCCAAACGACTCTACGTAGGACCCGTTAGAATGATTGGTTAATATGAAAATAATATATAAGTAAAGGCGTTTTTTAATAAGTAAGAAGAATGATGTTCAAAAAAGAAGACGATCGCCGCTTGTTTAATATTTTTTTGAAGAGCTGATCTAATAAAAACGTCAAGTGTTATAAGTGACAGTTGTTGTTGGACAAAAAACGGTACTCGACGAAAAGTACGACGAAGTCCGGTTAGGACAAACGATAAAAACTTGTAAATAAGAAATTTATCTCGTCGTAATAAGTTTTAAACTCACTCGGGCCACTCTAGAGGTCATAAGTGTACCGTGAACTTGGAAGCGCAAAAAAGACGTCCACCGATGCAGTAAAATGTTTAAGCGATATTTTTACGGTCTAGCTAATGTCGTTGGCGGATTATGATTTAAAAATATTTTAATATTAATTACGTTGCCGTGTCATTGTAAGGATGGATGTCACTGCACGTAAAGAGTGTGGGATCGAATCCTGTTCAAAGAAATGTTCATTTGAGAAACATTTTTGTATCCTAGTCTAAATAGACTGAGCGTGGCGCTAAGTTTTAGTATTCCATAAAATATAACTCAAAGTTACTGACTGAGAACAGATAATACTAAATTCATTTTACTGAAAATTGAAAGAGATGTATGCAGCACAAAAAATCTATACTTTAAAAATATATTTTCATAAAAAAAACTTCATTAGAAATATATCTAAGTGTTAAAAGTTACTACATTCACAATTTTGAATGATTTAATTACTATATACGTCTAAGTTTATAACTGTTACAATGTAACCTATCCGTTTCTCAATTAGGATAATAATCATAATATTTAATTATTTAACTCATTATAATTACAGACTAAGTGTACGGCAGCAATTTTGTGCAGTAAAATGTTATGCAAGACTATTTTAATCAGATTAACCACGTATATATATGGACATACCCGTGACCACGGACGGTAAACTGTTCGAAACTTCGGGTTTTCTATAATGTATTTTTAAATACCAAAATATACAAGATTTGAACATGTAAAAATCGCGTAAACCAAAGATCTTATTTTTTAATGGCACACTTAAGAAATTGAAAAATATATATTTAGAAAACGTATAAAAATTTGAACGCAGCGGGGCTTGAACCCGAATTTTTCAAATATCTTTTTATTTTATACAAAACTCTTTCTTTATCAACAGACGCCGTCGGTCGCGCTCGCGATCCTCCTCTCGACACCACTCTACAGAAGATGAATGCAGTTCACCAAGAACTATCCTCATGTCCGATCAAGAAGCTCTTCATCAACTCTACGGTGAAATAACCACTGTGAGGGATGGCGCAATCACGCACCAGTGTGTGCAGACCAACTTAGCTGATGTTATTTGTGGAGGTCAGTATGAAGTTATTTGTTTTTATACTGATTCAGATACTTGTTAGGCTAGAGCTTTTTAGTTTATACAAAGACTTTTACAAGTATTTGAAAAATTATTATTTTAAGACCTTTCATTAAACAAGTTCCAAGAAATCATCTTGACACGTATTTTCAAGACCTATATAGTTCAGAAAACTCGAACGACTGTAAGTCCGTGAAATTGCGCCTGGCAGATCCACAAATCCGCAAATCTCATAACTGCAGGAAATAGTTTTCTGAAAAGCTTTCAGTATTCAAGTAGATAAGGGCTACAATCCTTTACATCAGCTGAAACAACAGAATTTAGGACGGCCTGCAGTGCCCCGATTCTCTGACGTGTCGCTATTGGGCGTCTACAATTTGCATTTAAAATTTATACAAGTAGGACGTTTTAATTTGATGACAATTGGTTTTTTCTAGGATAACATCAAATTTTATTAATAAATTATGTAAAAATATTTGCTTTCTTTACGTTGATGCTTCTATCTTAATCTTCATAGCTAATATAGCTTCAAGTACAACAGCTACTAAGAGTTGTCAAAATACAGAGGCTGTATTTTTTTAACCAAGCATTCTATAATTTCTTTATAGTCATAATTTAATAATTTCTTCATACTGATACTCTCACGAACTTTTAGGTCCGACTTTAACTACTAGTTAGGAACTAGTTGTAACTAGCAGTCGATGATGTGAGTAAAATACCTACAACCCAAAAAATGGAGATTGTTTTAGAGAGAAATGTTTTATGGAATCACAACGAGAAACAAATAACACGTTATAAAAATATATATTAAGAAAACGTGTAAAATTTTGAACGCAGCGGGATTTGAAACCGCGCCTCTAGAAAACCGTTCAAGCGCTCTGACCGCTAAGCCATGCGTTCTTCATCCGGCTACGTCGAAATTCTTATACGCTTATTACAACTTATATTTGTTGTTAGCATCTTTGTAGAGATTTTTACAAATTTCTGCTACCTAAAGATTATTCTACGAACAATCGTTTGGCAAGAGAGAATGCTATTTATTTAATATTTTTTTAACATTTTTTTTAAAGTGTTATTCATACATTTAGAAAATTGTAAAACATATATTTAGAAAACGTAAAAAAAATTAAACGCAGCGGTATTTGAACCCGCACCTCTTGAAAACCGTTCAAGCGCTCTGACCGCTAAGCCTACTAAGTTGTAAATCCGGCTACGTCGAAATTCTTATACGCTTATTACAAGACAAGTTTTAAATGTACAAAAAAACGTTATAAAAATGCTAAAAATATTATAAAAACAACTTTACACACGTGTATATAAAATGGTTTTCCACATAAATTAAGGTACCGACAAATCTCAGAGCCTGGGAACAAACAAAGCGGTACCATTGACAATATTAAACGATAAACATTACTTTGAAATAGCGCAGATACGAGTATGCTTCTGATGTCCGATTGAGCAAGTCCTTGTGGTCGCAACAAGCAATTGTAGGCACAACTACTTTGAACTTGAAGATGATAATCGTATGCTATTACTTTATAACTAGTTGCCAATTAGGGAATGTGGATCAGTTTATGCCCGTTACTCCATCCTTCTACGGAGGACGGCACTGACATTGTATCTTTTTCCGCTTATCAGTTAAGAGGATAAAATTAGATTTTGCAATCCCATTACCGTTGCAATAAGCTTACGTTTTTATTTGAATAATTGGACGGTGTGTAGTTCTTTGAAATCTTTTCTACGTCTCAAAGGAATTCATTGTAATAAATTAAAGGAAGGTCGTGAGATGGTATCTATGCCTTAGTACAACATAAAAAAAAAAAAAAAAAAAAAAAAAAAAAAAAAAAAAAAAAAAAAAAAAAAAAAAAAAAAAAAAAAAAAAAAAAAAAAAAAAAAAAAAAAAAAAAAAACATCACGAGAGTATCACGAGAGTATCAGTAAATATTCCAGTATGAATAGAAAAAGTAACTCTTTTTTTCTAAATAAAACTTTTTACATATTTATAAATTTCTGTAAATTGTTATCTAACTATAATACCAATGAAACGGTGAAGCAAAAAATAAAATTTAATTCCCAATGGCGGAAGTTTTACAAAAAAATTAACGCCTTCTGATTAAGTTACCGAAAATATAAAGGTTACGATTATGATTAATAAGTTTTTAGAATATTTTTTTTACATATTAACATTGGATTATCAGTTAAAAGATGGACTTTTGTTCAAGGTTCTTATAAAAATGTCCATTAATAATTTATAATCTGTTTAAAATTAACAACAAAATAACATTAATAATAAATCTAGTAATAAATTGTCGACATTGTTAATTATTTAACTATTTAGCATCCTAGATATTTTGACTTGCTTGTTAATATGCTCTTAATACAAAACCGGAAGTAAGCCTCATCTGTGTAGCCAGTTATTTAGATCACATAAATTCATACTTGCTAAGTACATTATACATATAATTTTATAAGTAGCCAGTTATAAGTACGTCATTTGAAAACTTATAACTTTAATATACATAATAATTATTTTTAATTAACATTAATTGAAGAGAGAGAATTAAAAATATTTATTATAACCAAAAATATTATTTACTCTGTGTACTTATTTTTTTTTTATATGGCGTAATAAGTAACTGCTAAGACTGCATTAAGGAAGGATTTTATAATTATTAATTTTATAAAACTATTTATAGAGATGCTTATAATAGATTTTTTGCCGCTTACAAATGCATAAATTTCTAATTTAAACTTGTAACTCCACTAGACTAAATAAATAAGACATAGATAGAATTTATTTATTTATTTATATATTTATCAACTCCTCATAAATAAAAATTGTGGGCGTTTATGTTTGAAACATACTCAAACGGCTATCTATGTAAGCTTGGCGCCTCACCATATTTAGCCAGACCTGGCCTGGAATTGAAGTAAGGACCTATTGAACTAAACCAGTGCAATGGTATCTAATGCGATGTACGCCTCTAGCGTGAACTTGTTAGGCATATTTTTTTTAATTTATACGAATATAGGTATAGGTCCATTAGTTATTTCATTTTTAACTATTATTAATTAATATGTTGAGGCCATCGTGGCACTGTGGTATAGCTTATTATTGTAAACGCGATTGGTTGTGGGTTCGATTCCCAATTATTAATTATATTTAAAACATTTTCATTTATTTCTCCGTTCTGGTACCGAAGACAAAGCGCGGCGTAGAGTTCCGCCATTTTACACGCATGTCTCGACTTCGGGCGAAAAGTGGTGAACGGAGTGTCTTGACACTAGGTTCTCTCTGATTACGATTATATGCGGATAAAAACGTGAAGCGGTGAAAACGTGAATGTTAAATAAAATTAATAAAAGTTGAATTATTTATAAAAAACAGTTTCTAAGCATTATCTGTACGCAAAAAATTAAGTTTTTATGATAAATTTTGGTTCCTCCATTAACATAATGATTTTTTTTAACACCTCAAAGTAATTTACGATGATTGAAAAATTGAGAGTCACCTTGACAGTTTGTGGTTGGGGCCAAATTGCATATTAGCATACAACCAAAGTATGGTAATATGTTTCGCTGAACAGCGACTTTTTATGTAGAAAAATGTTTAATTTTATAATTATAAAAAAGTTTCTTACATTCTTTTATTTTTATGCTTTTTATGCTTATCAATAAATTCAAATATGAAATAATCACGCAATAGTTGAAAATGCGTGTATTATTTACACGCTTAATTATTTTCTTTTTATCTTGGTCATCCCAGGCTAGAATATTTGGTTCAGGGTACTATCGTACCCTAATACAGTACAGTAATACAGTATTTTCATTAAGTCTGGACCCGTATGCGACTTTTCAAGCAAATACGACACCAGAAAAAGGACCCAAATAGCGTTACAAGTTTTAGTTACACAAACTGATTGTTTTTTTTTTTTAATTATATTTCATAACGACACTACCGACATGTTGTCTATACCTTTTTAAAGTATTATTCCTTTTTTTATATAACATTTTTTTTTATATTTTTAGTGTTTAAAGCTAGGATTAAACTATCGTTTCTATGTATACCCTAAAAATTTATTGTTACATTTGTCTTTGGACATTGTTACATTTGGACTTTAATTAATAAGAACATATTAAAAAATATTATGTCGTAGAACAATTTGAAGACTACTAGACTAAATGTGGTTATTACTACATTGCAAACGATTGTGATGTCATTAAAATGGTTAGAAAGAATAAAATATATGTAATAAGTTCTTTGATTTTCACTATTATTACACATTTTGAAATTTATATATATATAATTTTGGTATTCGAAAATACATGTTTGAACCCGACATTTCGAACAGTTTACAGTAGTCCGTGGTAGACCGTCACAGGTAGACCTCTACCTACCAAACACCAAAACTCTAAAATCACTAATTACCAAAAAATTAAACGCGATTAATCCGGTTAAAATAGTTTCATTTCAAAATAAAATATATATGTTAAATTTTTTTTTGTGCCTATGTTAGATGCGTGCTGAATATCTTCCCTACATATTTTTTTAAATGCGGATGAAAATATTACCATCCGCGTCCAATACATCTCGGGCCATCTAATTAAACATCCCAAATTGGACAACGCAACTTATTTTATTACCCCGTAAATAAAGATGGCAGATCAAAGTGTAGGAAGGGCATAATCCAATTTCCTGTCCACATTATAATAAGCCACAGCTAAGATTAACCCAAAAAACGCGTAAACGATACATCATTAAAAACTTTCTTTACGAAACTTAAATTTTAAATTCCACTTTGATTATAACAGGATTATGCAAAGTGGTTTATCGAGACCGATACTTTGTCAAATTAATTTAAGGTAAAAGTTCAAATTCTGTTTCTTTCCAATTACCATATTTAATGTACGACGTGCTTGTCACTTCATATTTATTTTAGTTTCAACAAAATTATTTGATTTTAAATTTAAAATTTACTACTCAAAATATACTATAAGTTTTTGTTTACAGTCTTAAATTAATGTCTTCATATAAATTATATGCACTT
The DNA here is from genome assembly GCA_038994665.1 of Podotricha telesiphe. NCBI lineage: Eukaryota > Metazoa > Arthropoda > Insecta > Lepidoptera > Nymphalidae > Podotricha > Podotricha telesiphe. The sequence goes on along the minus strand of JAOYRR010000230.1, from coordinate 145,584 downwards.
TCGCTAAATTCACCTGTCACCTTTTGAACTTATATTGGCATTTTATTCAACTGTTAAACGAAATGGCTTCATCTAATTTCGACAATTTATTTATTTATCTTTTTAATATCCATTTTAGTTAGATTATTTCGTTCCGTTATTGTAATAAGATTCTTATCGTTTGCTACTAAAATTAAATTCGAAATAAATTTGCTTCCTGAATAATGAAGTCCATGTACTTTGGCCAATATTGCTATCCGGTAACATTCACTAAAAAGTATCTTTAAATGTTTTTTTATAAAAAACATGCACAATTTCGATATATTATATGCGTGTGAACACTTTTTATTATAATAATATATATATAATAATTATTATTTTACGTAGTTCTGTGACTTTTGGTCATAAAAAATTTTACAATTTCTAATTTAAGAATCCCATGAAATACTTCCGTAAACCGTAGACCTATTTGTAATTTGCATCCAAGTGACTGTATAGGAAAAGATACTAAATTTTAGACTTTGTTCTATTGAAACTTTTACCGATTTTTTAGAATAACTTTATTTTAGTTTCATAATTTGACTCTCAATGTATATTTTGTGTATGTATATTAATGTATCTATATATATATATATATATATGTATGTGAGTATTTATGATTCTATGTAAGTATATTTCTTCTGTCTGTCAGCTAATGTGGATTTATTATATTTAAGTAAGCTCTCTCTCCGCATTCTCTTGTGGTTAGTCCTTTAGTTATTGGTTGCCTGGAAAAGATTGCTTCTAGCAATAAGTCCGCCATTGCACATATAATTTAAATTTTACTTTGTTATAAGTCTAAATTGTAATTTGTTGTGCAATAAAGTGTTATTATTATTATTATTATCTTCTTTATGATTATTACTCAACAGTGTGGCGGACTCATTGCCGCGCTTTTTCTTACCAATCCCGGGGGAATATTGTATTGAAATTAGATAACAATTTGAATATAAAAGTAAGGGTTGAAGTCTCCCCGAGTGATGAATGAATTCTCACATAACACCGGAAGTTATAAAAGCTAATTTAACAGGTAGAGAACAAATAACATTCTTTAAGCCTCATATAACCACACTTTAAAAACTAGTTATAGCCTTAATAAATAATTGTAAAATTAAACATTTTACTAACCATGACTCAAAAAAAAAAATTATTATAATAAAAAGTTTTACTAAGGCCAAAAAACAGTTGAAAACTTAGCGACTGAAATATATTAAAATTAATATGTGAATTGCATACTTATTCACATATTACTCAATTCAGTAATTATAGCTTTAAATAAGGTTTATTCATAAATGAGTAAGTTATTTTTAATTGAACGGATACGACGTTTCTGCAAGTAGGTCAGCGATGCAGCGGAATACGTTTATTTGAAGTATAAACACGTGCTGAGCTTACAAGTGGTTTAATTATAAATATTGACTACTTAGTTTTTAAAACCATGATTTTCAACAAAATCGATTTTTATTAAAAAAAATTGTTGTATTAAATATATTGTACGCAAATTGGAACGTAACGGTATTGGATCGAGCACGTACTAGCGCTTTAGACTGTTAGGAAGAAGCTTATAACGCGCCAATGCGCTTTGATGTGGAAGGCAATATAGCGACCTTTTTTATATTTTTCAAAAGCTTATGGCATAAAGTTTTGTGATTTACATTTTTTGGAATAGATGTTTCTCGTCATATAATAAAGGAGGAAAAATTGTATCCCAATAAAACGGGAGCTTCGCTTATACATTACAAAACCTATTAACCGTTTCAATCAAATATCGATTTGAGAGATTCGCACTTATCTTATCACTCTGGCAGTACCATTACATTGCAAAGGAATGTATTAAAGCATGTATATATATATCTATATACGTATAATGTCATAATGTGTTTCTGTTTGTGCACTTAAGCGGTGTTATGATTGGAAGCGAAGGAACACGAGGTATGTTTGCTGAACAACTGTACGAATGATTTGAAATGTTTATGATGTTGAGTTTAGAGCTTTTAATAGCTTTTGACGAGCTTTTTTATTTAAGAATGCAGATTCACGCTTTGTCCCGCATAGCAGGTTAGTCAGGAGGGAGACTAGTGTTAAGACACCTGTTCTACACTTCCTTCCACCTGAATTCGAGTCATTGCGGGTTAAGTGCGAACCAGAGCGAAGAAATGAAAATAATTTAAATATCCCTCCGATTGGGGAAATCGAATCCACAACCAGTTGCGTTTACAGTCAGACGGTGACCCACTCCGCCATAATGCCCAAACTATTTACAAAAATAGAGAAATAATGTAAGTTTATTTTATAGTATTAGTTTATTTATGGCGTTTTTACCTTAAGTACGCTCTTTTTATAACTCATTCGGAATTGGTCTATAGCTGCCCTAGCCCATATTTTTATATTATATAATAATATTTTTGTATGAGAATCAAAAAGAATTTAAGAATCTCTAATTAAAAAAAAAAATGTTAGTTTATTTTAATGTCTCAACTTTAAGTAGCATTATAACGTTGTATGTCAATGGCCTGAGACATGCAGCATGAGTATTTATTTTATATAATAATTGAGGCCATCGTGGCGCTGTAGGATGTGTCCCTGTAAACGCAATTGGTTGTGGGTTCGATTCCCATTCGGAGAAATGATTATATTTAAAACAATTTCGTTGCTCAGTTCTGATATCTAAGACAAAGCACGGTGTTGAGTTCCGCCACTTAACATGCAATTTCTTCATACCGGGCAGAAAGTGGAGAACAAAGTGTCATGACACTACGTTCCCTCTGACTACACTACACTGGAAAAAGCTTGACGCTGTAAAAAAATATGATAAGTACCTAATTCAAGCAACAAAAATTAAAAGAGAGCTCTAAACATTCTATTCGCTTTTGTGGCGCAGTGGCACAATATCTAATTGGACTGCGATGGTTAAGGGTTTAACCTCCGGTCCTGATTCGGGTAAATTATTATTTTTAACATAATTATTTGCTTTCTTCCACCCTTTTCGCAAAACCAATTTGACACACCTAATGTTAAAAAGATACCGTATAGTGGAAAGTTATGCCCAAAGGTATAAAATACTGTATATACGTAAATAAATAAATAAATAACATTCAAATTAACAAATATCTTATTTTACTCCCCCATCGAATCAGAAGCAGTGATTTTATAGTGTACTCGTAATGTAATGTTTATTTTTAGGGCACGTTTATCCAAGTGCATTCTGTTTATATCGACCTTAGCTCTGAGTGTACTGGAAGATGTATAGGTCTATAGTTATTACTAGCGACCCGCTCGCGGCTTTGCCTGCGTCAATTACACGACTAAACGAAGAATTTCGTTGCGCCTCGCTTAAATCACAAAATTTGCTTAACTTTATAATTTAAATGATTGCATTAAAATCGGTTAAAAATTAAAAATTATTGTTTTTGTTTCTACATTATAAGTTTTGATATGTTATATGAACAGACAGCGATCAGTAACATTTTTATTATATGTATAAATAGATTACTTATTTAATATCGTAATTAATAAAGTATTTTCTGGTATGGCTATTCGCTAGAAGTATGTTAGAATACCGTTGCAAAATTTTCTTACATAGGTAACAGATTGGTGGCTAAAATAGATACAAGTGACGCTAGTTAAGAATGTTTAAGAAATATATACATTTTTAAGTTTTATTATTATAATATATATTGATACCACTTATTCTTTTGTTCTAAGGTATAAAATATTTGCTGGGTTGTTAACCTCTAGGCCTTATATTAAAGTTAGGAAGGTCGCGAAGTTTCGTACGTTTTTTGCCAAAGGTTTAATCATTATTGCGAACCTTTATAAGGTGATCTCGTATATATTTTTCCTAATGAGGTGGTTAATATAAATAATGATAGTTTATATCCTGTTTTTATATATTTAATTTATAAATCTTCACAAGAAAATACTTTAGCGCCGTTTTCATTGAAAATTGAGAAGAAATATATATGTGAAATTGCAATGCAGAAATCATTAGGTATATTGAAATTCATTTTTGATTACTATATGTTTAATTAAAATACTTATCACAGTATTGAAAGATAAGGCTTTGGCTTAGAGATACAGATTCTGTTAATTGACTTGTCCAAATTTGGAGAGTTTATAGTTTTATAGAGGTTTTTCTTTTATATGTGTTGTGACGATCGCGGCGCAGTAGTACAGCGTCTCTCTGTAATTGCTATTGGTTGTGGGTTCGATTCTCACTCAGTGTAATGACCATAATTTTTGTTTTAATTATTCCGCTTTAGTATGCAAGATCAAGCGCGGCGGCGGAAAGTGGCCAACCGAGTTTCTTGACACTAGGATCTCTCTAATTACCGTGAAAAGCGAACTAATAAACAAAATTAATACTGTAAAATGTAAACCAATCACTAAGTGACTTTTTTTTATAATATCGTTAATTTGATTTTGTTTTATATGATATGCTTCATTTTACTCAAACAGTATTTTTTATCTATATTTATTTACATTTGAACCTTTAAGTTAACACACTTAGTAACACACTTAAGTTTACTTAAATGACGTGTCGGATGAAAATTTCAATAGCAGAATTTTTTTTTTCTTTTGTACGGAATTTTAAAGTAATAAAGTTTCGAATTCAGATGGAAAGGGCAAAGCAGAATGACTTGGCTCTAGGTAGTCTTAAAAAGCGAAAACTAAAAAAAATTTGTTAATTAAAATGTAATTAAAAACTTAACTACAGAATTTTAAGAAGGGTGAGAAAGTAACATTTTTATCTTTTCACTTTACAATTTTCTAAAAAATTACATACAATATTAATATAGAAATCGAACATTACAAAAGCTTAAAGCTTAAGCCCAAAACTACAGTTATTTGGATACTAATTGGCGATGAGCAATGAAAAGCCCACATTTTTCTAAATCTCGCCCGCAAAAAAGAAAAATCACAAAACAACCTGTAACAATGTGGAAGTAGAATTTTCTTCAAAGCATACCTATTACATAACTCTAAGTACAAAAAGCAAAATGCATTAGTTTGTCTGAAAAGCTAAAGAGTACGTCAACATTGTAGGGACTGGAGTCGATCAAAACACTTCAAAACGTCGTGGAGAACTCTCGCAAGTGAAATGGCAACGACACGACTGTCAATAGATGATGGTGACAGCTTATTGACTTTACCATACTGTACACGAGGAGAAAATATAATCTGAACCAGTGTATGGATCTATCATAATGCAAATTTTTGTTTGCTTTATAATATACACATACATATAGACGATTTAAAAATCTAAAACTTTATTATATCTAATGATTTTTTAACTTTTTTCAATAATTACTCTTATATTTGCATTTATCCAACTGTTTGGTGTACAAAGAATATAATAAAGTTGTATTTCATGAATCATATAGAATGTGTTAAGAAAAGTCGAAATATTTACTAGTTATTTTGTTCCAACTGTAAACCGGCGTGTGACATACCGGTCTATTTCTGTATGTGTAACGGAACGCAGGACGTTATTTTAATGGAGAAGGATTCCATTGGAATTACGATTTGTTGTTTACTGAAGTTGCGAATGGAGTATAATTTTGTAAATATTTTTAACTTTACATTATGTATTTATATAATAATAAATAAAAAAAATTATGTACAGAGATTTTGCAAAAAAAAAACTGTGAATAACTCTATTACAATATTTATTTTACTGCTTTGAGGTTTTTCCCCGCATAACAGGGTAGTCAGAGAAAGCCTAGTGTCAAGACACTCCGTTCTCCACTATCGGCCAGAAATCGAGATATTGCGTGTGAAGAATGTGTTTAAATCACATGTGTGAATGGAGACGTTGAGTGGCGGAACTCAACGCCGCGCTTTGTTTTAGGTACAAGAGCGCCGATTTATAAATAACTTATTTCTCCGATTGGGAATCGAACCCACAAACAATCGTGTTATCACACTTTATGATATATTGCTAATAACATACATAAGTGTCAGTTTAAACATTTATATCTAAAGTAAGACTCAACGAGTATATGTCTATACTCTGAATATTTCATGTCAATACAAATCATGTCGTTACTTGCCAATATAAGTATTAAATAATATAATATCAAGATTGAGATGGTAGATAGAGGCCTTCGTGGCGCAGTGTGACGGCGTCTGCCCGTAAAACTAATAGTTGCGACTTCAATCCCGATCGGGGGAATGATTATATTAAAATTATTTATGTTTTCGCTCTGTTAAGATATGTCTCGACACATATTATCTCGAATTCAGGCGGAAAGTGGAGAGCGGAGTCTTAAAACCACTACTCTCTGACAACTGTGCATTGCGGGATAAGTCTGAAGCTGAATAATAATGTAATTTCAACGCAACACTCATTTCATGCTTAATTTATTATTCACACATAGCAAATAAAGTACAACAATAAGTCGAATCGACTGTCAAGTTCACGGTTGATTTATACACGCATCTGCGGCTCTTTGTGAGTCACATGAGATGTATCAGCTGCTTTTGGTTTGGAGTATTTTTGGAAGTATTAAAATCCGGTGTTAATCTGTACGTAAGTTTGAAAGTTTTACAAGTATTTTTTTATGTATCGATCACTCACTCAATGTTTAATTACTGAATCTGGCAATACTATTAGAATGCTAAACTTGTTCAGGAAAGTCAGCTAAATTTTGATCTTGCGAAATTTTACCCCTTTGGGGTTTAAAAGGGGACGAAAGTTTGTATGAAAATGAATTTATTATATAAAAAAGTACAGTCCTAAGTGTCCTTAAAATAATATTTTTTAGAAATTGTAACCGCACACGCATAAACTTAATGTCAAGACAATCGGTTCTCCAATTTCTGCCCGAACTAGATATATTATTAGTTGAGTGGTGGCACACTTGCTATTGAACCATATACCGCTAATCTATAAGAAATAAGGAAATGGCGCCGTCGCAAAAGTTGCTTAGCGCGATAGAATATTTTCGTTAACATATCATAAACATTTCAATATTACATGCAAACGAAGATGCGGTCAGCTACTAATCTATAATAAAATATGTCTACAGAGAGTTTAATTAATCGTATTTCTCAATATAATGTTAATATTGATTATATTTGTATATAAAATACTAAATTATTAAAACTACTATAATACTTACCTATATATATAACTTTAATATAAAATGAAAGGATTTGAATCCTGCATGACTGCTCCACAGCAACGTTACCAGAACGCCGATTGTTTATATAAACAGTATATACTGCGGTGGAAATTAAAAGCCATTCATATTGCAATCAATAACACGAAATGTTTCACGAGCCTCTGGCGCGGCCCATAAACTGTAAATCTTTATGTGCCAGTGCGGAATTTCCCCACCTCTGTACATTGCATGTTGCACACATAAAATAAATATTTACTTGGCCTTGTTCGATATGAATTGTGAATAATAAAATATTGCAATAATATTAACTTATGGCGATCATATAAGCTACGAAATCGATCATTTACTAGCTTTAATTGTTACAAAATCGTTCTTGTTTTTATTATTTTGAAGCACTTAAAACTAAATGGAGGCTATAATCAATTAATATGGTTATTAATGTAATGAACCTGTAATTTCATGTTTTCTTATCACTATCGCCATTTCATTATAAGGGATCTCAAATACCGCACTTCCCAATATGTTTGCATGATATTTTTTATTAGTTTGTCTTTAGTGTAGGAACATGAAACCATTAACTATTTATTATTAATTCACCAATATCATACTTACCCATACTTGCCTCTATGTCTTGGTAATGTATTAAGGCGTAACAAAAACGAAATAAAAAATATTTACTAAAATTGGCAAAATTATTACACAAACATTTAAAAAAAAAACAATTTTTCTCCTTTAAAGGAAATCCCAACGACAAGATATTGTATGGAAGACCAAACAAGCGTCGCAGCGCGTCTTTTCCTGCGCCTCGGTCACTGGACCGTCGTCATTCGTTGAGGATCTTCGGTTCATCTAGCAAGTACTTGCAGCGATGCGCTTCGACACGCAGCTTACACCACAAACACGCAAATACGACTGATAGCTCTTCTTCCACCGATTACCCCCCAAGTGTAGAATCTGCATCGCCTAGTAAGTAGTTTTGCATGACCGTTTATTATTTTGTTTTTTTTTTGTCTTCATCTATTTATATATAAAAAGAGACATATTTATAAAACGTATAAAAATTTGAACGCAGCTGGATTTGAACCCGCGCCTCTTGATAACCGTTCAAATCCCGGTGCGTTCAAATTTTTATACATTTTCTAAATATGTATTTTTCAATTTTACTAAGTGTGCGTTATTTTCTTTATTTTGTTGCTGCTATCGCGCTGATAATTGTAGATTTTCTTAATATATATATATATATAATAGAAGAATGTTTTAAGTGTCTTGCTTTAATACTTTATTTATTACGTAAATACTTTTTAATATTTCGAATATTAGTATAGTGTAATATGTCGTGTTATAACAATTGTCAAATTTAATATTTTCAGAGAAAGTGTCGTTGCTCTCCCGCTTATTTAGACGAAGCGGCCGCAGCAAGCAGACGCGCGCGATGAGCACCTTCTCTGCCCAGTTCCCGCCCACTGAGTGGTTCAACTCCAAGGCGGTGCATCTGCACTGTGTCGCAACGCAAACAGACTCTAAGGTGAATATTTCTAGCAAATTGATGAGTATTTGCACTACTCCATATATTATCTAAATTATAAATAAGGGACACTCATCATTAAACACCGAAAACCGCTTAACGTATAAGGATGAAATTTGGGAGTAAAGTAGTTAATAGTTAGTAGACGTCTGCTAAGAATGGGTTTTGGGACAGGGCCGTATAAAGGTAGTCTAAGGGCTATGGGAAGTTTGTATGAAAATCTTTCCTTTTTTTTGCTACAATATGGAAATTTGACAGAGGTGTTCATTACTTAGTGGACGATAGATACCATGAAGTCGCAAGCAACATTTTTAATATAATCCGGCCATCAGTATTTATTTAAAGCTCGCCTTATGCTGCTTTTTCTAATACTACGTCAAAATAAACTGAACTGCTAATACTATAATTACTTTGGGCATATCTTATCAATACCTGTTTCTGTAACTATTGCTCACATACTTTAGACGTCACATTTGTCGCGTCTTGAAATTCTTCAGTTTGCTAATTATTTATTTTTGTTCTATTTTAAGGAGTCCCTGCAGAGTCAAACATCAATAGTGTCATCATACTACGACGGTTCGGAGATCAGCAATCGGTCATCGACACTACCAAGGAGGCACAAAAGACACCTCTCCACCGAATCAGGACTAGCAACCTCCACACAGTATGATCACTCGCCCGTGAGACAATCAAGCCCTAGTTCTGGCAGTCTTCCAATATCAACATTGAGCAGAAGTTCCACAAATAAAACAATTTTGGACCATTTTGGATCACCTCAACGAAACAGCGAGCCCAAATTAAGGGACAGCCCTAATGGGAGTTTAAGACGTGTGGACTACTCCGACAATGTAATGTTTACTAGCGGCCCATCTAGTTTGGAATCAACTAATCATCGAACACCAAGGAAAGATAGTAAAAACGGTCGATCCGATCTGACTTCTACTATAAAAAGGAACTACCAAACGAGCAGCAGCGGACACTCCAGCTTAGAGTCGCACATATCAGATCGCACGCTAAAACCTTCACCTAGTCATAGTAATGGAACAGGCTTAAGCAGAGCACAATCACTTGTCAAAGTTCAAAGCTTACAAAGTTCACCTAAGAGCTTACATAAGTATAGAACTAAACCTCCGATCGCCGGTGGTGAAATTAAAAATGGCAAAGGTTCCTCTCCGAGGACTTCACCAAAAAACTGTCCAAATACACCCAAAAAAACCGCAAGCCCTCTACATAATAAAACGTTAGGAGCGAAAATTGAGAACCCCGCGACCGCGATGCTCGCTAGTTCTAATTCAAACAACTCAATCACGTTAAAAGTAACTACTAATACTATGTCACAGAACGGGGGAACCAACACCAAAGTATACGTGCAAAACTCTCCAGTTCGATCTGTAATCACTTTTGAAAATGGTAAAGTCACCGAAGCTACCAACGGTAGCAACATCTACATCATTAACGACGACAGGCAGGTAGTATCGGTATCGCAAAACGGAGTTGCCAACCAAACTTCAAAAAACCCACAAGAAACCTCGTTTGATGTTTGCGTCGAGAAGAAGAAGCAAATTTACCAAGAGCCAGAACCTGTAAAAGTACAAGAAAACAAATTCAATAAGAACTCAATTAATGACACGGGGATGAATAACAATCGGAAGCTATCTTTGCAAATAGGTGGCGCGGCGAATAACAATAGTTTTATATATAAGAATCAGTTACACAATACCAACGAAGTCGCTTCAAACCCGGCTTCTCCCGCCATACATAATAATATACATAATATAGAGACTAGTGCTAACAGCAATCCGTCGACTCCAACCAAGAGTTACGATAACGTCATCGGGTCTTTGGGTAATTTAAGATATCAAAAAAACTCCCTCACATCGGCCAACAGTGGACTACATACGAATATAAATTCGAATAGCGAATTAAAAAGTGTCGACCTCCTGAAGAAAGCAGCTGCTCTGCAAATGTTAAACGGGCTTCCAAATGTGCACAATAGAATGAGCTCAGAGTCGATAGCGAACTTGCTAACCAAAGGTATCGACCAAAAACCGACAGTGCTCGGCTCGGAGCCAAATCTCGCACTGAAAAATCAAGAATTGATAAAAGACATCAACAAATCGACCGAGAAGATAAACTGTTTGGAAAACAAACAAAAACGATACAGTCTCAGCCAGGACAGTAAAAAAGATCAAGATTTCTATAATTTTCCCAGCTTGACCGACTTGAGCTTTAATTTTACTAGTTTAGCTGCACAAAAGATATTAAAAGGGGTCAGTATAAATAGCGTGGACACGTTGGTGGAGTTAAATATGGCGGCCAACGGTACAGAGAAGCAAAATAATAGAGACGTAGCTGCAGTATGCACGGATTTCGGTCTTGTATAGTATAAAGTAGTATAGGCAGTTTATTTTGTTTAAATGTACAATATTAGTATTAACCGATCGATATAAGCTAGTTAAAACTTATTTGTAACGACTTCATAACACTAGATACACACTATACTTAGTTCGAACTTTGTACTCATTTGAGATTTTTATATTCTCAACTTATTAAAATTGTCCTAGATTTTTTTTCATGTATCCCTTTAATGAATATTATTGTACTAACTTATCCACGATATTAACGTAGAAATTTATATCATTCAGTATTCATATTAACATTTGGTAAATTGTTAGTTAGTAGTTCACTATGAATGTAATGTCTAGTATCAGTAACATAAGTAAAAAAAACCTTTGTAAGGTATGGAATTTGAGTATTCATATATTACAATACAATTTGAGTATTCATGTTTCATACAACATTTTTTTATGAAAAAATAAGATAAGCAGGAAATAGAGACTTTTTCATTCTTATTTGAACAATATATCAGTTAATGGACCAAAATTTGTAACATTTTGTTTATCAAACTACTGATACTAGAAATAAAAGTAATGAGTATGACAATAAATTACTTCTTGCAAATCAATGGTGGCCTAAGCATTACCCATCCATAAAGGAATTTAGTGCCTATTTAAATATTAGATTATAACCTGCCACTATGTAGTACTAGCATACTCTAAAATGTAGCCTTATAGCACATATCTATTCACTTCATTAGAACTTACCTTTTTGAAACATTTGCACTTCTGTTTGTGCCATCGCAGCTTCCAGTGAAAAAGTTGAGTACAAACTAGAATACATCTCTTTACGAAAACAGATTCCATCCAGGGATGGGAATTTATAGGGGGTGTTATGTAAAATGTATGTCATGTGTTAGTGCCATAAATAAAACCATAAAGTTATGAAAGAATCAAGCCGTTGGGATTTTGGAAGATTGGCGGCCAATATGTTTGTGTACTGCACTTTAAGTGTAGTAGAAATTAAGGGTAATATTTATTCATTAGAGAATATAATCAGAAGTCAATGCATACTAGGGTTAAGTGTTCAATAACGCCATTTGTAAAAAATGTATTAACAATATAAGTTGATGCTTTAATTTATTTGTTTCATTTATTCCTACACCTTGTGACATCAAGTATTATAAAAATAAAAAAATAAATTCTTTTTAAGCAAAAATTATAAAAAATAGAAAAAAACCTATTAAATGCATTTCTAAAGTATTAATTATCATAAGATTGCTAAGAGCAAGTTATAGTACTGTGCTCCATTACATCATTTACTTGTGACGGTTCAGTTTCAGTTTGATTTTTAATAGAGTTTAGCCAGTCATCTGTGGGATTAATTTTCTTTAGATCTGTATCGGAACATTCACTTTTTTCTTCATCTGTATTTGTTTCTACACATTCAGGCTCCTTGGGTATATCAATACAGTCTTCATTCTTACATATAGAATTATCTATAGGAATAACTTTCGTGTCTAAATCGCGAAACTTTTTTGATACCTCCTGTGTTTGAATATTGACAAAACACACACAGTCCTGAGTTTCCGTTATTTGTTTTAATGCTGCCTCTTCTATAGCTTCTATTTCTTCTAAGTCCTCTTTTACAGTTATATCCTCTATCGTTTTATATGAGTACATATGATCATCATTTGGACTAATATAATCTTCTAATATAAAAGTGTTATTATCAAAACTTAGTCTTTTAAAATCAATTTCACCATAATTGTTAATATATTCTAGTATGCTAGATTCATTGTTATAACATATATTAATATTCTGAACACAATTTCTTTCGAAGTCTTTATTGTTCTCACATTGTTTTCGAATAGCATCAAGTTGCCTTAATGTTTTAAGTTCCCTGGCTTTTAGAGTTGCATATATGTGTGCAAAAGATTTCCGGACCGTTGCTTTTATCTAAAAACAATTACCATTATTAGATATATTTTGTATAGATTGTTGAGTGCATTTTATTTTATGAATGAACCTTACATTTTCAATATTATTCTCAAAATCGTCAGAATCACTCGCCATATTTGTTGTTGTTGTGACATTTTTTAAAATAATGTGAAATGTCAAGGTAATCTGCACATTTGGACCTTAGTCTTTTAAGCCGTACCACAGATAAATTATATTACATAGTAGCCATGGCTGTTGGATTCATATTAACAAAAAATTTATGTAACTAAAATAACATAATTTGCCACATATTTTGTAACAGTATGATTTCTTTGAAACTTTTTATTAAATCAAAAGAGTTATTTGAACAACAAATCAATAGTATTTTTTGTCACAATTTTTCACATTAATGTTAAATAACGTGTTATACATTGCATAAATTTTATAACAAATCTCAAGACTGGCAAGATTAGTTTAAAAAATAAAGTTATTGATTTTTCGTCTGACAGCTAATAAAGTAGCTTCAAATGGAAAACATCGAACATAGTTTTTCATCGTACTAAAGATAAAATAATTAATTTGCATCGATTTTCAAACACATATAGTGATTAAAATTTGAAATTTACTGAAAGAAAATATGAGTGAATTGAGACATCGCCACGGAGACGGTGACGGGAATGAAAAAGTCGAAACTGCTGGAGAATCCGATCATGTATAAATAATTATTAAATTCATTTTCATAAACCAGTTTATGAAGCAGGTGTGTTATATATAAATATGTTGTTTTTTTAATAGGTTGATTCAGAAGAAGAGAAGGTTTTAGAAGAAAAGTATGTGGATGAACTGGCAAAATCGCTGCCTCAGGGTACAGACAAAACTCCTGAGATTTTAGATTCCGCGCTCTCCGGTTTATCTTCACGGTAAACACCTTTAAACTTTCAATATATCTTATATTTTTTAATTAAGTACAGCTACTTTAATAATTCTTGCAAATTTATTAAACAATTTATTAATTTAATAAATATTATATATAATTAATGTAAATTATTGTATCTTTAAAAATTATTCTAAAGTAGCAAAATTATAATAGATATAAATTCTTATGTTAAAATCTTTTTACTTAGATGGCGGAACTGGGTGATTCGAGGAATATTTACCTGGCTGATGATTGGTGGATTCTGTTTACTCATTTATGGGGGTCCATTGGCACTAATGATAACTGTAAGTTCAGTTAAATATATATCATAAACATTATTGGTTATAATTTGTAGCATTAATTCTTGAAATAATATTGTTATTGCTTGTCAAAATAATATAAAAAGTATAATTTATTATATTTTTATCTCAATTCTGTTTTCTTTCAGCCTTTTATTTCAATAGACTGTATTATGTATTGTTATTATTATACATATTATATCATTATCATTATCATTATCACTATCATTGCTATTTTAGAAAGTTGGCCTGTGTTGATTTATTAATTATTTAAGAATGTTTGAATGGTTAATGCAAGTTATAATGGAAAAATGCTTAAATTAAAAATGTCATTGACAACCATTTTAAATTATTTTAATTTGTAATTTTTATATATTAATAATAAAGAAAATGTGTGTACTGTGGATATAAAGAGGTACCTTTTATACATAGTGATACCAACTGTAACAATAACTGAAACTTAAACAGAAAAACTTGCCTAGGTATCATCTAATCTTAGTGTTAGTTTACCATTTATATTAGCATCAAGTTAAATAGAATCAGAAACAATAGGTTAGAATCAGAAAAGTAGGTAATATTTAAAACTTGTAGCATTTGTTGGCATGGATGTAATGGCCTTTGCTACCCAGCGGTGAAGCTAAAGAACTTTTAAGATGTAATTGCCTTATATGTTGTAGTATACCTGGTCTATTATGGTAATCTACACCATGTGTCCCACTGTCCAAAATTATTTATAGCCTAAGTTATTTCTAAGCTTTAAAACTATACAACCAAAAAAGTATGTTCAAATCAGTCCAGTGGTCCCAAAGATGTGAGTATACAAACATTATGTTACAGTAATATAGTAATTGAATAGATATTAAAAATTAGACTCTGTTTCCTGTCCCTTTTGTAATCGGGAGATGTTTAACAAATATTATTAATTTGTCCTTCTTTATAGGTACTCTGTGTGCAAGTGAAGTGTTTTGAAGAAATCATCAACATAGGTTACGCTGTGTACAGAGTGCATGGCCTGCCCTGGTTCCGCTCACTCTCTTGGTACTTCCTATTGACGTCAAACTACTTTTTGTATGGAGAGAATTTGATTGATTATTTTGGTGTTGTTATAAATAGAACGGTAAGTGTTTATGATTTTTAATCTTATGTATATTTAAATAATTAATAATTAGATTATTTATTATGATTGTTCTTAATAGTGTTTGCAGCTATTTCATTTAGTCTTTTGACATTGACGAAAAATTTAATAGTATCATACTTTATTTTTGTTTGACTGTAATCACGATAGGTTGAAGATTCGATTCCCACTCGGGAAATGTTTATATGAATATTATATTTATTTCTCTGCTCTGGTGAAAAAACAAAACACGACGTTGAGTTCTGCCACTCACCGGGCAATATCTCGATTTAGGCGGAAAGTTTAGAACGGAGTGTCTTTACTCTCTTATGTTTTTGTTTTGTTCTCTTTGGATCTTTGTAAAAGGATGAAGCCAAAAAATATCATCATAGTTAAATATTAGTCTAATGTAGATGGGATATGTACGACTTAATGCGGTAGTACAATCTTATTTACATATTTATCCTCCAAACTTAGGAAAACAAATAATTAGTTCAATATTTTAATATATTAGTTTACCTCCGTTTGGTTAAGATGAATTAATTAGTTTATGTAATTGATTTCAGCTAATAAAAAACTTATGGAAAGTAATCAACGCCCACTTTGTTATATTCGTAAAAAACCGAATAAAATTCGTAAAAAGAAAAATTAATGATTTTAATTAACTAAATTATGAATGGTCTATGATTTAAAATTTAAAAAGTTAATACCGATGAATCTTATATATATATATATCTTTATATATATATATATATATATATATATATAATAATGTGCTTCTGCTACTAAATAGAGATCAAAAATTTGGCATATACTTAAGAGAGGGCTTTCTAAAATTCCTCCATGAACAGGAAAAAAGGCATTTTACATTTTAAAGTCGTATATATATAACACCTTTATTATCTCTGCTTGCTACTTGTTATTAAATGAGATCGTTAATAAACGTCGCGTAATTAATATAGAAGCGGCTGTTATCTTATAGGTATTGGTAATTGAAATGATAATTGGATTTTAAATTCTTATCCGATATTCGGCGGGTTATTATAAGTTCTATTTTATAAACAACATTTTTCGATTATTTTCGTATAGTACTGTGTTTGTTTCCTATATATATATATATATATATATAAAGATACTGGTGGCTGTAACACAGTTTATACTAGTACGGCTGCCAACTGCTCACCTCTAGAAATAAAAACATAGTTGTAATTAATCTAGAGTGTTTATGTATCATGTGCTTAAGTCAATAAACTATTATTATGTCAGTTTGCAGCTCTTTACTAGAAGTCACAGAGTACCTAGTGTCAAGGCACTCCGTCACCCGCTTTTCTCCCGAGTTCGAGACATTTTGTGTATAATGGTGAAACACAAATGCCCCACTTTGCTTCTCATCTCTCATCACCAGAGCGCACATATGTTAATAATTTGACTAAAATCATTCCTTTGAGTGGAAATAGAACCCACAGCCAATCGCGTTTGCTGTCAAACGTTCCCAATGCACCACGAGGACCTCAGGATGGTTATTCGTGTGCGTAATCATTAAAACAGATTATTAAAAAATATATAGTTTATCTAAACGAAACTGTCTTGTTTATAACATCTTGATATAAATAAAATTTGTACTGACTGAACCTATACAGGTTATTCTAGTTCATGACGAAAACGCAGCTCTAATAGCTATTGATCGATTACTCGTTTACCTTTCCCCTTAGTATGAATATATTTTCCTATATAGCATTTTACTATCTTTATTAGTTATGTATTTAAAGTGTTTTCGAATTCGATTTAAAAAAGCTTATAGAAATCTTATAAGATAGTTTTAATTTTCTAAAATCGATATTTAGTATAATTGATATCGATTTATTGAAAATATTCCACAACCGGTAGATATGTCGTCAATATTTTTGGTACTTTATTTGTATTGTTAAATTTAACTATTATTGTAACGTAATATAACGTATGTATTTAGATATTAAAGTATGGAAAATATTTCCTTGTTGTGATATTATCTTAAATTTGAATTGCATTTTACAAAAACATTTATTTCTCGTTTAAACATTGTTATTTTATAGATATGGCTATAATACTTAACCTTTTTTTTATTACCGTCATCTATTTGTAGTAAAAAATATTTATTGATAATATACCCTTAAGCTATATACCTATATTTGAACATATAAGATTTTAATTTATTTATATGAAAAAATATTGTCAAGAATAATACAGATTGTATTGTATGGCAGAGCGTGCCGTTGGAAGTGATTTTTCACTAAATAAATTAAATCTACTAACGTAAATGTATTGGCTAAAGTGGACTTTATGATTTTCGTACATTAGCATGATTAACTTTCTAAAATATTATTAAGGGCCACGCGAATAAAAATAAGCTACTTAAACTAATCTCGTTATTCATATTATATAGATAGTAGCTTTTGTATGGATATTAACAAAATTGGAAAGTTCTAAATCGTTATTTTTTTTGTTATTTATTACCCGTCCTTATCGTCGTATTTTTTTGAAGCTATGGATTAGTTATATGTATGTCTTTTAGCAAATTCAAATAAAGTGGATTATCTATTATTAAATATATCACAATTTGATTTAGCTAACGTGATTAAACACTTCAAATTAAAAAAAATGCCGTAAATATTGCTCGTTCGTGAGAATTAATGACAAAATGGCCCGTTTACAATACGACTATATTTAATCAAATAAAATTACATTTAACTATTGTAATGCCATAAGTGATGTATAATATTTTTGCGTCTTTTCTTCTGGTGAGAAATCAATAACTTTTTATATTACAAGATTTAAAAAAAATATTGATTATAATTTTTTTACTATACAAACCTAATGTATTGTAACCCAACAATACAATAACAAACACAAAAAAGAAAAAAATATAAAATTCGATGCAGCCGTTGCCGCCGCCGGAAGTAATGCGCGTGCATACATTTCAATGATTTATTTTTATTAATATAGGTAAATAGTCTCGTTGAATTAAAAAGTACATCATGTTTTATTGATAGAGTAAAGTATTAACCTTATTTGACACGCAGCTATTGAATGTTGAACAGATTGTTTTTCATTACGCCGTCTATTGCAGTTCAATTTAGTTCGTTAAAAGTTACTTTTATCAAAGATCTTCATTCAGTCGTAGATAACCTAGTGTCGAGACACTCCGTTCACCGGGATCCGAGACATTGGGCGTTGAGTGGCGGAACTGAACGTCGCGTCGCGTTGCGTTTGTCTTGTCACCAGAGCGGAGCAATTAACATAATTTGAATATATTCAGTCCTCCTATTGGAAATTGAACCCACAACCATTGCGTATATAGTCTTTGAATATTTTGTATTCTATGCAACTATTAAAGCCATTAATCTTTTATTTTACTAGCTTCTATCTGTCGATGTTTGTATGAAAATTTTCCAACGCTATTTTGTATTGTTCCGCTTTGTGTAGTCGGATTTGCTTGAAAATTGGCACACGTGACGAGATCAGATGATAATTCAATACTTTCCGACACTCCGATGATAAGTTTCCCAACGTAAACCTGTCCTTGCCAGAATGACCCGATTGAGACCCCTTTTAGTTCCTTTTTTAATTAAAATGCAGTTATTTATTTTTGTGCTAATATCCACTTGAATTGGAGATATAGGTACTCTGCTCTATTTTTTCAGTATTGGATATTGAAAAAGACATATTTAGAAAAGTTTAGAATTATTTTTTTTATTGATATTAAATATTCTTGATGGTGCGGCAAATGCAGATTTGCAGTGGCGAAGTGTAAAATTTTTGTAGAGGTTATCCGCCGTTTAAGATACAGATGTAATTGTAAAAAAATGTACATTCGCCCTGTATGATTCTATAAATATTCCTTTTAGTTTTACGTTGAAATTACCGATTTTTGTAGTGGTTTTGTTACATTATTAAATAATTATCATTTCATTAATGATTTATTTATTTATTTTAATTTACTATTGTTAAGTCACTGGGAATCGTGTTGCCTATATAGACACTGTAGCTTTGTTGTTATTTGTATACATAAGCGTCAAACTAACGATCCAGAGGAAAATTTTTTAATCATAAATAAGTACAAGAATAATGCAAAATAATAAAGAGAAAAAGACTGGGTTATGTTTTTAACGCATCTATTACGGTAGATTAATTGAAAATATATTAAAATATGTTTTCTGGTGGATATAACTTGAAACACATAATTGAACTATAGTAAAATTGACATTTTAACCTTTTTACTGTTTTAATGTGCTTAGTTTAACTTTGTTTTGATATAACAATCGAGGTTAAATCAATTAACTGGATTTGAGCCAAATCCGATAACCTTAATGTTAGCTAGGTATTACGATAATTATTGTTAAATTTCAACAATTTCTTACAATATAGATTATAGTTAGGTAAAACACACTTATTCTAAAGAAAGAAACATCTGCAAACGCGATTGGTTGTGGGTTCTATTCCCATTCGGAGGAATTATTATATATAAATTATTTTTATTTCCCTGCTCTGGTAAGACAAAGAGCGGCGTCAAACATGCAATATCACGAATTCTAGCAGAAAACGGAGAACGGATTGTAATGCCACTAAGTTCTCTGTGCCTATAAATCTATAAATCGGGAAGCTAAATAAAGAAATGAAACATATTATTAAATATTTATGAATTACTTGCCCTTAATACGGATGGAATGCAAGGATTGAATTAAAATGTATGAAAATTTTAAATTTACCAGCTTAATTTAACCTCGTGAGGTTAAATTGTAACATCAGTTTCTTAACAAAGAAACCCATTAATACGAATCAGAAATTATATAACATTATTTATTAACTTATAAACAAATTTATATCAAACTATCTAAGCGGGTTTAATTAGATTAGTATAATTAATTTATTATATTTGCACCTTAGTTCGGTCAGGTAACGTAATATACGCGTACCACCCGTAAATGAATTGATAAATCGAAAATATCAACTCGATATTCGACTTTTTTAAATATTTTTATTTTAATACCTTTCCACGTGAAATTTACTATATGCTTGAATAATTTATTTCACCTAGTAATAATTTATTTCAGCTAGTAATAAATAAAAGTATTCCTAATATTAATTAAAATTTAAAACATTCTTAGTCGAATTCGATTTATCGACTTATTAACGCCTGATACGGATATACCAGTAAGCATGGGTGAAAATAACATACTGTATATTGTATAGGCAAACCTACTTATTGTGTTTCTTAGGGTTATATATTTCATACAAAGCGAGTTAAGCCAAAGTTTATGTAATAAAAAATGACAAAATTTATATAGAACACTGCTCTTGTTTTTAGTTTATTAAGTTATCATAATTCCTAGACTGTTTTACATGCGTAGGTATATGATTTTCTTTATCGATAAAAAGTAAAGTCACACTAACGTTTATACATATCGTGATATAAAGAGGATTTATTGTGCTAATATTTATTTATCGACATTAGGTAACTGTGAGACATAAAAATAAAATGAAATAAGTGTTAATATCTGGATCTTGTAGGAACTTTAAATCAAAGAGAGATTAACGTCGACTGCGCTTACACGAATCCTCAAATATATTGGGCACATCGCTAGAAAAGAACACTCCATGGAGCGACTTTTTGTTCAGGGACAAGTAGAAAGCAAGTTGCTCACGCGCTCGATTGTCTATGCGTTAAATTAAATAGTCCAAACCACGCTAAAGCGAAACGCTAAAGACCGCAGCAGGTGGAGGCGCATTGCAAGAGCTGCTGCATCTAGTGAAAATGCATCATCATCAACCAAGGCAACACTCTGTCAACAGTGAACGACTAAGAAGAAGAAATGTTATTTATATATATTTTAAAAAGTAGAATACATATACTGCAATTTAATGACTTGCTCATCTTGAATCAATCACAAAGTGTTTTTTTTTTCTATTAATTTTGAAATTAAACAAGTTTTGCAATAAATAATTACGAATGCTGGAATGTTCTATAGATGATATATTATTTTGTAATAAAACCTCCTTAAGGTTATTTTTATTTTGTAGTAACACGGCTATATAGTTATTTGTTAACGATCAGTTACATATCTAAGAACTCATCGAGGTTGTTGTTTTTTTGTTTGCCACAAAACAATGTGTTTAAAGAGTATCCATATGAAAAGAAATTTCTTAGCATTCCGTGGATCCATGGTGTGTCCATCGTGTTGCAAAGAGAGTAGTTCGGGGCAGTGCCTGGGGCATGCGACGCAAGTGTAGGTTTAAGGGCCCCCTATGAAATGAGCATTAACGATTGCCTTCATTCGGGCCCCACTCTCTACCTAACCAAATTTAAAAGCGTACATGCTTCGTAATTGGATAATATTTCCATTTTAAATATGTTAAAGAGGAAAATAGCAGAAATATTTGTTATTATTTTATATGGACGTGAAGTTATAAGGACGTACTTAAATGCGCTTATTTAGATGTAAATGCGATGTTTTAAACCATTTTGGTAATTTATTAAATTCATTACCATAAATTACAATTCGAAAGATAACCATTTACAAAATTTCGAAAATTTCACCTTCACGCTTTTTCTCTGCATAGCAGTGACGGCAGAGGGAACCTGGTGTCAATATACTCCGTTCTCCACTTTCCGCCCTAATCCGCCGGAACGCCAAGCTATGTCTTGTCACCAGAGCCGAGAAATGAAAATAATTGAAATGTAATCATTCCCCTGAGTGGGAATCGAACCCAAAATCATCACTTATACAGTCAGACACTGCGCTACGACCGCCCCCATAGTTAAAAGAAATATTTAAAAATACATTGAGAGGGAGATTAATTACGTTAAAATTTTATTTAATATTAACATCAACATATTATACTTAATATATTATTGTTTTTTTTTAGGATTATCTTCGATTTCTGGTGACCTATCATCGTTTCATCTCGTTCAGTTTGTACTGTGTGGGATTCGTCTGGTTTGTTCTGTCACTGGTGAAACGATACTACATGCGTCAATTCAGCCTCTTCGCCTGGACCCACGTTGCTCTGCTCATTGTGGTGACTCAGAGCTATCTCATCATCCAGAATATATTTGAAGGTAAGATTGATGATTAGTGGTAGCTGGGTGGTCCAGCAATGGGCGTCGAAAGGCCGAGACGACTACGTTATAGCGAAGGATGGCTTAGGTATTATTATAATAATATGTGGAGCGAAAATTTTGTACTCGTCTGTAAGAGCAATATGCGGACTGTGGAAATTTGGCATAGTTAAAAGTGTTTTGTTTAGAAGAATTGCAAAATTGTATAAAATAATGAATTTAAATACATTTAATTAGAAATATAGATGATACGCACAAAACGTATCGTACCTTTGACATACACTTTTAAATTGAGTGTCATACACGTCGTTCACGGTAAGCGTATATATATATATTATTTTTAGGCGCTCTGTTAATTCTGGTTTTTGTTACATTTTTTACATATTTTAGACCGAATAGTCGAAATTTGAACAGTGTCCGATTTACCTATAATATTATTCGCTTAATAGTTTCATTAAATTATATGTGACCTTCTGAGTATACGGGTAAAAGAGTGAATGTAGCAATTACATAATATTGTAGGCCATTGCTTTTGCGAGGCTATTGGCGCTATTTGTATATAATTATGAAAGCTACAATGCGTGTGTCTGACAACAAAATATTTAAACAGTAGTACATCATAATCTATATATTCCAAATAATGTATAAAGTGACGTACACGTTACTAAGGCAACGCGTGTTATACGCATCAACTTATATATATTAATTTATACAAAGAATATAATATAAATATATATATATCATTAAAACGACTAATAGATAATTATTTAAAAATACATAAAATTGACTTTTACATGAAAATGGAACTAGAAAATTGAATTTGACTCACATTCACACAACTGACTTGAACTTACGATTTGCACTATGTAATATAGTTTAAATTATGTTGAAACAATTAACTGAGAAGATATTTGGTAGCTTATCGTTGTTGAGATGATAAAATTAGCTGGAAACGTGTGCGTTAAATATAAGGTCTTATACCGTCTCAACGCTACTCTTACAAGACACGTGTACCTCAACACATGTTACTTTAAAACAAGAATTCATTTAAATTTCGAACGTATTAAATTACACAATACAAACGAAAACAAAACAATATTTTCAATTTGTATTAAACTAAATCTTTCGTAATGTAACAGCTGTATCAGTCATAACCAATCATAAAAAAAACAGACAGGCACAACAATCATCAGTAAAACAAAAATTGTTTATTAATTTTTGTGTAACAACTCTTAACGTTTACTGTTAACATTATAGCGTGAACTCTAAACTTCCTCATTAAATAATCTGGTAACAATTTAAGTTTTACATCAAATCTGTCAAGCCGATGCAATAGCATTATGTATTAATATTTACAAGGAAAATCTATTTTTGTACAAATAAAATCTCAAGGACAAGCCTAACGGAATAAATACACATATATATACCTATATATATATGTCTATATATTTTGTAACCCACTACTATTCTACATTAACAGTTTAGAAATATTAGAAAATATTAGAAATATAAAAAAAGGTCTTAATTTATTTTTAACACATATGTGTATTTATATACTCTACATCTAATGGTATCTTCTGTTTTCTATTTTTCACCCATTAAAGGGCTTTTTCGTTTGAGTGGGGGAACCTAACGTCTCGTTTCGTTCAACTGTCATAAAAATAATTTATTTTATCCCCGCCAAATGGAGATCAAATCTGCTACCATAGTGTCAGACTTCCAGTCCGATTGCACGCATTGTGGCGTCTGTGTATAGAATTTTAATATGCAAGTAGATTTGAGTGTGATTCGAAAACGTTACAATTCCGCGGTTTATGGCCGTTATTTGTAAAGTAAACTAAATACACGGTCTAGTGAGATAACGCACCATTCGTATTTTACTTTTTATTATTTACGGCACACCACGTCAAGTACGGTGGGGTACTTGAGGTTCCGTTATGACATTCTGTTCTCAGCTTCCCGCATTTCGTGTTGAGAGGCGAAAGTCAACGCCGCGCCTTGTCTTACCAGAACAGGGAAATGAAATAATTTATTAGTCTAGTACGAGTGGAAACCGAACCCGCATCTATCGCGTTTCTAGTCAGACGCTGTCCAACTGCGCCACGGTTGACTCGTAATTTGAAGAATTTTTATGTTGGGTTAGAATTACGAAGGAATTTAAGAAGATAAAAAACGGTTATTATTTTAACCCGATTACGGCCCTACACTTTGAATTAATATACTCGTACAGTTTTTGTCTATCTTTATATATATTTTTTATTTATGTACTTGTATATATGTACGTACGTATTGGAGCTTAAATGCAGCATGCAAGTTATTCAGTAAAAAATGCAGTATTTTATAATGATTTAAAAAATGTAAAGTCACACCAATAGCAAATAAACCATTTAGCGTCAGTTACTATCTATAGATAATAATCTGACACGACGTCGCCGCTTGTACGTTGATTGTCAGGGACGGGAAGCCTCTCGACTCAACTGGGTCATATGGTAGGGCTGTCACAATTAGCTTCCTATTTATTTTCATTATCCATACTAATATATAAATGCTATAGTAACTATGTTTATCTGTCTGCCTGTGACGTCATCACGGTCAAACCGCTAAACCGTTTGTGTTAGTATTTTATATAGATATACTTGAGGGTTTTGGGATAAAAATATACAATTTGTTTTTAGTTTTTCCAAGAATTTCATTGTTTTAGAAAATTCTATTTTTCACTTTTTTTCACACAACAGGCAGAGCGAACCTAGTATCAAGACACTCCGTTTTCCACTTTCCACCCAAATTTGAGACATTGCATGTTGAGTGGCAAAACTCCACACTTTTTTTATGAGAACAGAGAAATGAAACCAATCGCGTTTTCAGTCAGATGCTTTCCCAGTGTGCCACGATGGCCTCAAGAATTAAACTTTTTGTACTGTACTAAAAACTTTGTACTGTCTTTTTTGAAGAATTTTTCAGGTAATAGCCAGCCCTATAAATAGATTGAAAGTTATTGGATATAGGATAAATCATTTTACCCACGCCAACCGTAGTTTCGGCCAAAATAACTTCACGATAAGACTAGGTGGTGTATACAGATATGCATACATAAAAATTTTATCTTAGTGTTTTTATGTACTTCAATTATTAGATTCGAAATGTGTAAATAAAACGAGATACTTAGTGACTTATAGACAAAATTCACAAATCCTAGAGCTATATGTATGTATATACTTTGACACAAAAAAATAATAAAACAATTGACTATAAGGAAAAATTGCTTTTGTTTTTTGCGTAACGTTAATTAAAACTTACAATTTTATTGCATTTGTAATGGAAACACAGAGCTAGTCATATGAGTACATATTTTTTGAATGATTGATTGATTGATGATGATTGAATGGTTGTTTATTTTACACGAAATAGCGCTTCAGCAGTTCTTTTAATATTTTATTTATACATAATCTGTTAGGTAATATTTTGTTAACAAGATTAATTTGTAGGTTTTTAAAAGTGTAGTAGCGCAGTAGAAAATAGTTTCTATTTAGGCAATGATTGTCGGTTGAAATCCTTATAATATTATAATAATTGTTGTATCAAGCTCCGCCCTTCACATTCCCTGTTGCGTGTTGTGTCGTGTAACTCATCGCCGCTCTTTGTCTTATTCATCAGATGTCTTATTCACCAGCGGAGAAATGAAAATAGTTTAAACATTTTTATTTCCCGTGATTGGGAATCGAACCTACAATCAGCCGCGTTCACAGTCAGACACTGTCCCAATAAGTCACGATAGCAGTCGTTTTTGTATTGTATCGACATACAATGGCAAAAATCGGCACGTCTGTAAAGTTTCAAGCAAACTGGACGACAAGAAGCGGGTCATAAAGTAACGTCAACTTATCAGATAAGATTGAAATGATTAATGGACGTATTTATTTAAAATATCAATATAGGAACATAAATACTGAATCGTCAACCATTGTAATATTCTCACACTGATAATAAGTCAATAGCCTATACTATATGTAATAACTTACATAGATTAGACTTCAATTTGTTGTACGCTATTAACCTGATTTATTTAACCTTACGTTAATAGTGTTTAAATATTTAGATTTTTTTTTAATTCTATGATTTCATATTCACACTTTTTCGGGAACCTAGTGTCAAAACACTTCATTCTCCACTTTCCGCCCGAAACCGACAGATTGCCTTTTGAGTTGCCAACACAACGCCAGTCGCCAGAGCGGAGAAATGAAAATAATTATAAAATAATTATTCCCCTTAGTGGGCATCGACTATCGCGAATACAGTCGGGCGCTGTCATACTGCTCCACGGTAGCCTTAAACCGATGATTTTTTAGCCTCATTATTACGAGGTAACCAAAGAGGTATGTGTGTTAAATTAGTCGCTACTAATCTAATTTGAAATTACTTTATACGGATTTATGGGATGGATCCTATTCAGCTTATTACAAAAACAAGTGTTCCCGTTGACAAGGAAACAATGCGTTATCTTAGCAAAGTGTATGTGGCTCTTTATATAAACGTGTATATGTCAAACTCATGGTAGTGTTTGAATACTAAAATTTATTTTATTAATAAATTGTATTTTTTATGCATTATTATAAAAAATATATTAGCATTCTGCATTCTTTTATATAAACTAGAACTGTGCCAAATTTCGCAAAAAAAAGCGGTAGGAGATAAGATGATGGAGACGGAGGAGTATAAAATTAAGCACAGATAAAATTCGTATGGCCAAAAATCTAGTGTGTTTTAATTAAAGAATTAGTAATACATTAAATTAGTACGCCCACTGTGATTTCTTTCACGTACATTCTTGTATAAATCGACACACGTCGCAGTGTGTATTTTACGTGTAAACGGATAAATTACAACTAGTATTATTACTAGTAGAATTAAATAAGTGTTTAATATTACATTTTTACTTCATGGTATATAATACCATTTCTACGCCCGTTAATACAAAGTAATACTTTGACAATAACGTGTTTGGTCGTAGTATGTCATTATTTCATATACAATAGACCATTGGCTGCAATTTTGTCGTATAAATTAATCTAACAGCGGCAGCCATTTAGTACGACCTATAAATAACACATATTCGCATCGCTACTATTATTTTTAATTTTTAACACGATTTTATTGACTTATTATTAAGGCCAACGTGGCGCAATGTGGGACGGCGTTTGCCTGATAACGCGGTTGGTTGTGGGTTCGATTCCCTCTCGGAGAAATGATAATATCTCCGCTTTGGTATCTAAGACAAAGCGTGTTGTATAATTCCTCCATTTAAAGAGCAATGTCACGATTTTGGGCAGAAACGAGGTGTCTTGCTACTAGTTTCTCTCTGACTACCCTGGTATGCGGGAAAGAACATGATGATGGTTTTTTTATTGATTTAACTTGTATTTATCTATCTATCATATAATAATCTATGTAATTATTACATTTTTTTGCGGTCCGATTTGGTTGGTAATTTGCACACTTGTCTGGATGTCTGATGAAAAGATAATTAAATTTTTCATATACCTAATAATCCTGATATCCTGATATGCCAGGATGATCAGGATAAGGATATTAAAATTTTTATCGTGGTTATTTTAGTTTGTTTTATAAATGCAAAAATATTTCAATGTTATGAATGCTAATGAATCACAGAAGTTCTGACCTTAGTAACATATATTATGCAAAACATCGACTTTGTTGCTCTAGAGATGTACATTCAATTCGTGTTAAAGGTAAATTTTTTTTATTTTTTTTGTACTTAATTTTTTGTATAGGTATGCTTATCCTTTCATGGCTGCTATATATGCTTATTGTCTTTTTTTGTAATGTGTTTTTTAACTATTGCGATATAATAAGTTCTTTAATTTTCACGATTATTACACATTTTGAAGTGAAACTATTTTTAGCCGTATCGCGTATAATATTGGTATTCGAAAATACATTTTAGAACCTGACGTTTGGCAGTTTCTTAGTTGCCTCGCGTACTGCCCTGGATTCTTGCAGACAGAGTTCGACAAATTCAATGCAACGTTTTGCATATTTAACTTAAAAAATATTTATTGTACAAATATGAATATTCAAAGGAATATTCGTAAGTAAGGAGTCAATCTTAAATTATCGTTTCCAATCAGACTACGGCTTTTTAAAGTCAGTAAAAAAATGTATAGCAATTAAAAAATAAAGCAATTAGCAAGTATCCTAGATTAGGCTACTTTCTGTGAATGTAAATTGTGAATTTTGCCGAAATTACAATTTATAACTTGTATGTAATATTTCTCGCATATTCAAGCGATGATGAAGCATTTTAAATTGGAGCGTCCGTAGTTACATTATATTTTATACACGTTGCTTCATAAACAATAAGCTATTCTTAGACGAGTTCTGATTTTCTCTTCTGTGTATTCCTATTGTATTATCAATGAAGTTGTCATCATTTTGCTATAAGAATTTACTACGGTATAAATTTCATATAAATATAGTTTTGTTTTCTTTTTAATATTTTTCAAAGTGACTCAGGATAAGAAAATAATCTTACAAACCGTGTAAGCGTTTGAACGTATTTTTAGAAAGTGTATTACAATTTGAACGCTGCGGGATTTGAAGTCGCGCCTCTTGGAAACCGTCCAAGCGCTCTCTCTGACCGCTAAGCCATGCGTTCTTCATCCAGCTGCGTCGAAATTCTTATACGCTTATTACAACTTATCCATCCAATATTCAAATATATTCCAAATTTATTCCGGACCAAAGTCGAATAATTCGGCTGAATAGAAATAGTGAAAAACATACCGAATACGCCGAAAATCGAATACGAATATTGGGCGCATCTCTAATTGTACTAAGAACAATTGTATGACAAGACAATGCTACTTATCAAATATTTAAATATATTTTAAAGTTTTATTTACACACTTGTATGAGAAATATATTGTAATAATATATTATTTGTCAATATCAATCATCAGAAAAATCCCGCTACGTTCCACTTGTATTCGTTTTCTAAAAATGTTCTTCTTGTATATAACTCTTCTGTTTTTTTCGCGAAAATAATTACACGGCGTATTAAAAAAGAGACTATTGGATCATTTTATCATTTGAAAACGCAATATTTTATTATCATAATATTGGTATATTTTAACTTACTAACTTACTTATCTACTCAGAACACTACAATGATAACCGATCTACAAAGAAACCCCCCGATACATTATATGTAGCTAATTTTGTCTTAAGTTTTTCGTAATGATTTAAAAATATTTTATTTTATAACATTTTAAAGTGTTATTCACACTCTTTGCGCGCACTTTTGGCGCGGGTTTGAATCCCGCTGCGTTCAAATCATTATGCGTTTTCTAAATATGTTTTTTAAAAATATTTTAATTTAGTTCATATTACATAAAAAAAATTATTATGTTAAAGCCAGACTCTTGATTCACTGCGTCACTATGGCTTTATATTATTTGAATATAGATCTAGCACGATATATTATTTGTACTCTATTAGACACTAATAGCAGACGCATTCGAGAGAATTTTATTCATCTGTCAATAACTACACACTATAGACTTTTGATGTGGACCCTCTAGTTGTTTTTTGTTCATGGATGGTTATAATAGCATAAATGGCTGGACGTATTCATTTAATCTCAATTACATATGTTGTAGCAATTTACAACTTTAATATTGATTTACAAACATTTACTTTGTTTTTCGTAAAACTAAAGACATTGTACAATTTTAGTTATGTGATTGTTTTTTAAACTATAAAACTGAACTTGCTGTATCTAAATGCATAAATTAGTAAAAATAGTAAAAAAAAGTAGATACTGGTGGTAAGCATTCATCCAGACATACGTTGCTTGATAACATTGACTTAATATTAGTTTATAGATATCTTCTATACATATAATAAAAATGTAACTGATCGCTGTCTGTTGTACATGGATGATAAAGGAATTAAAATATTTATTGGGGGGCATTTATTAATATAATAGAACCCAAAACAGTGATATTTAATTTTCATTCTTCTGTTTGTCTGTGCGTTTGTGTGCGCTAATATAAACAACGGCTTGACCGATTTAAATCACGATTCGATGAATTAATCAGAATTAAACCTGCTATATCTGCTCTATCGCAGGATATGCATAAACTTGAAATGTACATACAAATACAAGTGTAACATATAGCGGTGGTAAATATTAATTCGGACATTACCCTTGATTAGATTTAAGTAATTTCATTTTTATACGCTTTAAGTTACATTTGTCTGGCAAAATAATTTGAATTTAAATTTATTAAAATAACAGACGGTTGTGAAACTGTATTGTATGTTAATTGTTTATAATTTTATGTGAACTCGTCGTACGCTAGTGTCAAATTTTCACTTAAATTACGAATTTTAATTTAATTGTTATTAATATAAAAACTTGTCGTTTTTTTTTCTTTTACATATGTTTTGTGTATACGATTTTTTCTATTTTGATATTTTAAAGTTTCTTATGCAATGATTTTTTCAAATAGATATTTCTTCGATGTACTTACTCTACAAATACTTATCTTTTTATTTTATCATTATCTTAATGTGAAAAGGAAAATATGTAATCTTTACGACAATTGTACGGACGGACGAGGAGGAGAAGAATTGTGGACTTACTTAAAGTACACGAAGGAAACCATTTATGTTACAAAAATCCATTAAATATACATTAAATTAATAAAATAAATATTGAGTGTATATATATATAGATATTCTAGAGCGGCGCAGTTGATTGTAAGCACGACTCGTTGTGCTTTCAGTTCGGGGAACTGATTATATACTTAAATCTTATTTTTCTGCTCTGATATAAAACGAAGCACGGCGTTGAGTTTCCCCACTCAACAGACATTTATTTCGGTATTTGCAGAAAGTAAAGAACGGACTGCCTTGACATTAGGTTCTAATACTGCTGTCTACACTGCTATGCGTGTGCCTGAAAATCAATTACGCACATTATTACACGTATTTGGCGAACACTTTTTACGTTAATGGGTGTAGACATTAATATGTACTAGACTAGATAATACTAGACTAGATAATGTATCGTTTTAAAGTTTAAACCGCATACAATATACGTAACTCTTTTTGCATTTATTTTTATTTGCATTTTAATGCACACTTTTATTCATATTAATAGATTTGATAAAAATATAAACAAAATGGAGAATAATCATGCATATGTCTAATTTAAATATTTGTTTTCTTTTTTTCAGGTCTAATCTGGTTCATAGTACCGGTGTCTATGATCATTTGCAACGATGTAATGGCCTATGTCTTCGGTTTCTTCTTTGGCAAGACACCACTTATTAAACTCAGCCCCAAGAAGACCTGGGAAGGATTCATTGGCGGTGGGGTCTCGACTGTCGTTTTTGGCCTTGTGGTATGTAATAACTTTAGTTAACCTGTTCTCTTTCAAGCTTTTTGACAGTTATAAACAGTCTTATCTCTAGACTGCGTATTATTGTGCTGTACGTATTTTTTTACGAATAAATTGTGCCCGAAGATGTCATAGCCGTCGACAGTCTATTGTCAACTTTTAAATTAATATTACAATTACGTAATTAAACTCAACTCTACTATTCTGATAATAATTACGTATGGACATTTGTTGGGTTTATGATAGCTCATTATATATATGATTGGTATGATGTAAGTGATAAATAAACTCAGCTTTTATTTTTGTAGTTTTCATGAAAAAAAAATAACTAAATGGAGTGGTTGGTGGTGGATACTGTATATTTAGAACACGTATAAAAATTGGAACGCAACGGGATTTGAACTAGCGCCTCTTGGAAACCGTCCAAGCGCTCTGACCGCTAGGCAATGCGTTCTACATCCGGCTGCGTCAAAATTCTTATACTCTAATTATCAATTTTTATACGTTTTCTAAATGTATGTTTTTCAATTTCCTAAGTGTGTGAATAACACTTTAAATTTTTATTAAGTTTGTAAAGTTTACTGTAAAGTATTGTAGTTTTGATTGTCACATAATTATATTGAAGTAGTACCTACTAGTAGTACATTGTTATATTTTTTGCCATAACATTCCCTTTAGCTTTTAGCGTACAGGTTTTTGCTTTATAATCAAGGCATATAAAATGGACGTTGTTCAAAAATTGCAGTATCAAATCCCGCTACGTCCATATTTGTATAGGGCATTTTAATAAAAAAAACTCATAATTTATTTCCTTCCAGCTTGCCTACATGATGTCTCAGTATCCATACCTGGTGTGTCCCATCGAGTATTCGGAGTCGTTAGGACGCATGACAATGGACTGCGAGCCGTCTTCTCTATTCCGCCTGCAAGAGTACAATCCGCCGCAATTCTTGCATTCCGTCATGAAAGTTGTAAGTTTTTGTTTGCATTTTTTTTTACAATAGCACAGCATCAGACTGTTTAAGCGTTGGATGCGGGTTCGATCCCCACTCAAGTGAATGATTTTATTTTTTTTTCTTATTTCAAAATCCACACTTATGCTCTGGTAAGACGAAGCGCGGCTTTGAGTTCTCCCACTCAGCATCGATTTTGGCGAAAATAATGGATAATGGTTTTTCAACATAATATTTTGAATTTTGTACATTCAATATTCTATCTAATGAGTGTGTTCAGTAAGTACTATGTACGTTATATACTACGCTAAACAATTTATGATATTACGAAAGATGTTATTTCGTAACACAAATCTAAATGTTTTTATAATCAAAATTAAATTGTGTCAACGTCAATCAGTCAACGTCATTTCAACAATTAATTAAAAAATTCAAATCTTTTCTTCAACAAATTAGTTTTTTTTTTTAAATTACGTCCAAATTCTTCTCTTTCTAAACAATATTTTTTTCATTCAGAGATTCAAACCCGCTACGAGCCCACCTACGTTCAAATTATTATACGTTTTCAAAAACTGTTTTTTAAATGCTAAGTGTGTGACTAACACTAACATTGTTACATTGTTGAAATATCTTCTAGTCTTAGTTTTTTTTTTAATAATTTATGTGGCTTTTTCAGTTCGGTCGCGATAAATTGATTATGTACCCGTTCATGATTCACTCGTTGGCACTCAGCATCTTCAGCTCTGTTATTGGACCGTTTGGAGGGTTCTTTGCGTCTGGATTTAAGCGCGCTTTCAAGATTAAGGTTTGTTTTCTTACTATTTTTAATAGAATTGGTTGTTGATTTATATGAAATATATAGTTTTACTTCTTATCAGAACTATATGAATCATTTACATTGAAAACTTAATACTGGGAGCTTTAATTTTTTTTTCCAACGATATATCGGAATAGATACAATAAAAATAGTAAAAATATATTTTGCATACATCTTTGGTCTTTGGCATGATGGTCGTGGGTTCGATCTCTCCTTTCGGATGAATGATTATAGTTTTACAAAAAATATTATTTACAGTTTTTTGAAAGCATAAAATATATAGCATAGACGTATTAAAAAATAAAAATAAATTGAAGTTTTAAAAAACGATTTGAAACTTCACCATGAGTTTGACGAATAACAAATTGAATTTAGAATTAAAAATCATGAACTTCAATTTACATATTAAATTTGTAGTCGAAAAGCAATGTTTAGTATAATTTACAAATATAACATTTTTTTCTTGTTCCTAGGACTTCGGCGACGTGATCCCCGGACACGGCGGGATCATGGACCGCTTCGACTGCCAGTTCCTGATGGCCACCTTCGTCAACGTCTACATCACCAGCTTCATACGCACCGCCACTCCGCAGAAGCTGTTGCAACAGGTATCACCTTTATTCGAATAGACTTTTGCAAGCACTTTTAAATAAAGCTATCCCCGGCTCGGTACAATTAAAGTTACAATTTTATTATTCAATACAATTAACCATTATAACTTATGGTTTAGCGCTAGCGACGGTTTTCCAGAGGCGCGGGTTCGATATACGCTGCGTAATTTTTTTTATACATTTTCATAAAATATGTTGTAATATCTTAAGTGTGTAAACAACACTTTGAACATATTAAAAGTGATGTACTACATTATATTTAAAATACATTAGTTGGCTGAAATTATTTAGGTACTACGCCATATGTAATTTCTTTAATGTAAGCATTTGGTATATTTTAGTATAAACTTATTAACATAAGTTCTCTTCAAGTTCATATAGGTAACTGATATTTTTTTATGATGGTTTTATATCTCTCTAAAATTATCATATTAAATACATTATTTTTATTTTATATATTATAATATTATATTTTAATGACAGGTGTACAATTTGAAACTGGAACAACAACTGCAACTTTTCTACGCATTGAAAGAGTCTCTGGAGAACAGGAATATTCTCAATACAGTACCCTAAATTTCACATGAAAACGATGACATTGACATAAACTTGACAGATAACGTGAATGTAGTGTCACACTCAGAATATGCAATGGAGTTTAAATATACAGCCATAACGTAATTTTTTTGAATATACTTTATGTTAATTATTGAAGATAAATAGAAATATTTAGTATAAATAAATTGTGTACCCACCGAATACATAAATATATATATTATAATACTTTTAGTGTGACACTACACTAACGGTAAGGTGTGACATATCCTAACACTGTTCATTGAACGGTACATTCTAGTCTCTTTTTGTGTACTCATTACAATCCATCATTAAATACATTTACATAGATTTACTCTATATGCGAAAATTAATATAATAGTATTTTTCTTAGTTTTGATTTTTATTTTATTGATTGTTTCATAAACTCTATAGATAAAATTATTATAATACTATTGAAATATTCTTTACTTGCAAGCATTATATTTTATATACGCTTCTTATAAATCAGCAAAAAACATTCTTTAAATATTTAAACTTATATTTTAAAACATTATTTGCACTATAATTTTAGTTATAATATCGCTGTATATTTTCGCCTATACTATGTTAATGTCAAATTTAGTATTCATTCATTGGATTAAAACAGGGAAAATGCATTTCTTTCTATCATTTAGACTGAAAATCTACTGCTTTAGTGTGTGCTAAATGTTTTGATTTTACATAAATATTTTTCTATGTCATTTTCTCTTAGAACTTTGTTTCTAACACGTTCGTGTTCACTCATTTATTTTTGTTTCGTTCGTATTTGTTAGATTTATATATATTACTGTTTAGGTAATTTTATATACTTGCTTTGGTATACGGGTTGAGAAGTATGTTCTTTTAACTAATAATACTAATAGTATCCAGCATTAAGAAAATATAATATCAAAATATAGGTGTTACTGAATAATCAATATTAGTGAAAAAATTACGCATCTTGATAATTTTAATATGAGCTAAATTTACTCAAAATTTAGCTCATATGATGCTTAAGTATATATAGTGTTACAGTACGCGATGTAACCTCATTTGAATATAGTTTTATGATTAAATATAAATTAATGTAATTTTTATTTTGTTTCCCTCACTTTCATATTTTTGTTAAATATTTGATTAAATAGCAAATCTTTTTTAGGTAATTATTTTAAAACAATGCATATTATTATGTGTTAATAATTTAAAAAAATCCTTTCAAACTGTTTAGAGGTATAAAATGATTCTTCAATGATATTGCTCCATGAAGGAGTATTGGTATAATAATACTGATTTACTTACTTAATTTTAAATATCTACAACTTATTTATAATGAACTCTGGAATAATTTCCTTAAATTTTCTTTTGACGCCATTATGGTGCAGTTCTTCTCGTTTGAGCATTTGCATTCAAAATGTAATTGTTACCCCATTCACTAGACATAAAGACAATTTTGAAATTAAATAGCATAAAAAAAGAACATTTATATATTTTAAATATATCTTTTTACATAAATAAACAGAAATATAAATTGAAGTTTCACTAATATACCTTTTAATAGTTTGTTTTTATTTAAATACATGTTCGTAAGTTTATTAAGTTGTTGTGATTTATTTATGTGATTTTACATTACGTTTTGTTGATTTTTGCTTGATTCTACAATTAAGTTAGATAATATAATATAATCTATATAGACCAGGGGTCAGAAACCTTTTTTAGCATCGGGCCCATCCAAATTTTGAAACATTTTGGCGGGTCAAAATCACACTTATTCGTATTTAAAAAGTAACTGGAGACCATCTGTAATATTATACATAATAAACGTTTGAGTGAAAATGATTAAGTGCACCTTTGCTAACCCCTGATGATTTTACCTATGAAAAATTTTGACTCTTAGATCTAAATATTAAAATCCTTTGTTTTTAATTGGCTTAATTGTTATTCCTATATTATATTCGTCCTCATACAGTGTATTAAGAGATATTTCGTGTTTATAAAAAAATATATACTTACATTGATACAAATATATAGATTTCATATAAGTATTTTACATTATGTACCTTGCTTACTCAAAAGTATTCCAAGGACCAAATCCTTTTTGTTTATCGATTGTTATTCAGTTAATAGCTTATTTGCAGAATGCAAAATTTTAAGTTGAAGCATGCGAAAGATTTATTTGTCGTTAACTTGAAGTTAGTCGATATTTGTTAGACAAAGCACTAGCGGAGTGGAATGATTATTTATGATTTTGTTTTTCTATTATTGTGTTCTTTTTTAATATTTATATAATTTAATAGTTCTATTTTTGTCGGTGGAATTAATCCGTGGATAGTTATAGCATTTTTTGGAGTAATTATTACAAGATATATAATGTTCAACATGTTATTGCAATTTACTCATCGATTCAAATACCGGTGTGTCCTAAATTTTATCTATTAAACTATATTTTTACGCTAACTTTACTTTTAAATTTGGAATTACTTTTAAATAAAAATATTTAATCGAATAAAAATATATTTTAAATAATTATTACATTCCTCTAGAGCGTTTAAACTATATGTCGTGTTAGTATTTAAATTGATGTTCTATAGCGTAGTGGTGGAACGACGAGTGCTAAATTTTTAAGATAAATAATAAATAAAAATATTTGTTTTGCTATGAAGGGGATGTTGCCATAATTAATAATATGCACTACAGATTCAAAATATTCTGGTTTTTACACTCTTGTCTGGCAGCACTTGAGAAAATAAATTACTTATAAACCTATTTAGATTATAATAAAAAAATATTCATAATATATGTGTTAATTAAAAGGTAGCTTATATTCAATTTACACCTTTTTTGGTCACAAATGTACAATTAATATTATATTATAGAGATCTGATATGTTGTCATAAAACATTTTTCGATTAATAAAAATAACATTGTACGATTTGTCAATACTAATGATTGATTATCTGTAGCTCAAAAAGGAGGGATATTCTAAATATTTTTAAACACAATATTCTTTTTGTATCTGTATTGCAATGACATATAACTTAAATATTTTTTTAGCAAAATGAATTTTGAATTAAAATCGAAGAATGTTTTTTGATATTTCAAATTTCAATCTATCTGTACCGTAGTGGTAGATACGTGTCTAATTAATAGATTAATTTATTGTGAATTATTGTATTGTAATAAATGAATAAATAAATAATTGCTGACTTATTTGTTTTATTTACCTAATTAGACGTGATATGAACATTTAATAAATGAAAATAATTACATTTATTTGATTAATCAATGTTTATGGTTTATTACATTTTTCGGTTTCACGCTTCAGCTTTACGCTTTAGCCTAGCAGTGTAGAACGTAGTTTAAGAACCTAGTGACTTTTAGACTAATAGTTATTATTTATTAAGAATTATTACACTAAATGCCTGTGTAAGTTTTTTTTTAATATGAGTACGTTACTTATATTAGTTGTTAGCATCTTTGTAGAGAGATTTGAAGTTGTAATAAGCGTATAAGAATTTCAAGGTAGCTGGATGAAGAACGCATTGCTTAGCAGTCAGAGTGGTTGAACGGTTTTCACAAGGCGGCGGGTTCAAATCCCGCGTCTTTTTCAATTTCCTTAGTGTGCGAATAACACTTTAAAAAATGTATAAAAAAGGATTCTGTGTATTTGTTTCGCTATCCTTTTCTGCAACCTTTTTGTTCTTCTGCAATGACTTTATTGTGTGCTAAATTAATAAAAACAATTTTTGTGTGAGTTGATGAATGAAAGTAGTTTGTATAGTGATTTAGCTGTGGGTATAGTTTATATCATTTATCTGTTGGTTTATTGTTTCACTATCTGCGGAGGGATATTCAGTTGTTACGATGGATGACGCGTACTTGATCTGCTAAACGTTGTTCAGAGATAAAAATATAAATATTAATTAATTGTGCCTAGAGTGTTGGGCGATATTCAGTGAGGTCTGTTTCGCATTTTGTGACTGTAGTAGCAGCGGAGAAAGTGTTGGTTGATTTGATCATTCCCTTTCACCTGCTGCCTTTGTTTGCCAGCTAGAGTGGTTGCAGGACGCATTCCCTGTAAAACACTTCTTGCTGTTTTATATGGAGTGTCTGGTGAAGCTGTGTTTGTTGTATTGGCTGTTGCATCTTATTATATATTTTTATTATGAATATTATTATTACTATGTATCTCACGAAAAAGTTCTCAAGTTCAAAAGTACCCGGTCTTTTGGAAGGGTTGCGTGGGGGCAGGAACAGGTTCAACACGTAGAGACCCTTTAGATAAAGAAATGTATTTTACTGGGATGCATCAGCCGGGATCCATATCTGAGTAATTTCCCAGAGATTGTCACCGGCTAATGCGTAGGAGCTATGAATAATATGGGACTAGTGTTCCTGGACTGTAGAATGAATTTTGGATGAGTACTGGGCTATTGTATGCGACTGCAAACGTTCGCCTTTTCAGTCTCAGGTTGAGTGGTGGGCGAACGATGGGTCCCCTTAAAGCGGCGTAATGCCTTCGTCGCACTTTCAGTGTGGCTAAGAGTGCCTGAGTGGCTAAGAGTACCTAAGAGGTTTCACCATGACGAGAACGCTTGTGAGCGGGTTGCCCCGTTATTACGCACTTGCCAATAAAGGTAAGCCAGAGAAGGGGATAATGTCAATTGTCAACTGTTAACTGTCTCAGGTCCGTCGGGTCGCCACTGCCCAAAAGCTCGTCACAAGCTGCCCTGCGGGAATTATTATTGTTAATGTTTTCTTCTTATATAATAAATTTGTTAGGAAAAATGTCAGCCTTCTTAGACAGTCTCCTTGAAACAAGCTGTGCATTCTCAATATTGCGACCAATACCATGAAACGGATACACGGATGAGCCACGTTTGATAGAACAAAGTTTATTTTTACCATTCACTTATTTCCGTATAGTGTACGCTTATTGCAAGCTGAGGTCAAGAAACAATAGGAATATATAATAGTGACTAAGGTCAAATAAGATTTTCGAATATCGATTGAATCTATCTTTATTAGGTACTCACAAATAAATCGGTAACGATAAAACGCTTTTTTTAGATTTTATAAATTCCATTTTTAGAATGATTTACTTATATATTGAAATGAAGTAACAAATATACTATTAAAAATAATTTAAAAAATTACATCTTTACGTTTTTTCCCGCATGCAAGGTAGGCAGAGAGAAGCTAGTGTCATGACACTCCGTTCTCTACATCTTATAGTGTAAAAGAATTGTGTTCTAAAAAAAAGTAACGCATTTATATAAACATTTTAGAAAGTATTTGAAATTAAAGGCGTTATTTTTTTTGCCATTGCAGTTAGGCTAGGCGTAGTGGGATAGCATATCACTATAAACGCGATGGTTTGAAGAAACCTAGGTATGATCCCCACTAGGGGAAACGACTACATTTAAATTATTTTCATTTCCTCGTTCTCGTAGGCATTCGGGTGAGTGTCTTGACACTACGTTCTCTCAAACTACCTTGCTATGCGGGAAAAATCGTGAAGCTATAATTTGTTTTTATTGTTTTTCATAATATTTTTTTTTACTTCATTTCAATATATAAGTAAATCATTCTGAAAGAGAATTTCTAAAATCTAAAAATAATCGTTTATATTCTACGATATGAGTCGGATGGTAGTTCCGGCAGTCTAATTCTTGAATGCAAACGTACTGCCGTACACGCGTTCCCACGCAGTTTACATAAGTATTGTCTGTGCACATATTTTGAAACGGCACGACAAATTATATTAATATATAAATCCGTACAAATATTATAAACGCGAAAGTAAGTCTGTACGTCTGTGACGTCATCACGTCCAAATCGCTAAACCGATTGTGATGAAATTTTATATAGAGGTACTTGAGGTACTAGTGTTTCAATTAATTTCTTTGAT
Organism: Podotricha telesiphe; assembly: GCA_038994665.1. NCBI lineage: Eukaryota > Metazoa > Arthropoda > Insecta > Lepidoptera > Nymphalidae > Podotricha > Podotricha telesiphe. The sequence goes on along the minus strand of JAOYRR010000230.1, from coordinate 104,923 downwards.
TTACTAAAAGGCCGCCGAAAATATGTAACAGATATAGTTCAGGCGGACGAAGTTCAGGGTTGCTAGTATTATTAACGAGGCTACTAGAGTTACTAAATAGATAATTCTTACAATCACATATTTATTAAAAAACTTCTCTCTGCTATTACACTACGGTATGATAACAAATTCTGTGAGCATTCACCTTCATTTTAATTCTTGACTTTTCTTTTTTAATTATTTATAATTAAATATCAAATTTATTCTATACTTATATAATGTAACAATATAAAGTTAGCGTAACTTACGCAAGTTATTGAAACATTAGTTCAACTTATTTATCTGTGTCTAATTTTAAATGCCAAACAAATGCTGCTGACAAGAGGTTGTGAATGACGAGACATTTAACGCTTCTAAGTATTAAGTAAATACATAATTTTAAACTATATTAAAATTTCGTATTCAAGTATGAATGAATACAACTTAAACCCATATATTTGGGATTAAATAATCGCTCTAGGTAATTGGAAGATATCGTATTTTTTATATAAATAAAAAAATAGTGTTTTTTTTGTTATTGTTAGACACTACGATTCGTACTCATTCTTTTCTAACATTTTCGGTACTTAAAACTAGGCTTATAAAGCTCATAGAGAGCTTTATGTTTCTATGTATACCCTAAAGAGAGTTAAATATTTAACTTTATTGGTAGTATGCTTCAAATCGGTGTATAGTCGTGATTAGATAATTTAAAATACTTTTTAATAAATACTGAGTATATTATAACTTTTCCAGATTCATGTTTTTTTGCGCATAGCTAGGCAGGTGACCCAGTGACAAAACACTCCGTACTTCACTTTCCGCCCGAACCCGTGACATAGTGAGATAAGTGGCGGAACTCAACGCCACGCTTTGTCTTAACTATACGAAAAGAACGGAGAAATGGAAACATTTTAAATATAGACATTCCCCCTAGTGGAACTATGACATCAAATATGACATTTAAAAATGTAATTTTAAATATATAGTAGTGTGTAATGGAAACGTTTTAAATGCACGAGTATTACAAAGATGATACATTTATTATTCGCACCGCGTCAATACGACTGCGATCTGAATAAAAAGGGAAAGCCATTTAACTCCTTTTATAGACTATGCTATTAGAACATCTGAGGAAATCCAACTAAACCGCATTTATAAATAAAAAGTGACATTATTATAATAATAACCGAGTTGTTTTATTTTTTTTTTGTAAAAGCCTTGTCCTTTAATTTTTAAATAAAACTAATTGAACTGGATTGATTAATATCATAACATAAAAAATACATTAGTATAATTAAATCTATCTGTGGCCACGGACTATTGTAAAGTGTTTAATAAGTCTGATTTTTAAAAATTTTCGTATGTGTAAGCGATTATGAAAGTGTTTGAGAAGCTAGTAGAACTATATATTAATCTGATGTTTCATGTTTGTTTGAATATAGAGCTTATTTAATAGTAATATTTATCGCTACATTAGATTAACGAGGCGAAGCTATTTAAATGTACTTACTTTTGTCCTAATAGATTTTGAATGTATTGTATGATGTGTTAAATCTATGCGATAACGACATTGTTTACTGATTAAGTAATATACAGAAAAAATCATATTATATGTCACACCTTGAACTTTTTTTGAATACAAATATCCACAATAGTGGTAGCCACAATTACAGATTCAATTTTTTAATGTCATAATTTTTTTCAGTTTCACGCTTTTTCTGCATAATATAATAAGCATATAAAAAAATGTCTTGGCAGTCGGTTACAATTTCTTGTCTTACAAGAGTATAGAGGGACATAAAAACCATTTGAATACATAATTCCTGTAATTCGCGATCGAACTGACAGGTTCACAGTCTGGCGGTGTCCCGTTGCGCTATGATGATCTCAAAAAAATATATACCATATTGAAAAAGACATATTTAGAAAACGTTGAAAACCGTTCAAGAAGAAATAAGAGACGCGAGTTCGAATCCCGCTGCGTACAAATTTTTATACGTTTTCTAAATATGTCTTTTTCAATTTCCTTAGTGTGCGAATAACACTTTATAAAATGTTTAAAGAAATAAAAAAAAATCATATTTTTTTAAAAACGCAGGAGGCATAAAACATCTATAGTTAAATAATAAACACGCCCGGATATTGTACTACAGATGTAAATTTAAGATAATGTCGCTCAAAACCTTGACATTGATCAGATGATACAGAAAATATTTTAAATTTTTAATATATATACAATAATAAAAAAATATATATAAATACCACGTTAATTTTGTATGACATTGAAATGTCATTGAATATTGAATCATATGTTAGTTAATATATGAAACAAATTCGGTTAATCATGACTGAAGTGCTCTCTCGCATGCATTTAAAGAACTCATTCCGAGTTACATCAAAAGGCAGCTTTTAAAGAATTCCAAAGAATGTTTTAATAAGATATTAAATTATAAAAATTGTAGGGATTCTAAAGAGTTATTATATGCATATCTGTCTAATACTAGTCAAATAGTCTATTAACACGAGACGACGAACCGACGACCTTGCTTTTTACGTAACGTTACTTTTGTCGAGATGAGCAAATGTGATAACTGACCGCCAAAACTTGATTTGTTTCTCATTCATTTCTAAATCCTTTTACTATCTCGTGTATAGAAAACAGGACTTCTATGTCTAACTTGTCTTATAGAAACAGGTATGGAAAGAATGCTTGTAACTTTTGATTTAAAAAAATAATTGAATATTTTCAATAGAAACTGACAACTATTAATTATATATTTATTGAAATTACTTACAAATATTATAATTGAAACCTGTGTTAGAGCTATGCTTATTTTCACTTTCTACCTTCGAAAAAATAGATCTTTAGAATAGATCTTTAATATTTTTAAAATCCTAAGTACGTATATATAACAGTTTTAATATTAAATATGCACGCATAGGTACAAACATGGCTGGCTATTTTTTCAAAAAGTTAAGTTTATTATTTTGTGTTAAAATATTTCGTATTATTTTTCCTTCATAGTTAGCCCTGGAGTCTATTCTGAAAACAACATTTAATAAAGGTCTGATATAATTGACGAGAAAAGATAGATATTCAGCAATCCCCAGAATGATAGGATTTTTGAATAGGCATATAATTATTAGGACTCAAATTAGAGGTTCTCAAACTTATTTTATCTAAAACCCACTTAGAAAATCAATAGATAATCAATATTTAAAATTAACGTCTTCTAATTTTTTTTAGCTTTATTTACCATTTTCTAAAATCTACAATGAAATTCATTACTTTAATTACTTTAATTATAGCGTGCTATATTAATTTGGTTTGCAGTTTCAACATACATTTCTCAGACTGATTTTTTTACCTAAAAGTTTATTTTATGCAAAAACAATCAATTTTAAACTCTTTAATTTTATTCATTAGTAATGGACGCACCTGTTTTTTTTTACAAAATTATATTAAAATATAAAAATTATTTATGTGAATGAGACCAAGATAAAGGGCAATGACACAACGGATTTGCCTAGCAACCGCGTCGCTTTCTGGACCGGCGTACCAGACCAGGCGTAGAAAACAAGGCAAATCCCGAAGCTGTTTTGGGTTCGCTTCTTGAAGCGGAAACTAACAAGAATATTATTTATATCGGCGTATGCTTCAGTATCCTCAGTTCTATTTTCATGGGAAACGACTGAACGGATTTAGATTTGGTGCAGATATTGGTTATCATCCGGAATAAAAGTCTAGCTTAGTAGTAAAAATATTATTAGAATTATGAACTATTAGTATGAAATAAAAATCTATGTCCTGTATAGCAGGTAGGTAGTTTTAATGTCAATGAATTTTAAAATATTAAGTAGATCATAATACAAATCAGCCATTGTCCCCTTAAGCCATTTCAACTCCCTTCAAATTTTGTGTACATACCCGTCACACTCTAGGCCTACAAGGTTGTGTTATCGCCATTTTGAGAAAGACAGCTCTATAATAATGTGAGATTTTGTGTATCTGTGCCACAAGCCCTTTTATTATATTTAACCGGATTAATCGCGTATAATTTTGGTATTCGAAAATACATTTTAGAACCCAATATTGAAAACTTTGAAGTCTCAATCCAATCACACTAGAGAGCAAGATACAGTCAGCTCATTTTGCAAGAATCGAGGGCAGTACACGATGCAACTAAGAAATCGTTGGCTGTAGTTTGAGATAATAATTGTATCAAATGACAGACAAGTGCCACCTCAGTCTACCTGGGACCACGGACTACTGTAAAGTGTTCGAAGCGTCGGGTCCCGGTTAAAATAGTTTCATTGCAGAATAAAGAAGAGCCTGAAGGATAGTGCTTTCTTTACCTAGTAACTAAGTAGGTTAGCCGGTTATGTCAAGTGTAGGCGCAGAGCTATTCGCCTATAAATGTATACATACATACGAGTTTATTGAAGTGTAATGTACTGTCATATAAAACAATTATTATGATGTACATTATTATAGCATTTTGGTATTATTGAAATAATATATATATATATATATATATATATTAATATATTCTGTAAAAACCAAAAAATATACATTTCGAATTTAATTCATTATAATTTTGTAGAGATATTTTATACTTCCTTTAAATTTTTTGAGCATTTGTACAATATAAAAAAAAAACATTAATTACTTTTTAACATAATATAAATTAAAATGTAAAATATTCGTGCTGACTTTATTTAAATTAATAACATAAATAGTATACATATCTATATCGATTAGAGAAATTCCGTTGCCTTTTCATATACCAAAACGAACCTAATAAGGAAACTATGACATTATACATATTTAAGCACGTTACCTGTCCTAACTTAGCAATATTCGAGCCAAAACGTTTTAATCATGTATCTATAAATCTTATTCACCTGCATTCTTCTTGCAAAAATTAGGCACTATTAGGTAATTCACACAAAAATATATCATTGAGAATACTTTCTCTCATGATTATGCGGCGATTAGATGGACCTGCTGTTTGGCCTGCCTTGTTAGTACCGCGGCGGGCCGCGACGAGGTTACATGCGTGTTCTCTTGCCAACTAAATGCAATGTACGATCGTAAACTTGCAGTTATCAAATTCGACTTCGTGAGATCTGTTTTAGACGTTTTTGATAAGTCTATTTGAGTGCTAGTGTTCTACGTGAACGCGTAAATTCGGACTTTATAGGTATGCATATAATTATATTTGGATAAATTTCAATTGTTAGAAACCTTAAAAGTTTTTGTTTAGAAGTTCATTTCCGTACATACGACTGTGATTCTACCGTTTATACTGTTTTTATTTATATGGTCTAATACAGTATTTGCTTATTTTTTAATGCTTGTAATAATGAAATAAAATCATAATAAAACAAAATAACCGTGAGCTTAAATTTATATTACTTTGTCAATTATTAAAGCATTTAATTAATGTATTAATTAATTTGCTTCCTTTTAGCTTTACATCATATTTTGTTTTTTTAAAAGAATTAGTTAAAAATTTTATAGAGATCCGGCATACATATGATTTATTTATTATTTCGTATGTTTTTATTACTCCACTAGAGAATCACACGGTAATTAACCGAACACAAAATTCGCATCCGCGTGTTTGTATATACATAATTGTATATTTTGATAAATTAATTCAAACTTAGCTTGTTTCATTTTGTATTAAGATAATATTATATTTTATAAAATAGTTGTCGTTCGCTCTTTAATAGAAATGTAGAGGTAAAAGGGCGAGCGCGTTGAAGTCTTTTACTTAGGTGATGTGTAATATCTATGCATATATATAACTGTATTTAAATTAAGTCAAATATAAAATAACAATTAACGAATAACTTTTAATAAAATTTGTTTATATTATTTTAGATGTAACAAATAATAATATAATCTCTATTATATATTTAAGTAACTTTTTTAGCTTCACACTTTTTCCCGATTAGCACTTACTTCCAGGGTAGTCTGAGAGAACCTAGTGGCATGACACTTCGTTCTCCACTTTCCGCCCAAATTCGAGATATTGACTGTTAAGTGACGGATCTTAAAGCCACTCTTTGTTCACCAGAGCGAAGAAATGAAAATAATTAAATTATGATCATTCCACCGAGTGGGTATCAAACCCACAACAACCTATCGTGATTAATGTCATACTGTTCGACTGCGCCGCGATAGCCCTATTTTATTTTTTTATTAATTAATGTTAAATATTTAGTAATTTATCTCTATGTTTTCACAGCGTCAAAAGATTAAATAATATTTTATTAGGCTTAAGGTAAATCAGTATTTTTTTTAAATTATGTTAACCATAGAAAGCAAAAACTTGTAGACTTCGTTTAGAAACGTATGATTATTAAAATAAATTATTTATTCAACAATAACTTTTTTTTAGTTTTTTCTTAACGTGAGGAAATCTGGGTTAGGTCCCAGCCCGATTTTGGACTCTGACGTGGTTATGTAAGACTCCGAACTGGTAAATGTAAGCCGTCAGTATTCCCACTACAGCCACACGGTGCTCCTCCTCGACCACCACGAGCCGGTGCCACGGGTACCCCAACCTTCCGTGAAGGCTAAAATAATTTGAATATAATCGTTCCCCGCGATTACGGTCAGACGCAGTCTCACTTTACCGCCGTCTTTGCTCCAATGGGTGTGATGGTGTAATGTAAGTATAACAAACGTTCTGGCAAATGACTAGTAATTATTAGCATATATTTAAGTGTTCATAGCGTGAGAAACATATGATACATTGTTTCCTAATATTTACTCTTTAGTTTATGACCAGTCTTGCGAACCTATTGTTTAGTTTTATGACCCAAAATATATTACAGGCGCTGGTTGTAACCTTACTGTATTAAAATTAACATTTAAATAATTAATTAGATATTATAAATTTATGACTGCCGTTCTTTACTAATTATAATTTAAACTGAATAGAATACAACGAGAAATAAAAATATTAATTCTTAAAATGGCTAAATATAGTGTGTGATTTTCTATTTTGCTTTTGAATACATATAATAAATACAGTTTTAAAATCAAGAGGAAAATTCGAAATGAATACCATTGCACAATTTATTCTTTAGAATTTTTATATAGCGGTATTATTCTGTACAAATAATATTAAGAAGAAATATTTTTATAATATTATAAAAGTCATTGCTAAATAACTTTTGAATATATATTCAAAAGTTATTTAGCAATGATATATATTCAAAAGTTATTTAGCAATTACTTGACGCAAAAAACTAAATTCTTAATATATAAAGTTTGGCAATGACTTGACTGAAAAAAGTAAATATTACAATTTTGAAATGAAAATGAAATGAATCCGTGGTCACGGACCACCGTAAAGTGTTCGAAACGTCGGGTTCTAAAATGTGTTTTCAAATACCAAAATTATACGTGATTAATCCGGTTAAAATAATTAAATTTCAAAATGTGTAATAATCGTGAAAATCAAATAACTTATTAAATTATACAATGTTTTTACTTTAATCCAGGCGTTTACAATGTTATTTTTTTATAAAATTTAAATCAAAAATGGAGACTATTGATTTAATATTCTATCAAACAAAATAATTAATAAGCAAACTAAATGTTAATCTGCAATACAGTACTATGTGACAGTAATAAAAGCTATACAAGAGTTACAAAAGACAAAGTAAGCCAGTATTTTAAAATGTAGCATAGGTTTATTGCTGTAACAACGGCAAAGTTAAGGGCAGTGATGAAATGACACGTGTGGTGCATAATGTCGGTCTTATAATTTGTCCTTTCAAGGACTGTTTATTGTATATAGCCTTAGAAGTATCATATAAAAAACGTACGTGTATATAATATAAATATACACTTACAGTTTTTTTTTCTCGTGGTGCACTTAAAGTGTCACTGATTTCGCTACAGATACGGTTCTAGGGGTCGAGTTGGCCAGAAAGAGGCATTACGGTCAACGTAAAATGAAAAATATTCTTTTTTAGTGAACTTGTAAGAAATATCTGTTTGATATAAACGTATTATTGAGATTATAAATGATTGTTCGTGAGATAGATTGCTAAGTCCCAGGTCTTGAAAATATCCATCCAAATATTTGCGTTCGTACGGAAATGTTTAATATATAATAAATAAATGCCAAATAGCGTTTTTAATGTATTAATGTGTGTGTGTTTAGTTCCGGGAAAAGTTAGTATACGAGTTACGAAAGATTGTTTGTAAAAAAATTTGTCCTCTTTTTTTTTAAATTATGCGGACGGAGGTATATGAGACGGAGGAGTACAAAATTTGCTACAGTTACAGTTAATTTGACGAAAAACGTGCACATAGCAATATCTTATAAACTTAGCCGGATATTCGCTGGAACTTAGTGTCATGACACTCCGTTCTCCAGGTATCTATTAGGAGTCTTTTATTACACTTAATAGTTTTTTTGTAATAAGAAAACATAGAACCCAAAATCACAGTGGCCAGTAAATACAGTTAAAACCATACCAATAATACTTTCATCTACTGGTGTCATACCAATCAAACTACACAGTTCTCTCAAACAATTTGACATTACAAAAAGCAGTCATTCTTAACACATGTCGTATTGTCATTAAATTTTTATTACTCCGTCAAGAACGACATATTGAAAAAGACATATTTAGAAAACGTATAAAAATTTTAACGCAGCGGGATTTGAACTCGCGCCTCTTGAAAACCGTACCGTGTAAGCGCTCTGACCCCTAAGCCATGCGTTCTACATCAAAATTCTCTAAATATGTATTTTTAAATTTCCTAAGTGTGCGAATAACACTTTAAAAAAAATGTTAAAAAAAACACCATATTTTTCTAGTGTTTGACTAAAAGTCAGCATTATGAAAAAAATCGCCCAGCAATGGGGGAAATTCACCATTTATATTAATAATGATAAATAAATAATAATAATGTAATTAACACTAATTAAAAATTTATTTGTTCCTGTTTCAGATTATTTATTTACACAAGAGGCTTTCGAAATGTCCGTGAAATTTAAGAGACACACCCTTCATTTAAGAACATTTTTGATGGTAAGTCTATAAATAAAAGTTTACTATGTATATAAAAACATCACACGACCTATGACTAGGCATCCAAGTAGTAGTAAGTTATTAAAGAAACATCTAGCAATATTGATTGCGGTTTTTATATATCTTAATATATATTTAGATATCTCTGAGTTTCGTGACATTTAGTTTATCTAATAAACCAAATAACTGTTAATAAATAAATATAAAATAATGGTATTCATTCGTTTAAAAAAAAACGAATCCGCTCTTCTTGTATACTAAGCGCTCTGACCGCTATGCCATACGTTCACGGTTTCCAAGAGGCACTGGTTCGAATCCCGCTACGTCCATATTTTAATACTTACGTTTTCTAAAAATATTTTGTACACTACTTACTATAGTTGTCGCATTTAGTTGTTTTGTTAAGTGATTCCATCTCATCATTTCGTTATTCATAGTGACATTCACGTTACGAGTATTTCACCGTTACGTTGCGTCACGGTCGCACTTGACATAAGTCGCAATGGCTTATAGGTCAGACATTTAAATACAGGTGAATACTCAAAATAGCTATAGAGTTTACATATCGTTATTCAATGTGATATTTCATTCGCCAATAACTTACAAAATATATTATATTTCTGCCTGCCGTTAATCAAGAGTCGGTAACATATATTTTTTAATTAACCATCGAAGCAGCCATACTTTGGTGTATTTCTCCGCATTTATCCGCATAGCACTACCCAGTTAGAGAGAACCTAGTGCCCGTTCGTCTTTTCGTTTTCAGCTTCTAATTAATATTTAGACAGATCTTAACACTGGAAATTATATGACTCACTTTAGATTTGACATTGTTATATTTTATCAGAACAACCCACAGAATTAGAAAAAAATTGTAAACATATTAAACCAGGAAAGTCGTAAAGTCGGATTAGAAATGAACACAAGTGAAATCAAAATAATGACTAACAGCCTTAAGAGATGTATCAGTATAGATGGAAAGTAAATAGAATATTTATTTTTGCCTACCAATGATGAATAAATAAAAAGAAGAACAAAAATTACGTGGAAAAAGTTTTGGACACTACAAGAAATTTTAAAATTAGACTGTATTTTGAAAGTAGTAAAAATGTGGTGGACACTTGTATCTCGCCTTTTATACGCTTGTCAAACCTGGGTCTTCACAAATAAAATTCAACAATAAATTAAAATAACTCAAAGAACGATTTAGAGAAGTTTGCCAAAAATCAGAAAAATACAAAAAGTAAAATAAAAGTGATAGAATCAGGCAAAAAACTAAAATAATTGATTTACAATAACTGACATGTATCACGTTATACTGACAATAGATACTGACAATAGACAATACAAACAACGAGATGGAAGGGCCCAGTCGGAAAGAGACATGTTAATAGACCAATTAGTCGGTGGGCTGACAGTATTAAAAAGTAGCTGGACAAAATTGAATGGGTTTGGGAAAAAAATAGAGAGTTGTGGAGCGACTAATAACTATTATAAGAGGAAGTATGCGAAAACAAAAGGTTTCTTATTATTATTAACACTTTAGTCTTTCTATGTATGAAGTGACCAGCACCAGGAGATTTTTTAGTTAATGCACCAAAAACGTTTAAAATTTTTTTGAAACAATGCATATAAACATTAAAATGATAAAATAAATGTAACACACACCTCTGTTTAAAGTGTCGTACACGTTGCTAAGGTAACGCGTTGTTTACGCATTGACGGGACATCTAGTATAGATAAATAGATATAGGATAAGATAGTAAATTGTGTTTAAATATATATATTTTGCGACAACTTTCAACGTTTTAAATCAATTATAAATTCATGTTCGTTTCTGAGTAAAGATTGTGTTTACTTTAGATTATATCTTGTTACCTATCAAATGTAACTTAAAGCTTACTGTATAAAGTTAAAGTGCAAAACAGTCCTATAGTAAATTATACGCCTAATTTATAATAGACTGCTGGACTTGTTATTGATATCATAAATTCTTATATCTGATCGTTGCGCTACAATTTTACGGATCTAAATTTTGTCGTGGTTTACTAGTACCTATGCTTTATCAGATTTGTAACATCTATGTTTTGTATTGTTGATAAATATTTAGTTATTGTACTGTCTTGACCTAAAATTCTATTCGTTGGTAAAATTCAATTGAACCCGAAATATTTCTCTGAAATGGGCAAAAATGGAGTAACTGAGTGTAATAAAATTATACTTGTTTAGCCTAACCGAGTTGTATTTCTTTATTTATCAAAAAAGAAAACAAATTTGCTTTATATATATGGTTAAAACCTTATAACAGACAACTTTGACTTTAAGATTTATTTCATATAACTAAACTTTATAAATAATTGCAGCAAACCAATCATTCTATTGCATTATTGTCATATCACACGTACAAACAGCGCGTGCGCCCGCGCATCTTTACGTAACCCATTGACTCACTAGTTCAAATAAATATATATGTATAGATATAACAAAACTATAAGCTACTATAAGATTAGTATCAATATTCTCAGTAAGATTATGTATTGGTTTAACGAAAATGTGGCTTACAATTTAAATTCACAATTTGTTACGATTTAAAGCCCGAAGAGAGAAAAAATTATATATTTATATATATAATACATTACTTGGTAGTTATTTTAGTAAAAATAATCGAATAAAAAGTCAATTTTAAAACTTCTATTTTGGTTGTGTTAATTTGACATAAACCTAACGTTGTATCGTTGAACTCGTCTATATTAAAAATAACGTATTTGTTCATTTTATCAAAATAACACCCAAATTTATTGCTTCTAGCAATCTTTATTGTACAATTAATATTCATATAAGAAATTTTAGGTGTCACTTAACTAATTCATTTATAGTAGCTATTTAATTAAAATATTCACCGGCCGACATTTATTTGCAAGATAATTTCTTATTTATTTCCAATATAAGGGATTTTATCAACAAGTTATGTTTGAACTGACATCAAAATCGAATAAGCTATAATAAATATTGTGTAAGCAGTTAGTATTTCCATAAGAACTGGTCGGTAGCATAGTTTAGTTTGGGCTTTTGGTTCGATATTTTTTTAAATTATTTCTAATATTATGAGAAAAGCTCTTATATATGATAATAAGGTTAACGCACGTAGCGACTTATCAACCTTGATCTTGACCCTGGTTTAAGAAGGTTATTGAAAAAGAATACGACAAATAAAACGCTTTTGTAAAAGTATTAAATATTTTCAAGGAAACCAAAATAAATAGTGTAAATATATATTCGTCAATTACATAAGTAAAGGAATGAAGTTACTCATTCTTTTTTTTGAATATTAAATATTATATCGCTGCTATCGTGGTGCTGTCGGACAGTGTCTTACGCGATCTCCACAATTATATTTATATTTAAATTATTTTCATTTCTTCGGCCTGGTACAAGACAAAGCATGGTGTTAAAGTCTCCTGAATTCGGGAGGAAAAAGGAGAACAAGGTGACTTGAGACAAGGTTCTCTCTGACTACTACTACTGATACCTGCTATGCGGTAAAATGTGTGAAGCTGCAAATGCTGAAATATCTCAAATAAAAAAAAAACACATACACAAGCATGTTAACCAGAATAAAACACATCCTCGAAGCCGAATTTTTACTTAGACAGCTGCGTTCTTGACCGTGTTTGAAGTCGTGACCCAGCGACACTGCTCCCGCCCTTGCGTTGCCGCGCCGCTACGACCTATTGTCTGCTAAAGGTCTAGCTTCTTAGAATTCGATTTGCAATTTGGATAACGGAAATACGGAAAGTTTATCCTCAATATTGTTTTATTTTGAAATGCAATTGACTTTTAGTACTTAAAAACTATAAATAAATGTTTCATTTATAAAAACAATTGATTTATTAATATATGGTATTTTAAAGAATGCCTTTAAGTCGAATATTTACATAAATTTACACTTTTTTTCTCATGCTAGGGTAGACTTTTTTAATATTTTTATTATTAACTTATTTTATATTATTTATATTCTTTATATTAGACTTTCTGTCTGAAGCAACACATTGCGTGTAATTGGTTGAAGTCATAATCTTACGAGAGCGTGGAATTGAAAATAAATTAGATATAATCAATCCTTCAAATGGGAATCGAATCCACAACCTTCTTACTTCTTCAATCCATGTTTACAGTCTGACGCTCTACTGTTGCGCTGCGATGGGATGATGGATGGCAATGCAAAGTGTATTGTATTAAACAAGATTCCTTTAAAATATTACATTTAAGTATATATATATATATATTGTGTATGTATATAACTAATTTCACATGTATACATAATTTGTAAAATTTTCAAAATATCAATAATTCAATAGTTCTATATTTTAGAACTGGATCCCGCTGCGTTCAAATTTTTATACGTTTTCTAAAAGACTGTTTTTAAGCTTTTATGTTAAAGTATTTCCTAAGTGTGTGAATAGCACTTTAAAATGTTAAAAACTTAACTAGATGCAATTTTGACAGTCATATTGCTGAGAGTTTAAGTTAATATAGATGTAGTGCAACATATAAGTTGAATTAATGTTATTTATACAATAATACGTCATTTTTAGAATTTCTATTAAAATTTACCATTTTCTGCTATGAGCTTTATTCTTTTGTTAACATTTTTTAAAGTGTTATTCCCACACTAAGGAAATTGAAAAAGACATATTTAGAAAACGTATAGAAATTTGAACGCAGCGGGATTTGAACCCGCGCCTCTTGAAAACCGTTCAAGCGCTCTGACCGCTAAGCCATGCGTCCCACCTCCAGCTACGTTGAAATTCTTATACGCTTATTACAACTTATATTTGTTGTTAGCATCTCTGTAGAGAGATTTTTACAAATTTCTGCTACCCAAAGATTATTCTACGAACAATCGTCTGGCAAGAGAGAATGCTATTTATTAAATATATATTTTGTTAACATTTTTTAAAATGTTATTCCCACACTAAGGAAATTGAAAAAGACATATTTAGAAAACGTATAGAAATTTGAGCTTTATTCTTACATTAATTTCTTACATAACATGTTAAAAAAAATCAATAAAATTTTAAAAATTATAAAATGCAGATAATATTTGTTCTTGGCAAATGATTAGAGGCCGGCGGACAAACGATAACAATATTCAATTTGATGAATTTCTAAAAAAGAAACTACAGTGTCAGTGTCGTTATAAATCTTTTCTAATTTATGTTTGAATTTTGTCGATTTATGGATTTCTCTTGAACTTGATTACATTGAACTAAAAATTTATATCTACATTTTCTTGGTTGTTTTTATCAAAACCAAAAGTTTGTAAATATGGCACAAGTATATATGTATTCATTATGGATATGAATTATACTTATATATATTATACGCTTCTTCCCGCATAGCAGGGTAGTGAGAGAGAATCTAGTGCCAAGACACTCCGTTGTCCAGTTTCCGGTCGTAATCGAGATGTTATGTGCTAATTGGCGGTACTAAGCGCCGCGCTTTAAAATAAATAGCTAGCTTTTTAAAATATTTAAATTTTTATCTTTTCACCGAGTGGAATCGAACCCACAGCCACATTTACAGTCATTGGTATATATATATATATATATATATATATATATATATCTATATATTTTAGTATTACAAATACTTTTTGCCAGCCTTAGTAGTTGTATGGATGTGTACCATAAGATTAGTTTTAAATTTCTCATCATAAATTGTAAAAGCATGACATTTTCTGTAATTTTTTTTGTTCTTTTGATACTTTGGCTGAATGACAATATACGGGTATGTTTGCGTATACTTGTATTCTATATTTTTTATTATTCGTTAATTCCATCAAATCTTACACCTTGGCCGAAATCTTTCAAGAAGGTTATTTATTACAAACAAAACCGTTTACAACTCATAAAAAATAATGGAATTACATCAAATACTCATTACTTTCTTAATAGGCATTTTCTAACTTACCGAGTGTTGTGATTACGAAAGGCTACGTTAATCATGTTTATTTTATTTCACGAGCAAAAATATTTGAATTGTCATTTCAGCTACAACATGAGACCTTGAGACATAATGATTAGACTTTCATGCATAATCATCGCTTGCGTAAAGATTGGTAGTAAATCTTCTTCATTCGCCTTTCATTTAATAGATAATTTTTTTTCTTTATCTATAGAGATTTAGATACCTACAATAAACTGTATAGTAAATAATTATTTGTTCGCGTTGTGGCGCTGGGGCTGTAAACAACGTTTGGCTGTAAACGCGATTGCTTGTGGGTTCGTTTCAAAGTTTGGGGAATGATAACAGTTTTTTTCCCTGACTACTAAAGCGTGAGAAAAATACTTCGTTATAGTGTACTTTTTTATATTGTTAGTTACAAGAGTTTAAAAAAAGAATTTTTAGTTATAGACCTTTTTAATATCTAGTCATCTTCTTATCATTGTCCTTGCATGAAGAAAGTATTGTCAATCAGTGTTGTTAAAGTATTGTCAAAAAGTGTATGGATGTTTTTTTCCTAACAATATAAATAATTAAGGAAAATTATTGAACATGATTTACGAACATATTGTCCGTCTTGTTGTATATTTTCGTATTACAAATGTTAACTTAGGAATTCCATAACTGTTGGTATCGACACTGTTTTTATAAGACGTAATGTAAAATGAAAAAAAAATACTTTAATATAAATTTATTGTTTTGTTTTTTTATTTAATACGTTTTTTACTTATGACTTTAAGGAAAGTCCGTATTTATTTGCTTAATTGTACTGTATTAGAATATGGCTATAATTATATAGTCATATTCAATCAATTTGTCTTCTATGTAATTTTAGATTAAGTAAGTATTCTGTAACCGCGACTGAAACAAGACAAATTGTGGCGTTGAGTTCCGCCACTCAAAATGCAATGTCTAAAAATCTGATGGAAAGTGGAGTGTAGTGGAGTTAGTGGTGTCTTGACACTAGGTTCTCCAGTCTACCCTGCTATGTAGGAAGAAGCGTAAGGCTTTTCTGTTATTAGTATCTTTGCCTAAAAATATATATTTCTATGCCGATTTAGAAATCACACTTGGACTAATTGATCTAGGCTGAATTCATTCGTATTGTATTTGTATGAAACATCCATATTGTCACTATAGTAGTAGTAGTAGCCAAGCTACTACAATGAATAGAAAGAATAATATCTATTACAATACAATAGAACAGAAAAAAATACAAAGTAAATTGTAAAATTAACAATTTTTTTTTACATTGTCAATTAAAAACCATCGTGACGGAGTATAAAAGCGTCTGACTCGATACGGGACGGTTATGGGTTCGATTCCCACTCGTGAGAATGATAATATTTAAAATATTTTCATTTCTCTGTTCTTGTGTCTAAGATAATGCGTTGAGTTTCGCCACTTACACGCAATGTCTTGATTTTCTCTCAGTTTACACGCTTTATGAAAAAGCTGAAAAAAATAAAATAAAACAAGACATTACTTATTTTTTTTTAATTTACAATAGTTGACTAATCAATCATATTGCCTACTTACAAATGTAATGAATGAAAAAAATATATAAAGCTTGTAAAACACACTTTAAAAAAAATATATAATTTATTTATTTAATTAAAATAAATTTGATAAGGTGCGACGTATGGAAAAAATATCGGTTCCTCCCCTTCTAAATATATCTTTCTAAAGTAGGCTACTCTAACTGTACTATTTATTATACAATTAGACATCTAACTATATAATTATACAATTATACAAATAGAAATGTAATTATAAAATTAGTACCAGTATTCCAACATTAGGAATTGAACCAAATACTTTCATACAAGAAAAGTTCGATAAATTCGAAATTGATCGTGCACTGTGAGGAAATATCCAAGGCATACTAAGTAGGAGCTAAGAAAGGCATGGCGCCTCGCAGACATGCTTTTGTAAATTACGAACGTTGACTAATGGTCGTGATGTTATTTCTATTAATATGCTTCATAACACTAAATAGTTAAAATAATTATTCAATTAGTTAAATTATCACTTAAAAATATATGGTTTTTTATAAAAAGAGGGTATTGACTTTTATATTACATCTATCTATACATACAAATAATAAAAATGTAACTGATCGCTGTCTGTATATGGAACATAAATGAAAAGAAAATTATCAATATAATAGAACCCAGTACAATGATTTTTAATGTTCTTTTCTGGTTGTTTGTGCGTTTGTGCACGGTTATCTCGGAAACGGGTTAACTGATTGCAATGCAAATTTGGCTATTGTATTTGGGTAAGCTTCCTTAAACATTTAGTGTTTATTTCATTTCAATCAGTTCATAAATAAAAAAGTTACAATAAACAGTTTGTGATTTTAGTGAAAACGTGGGTGAGCGATTAAACTAAATAGTTTAGTCGTGTAGTTTACGCAGGCGAATCCGCGGCTCGCTAGTATATCTCTTAAATTAAAAGAAAATTTATTGCTTAGAAATTTCATGTCCATATTAAGCACACTGTAGTATTAATATATATATTTTTGATAATGGAAACTATATATGGAATGGAAAAATATTTATTAAAAAAAAAGGTCAAACAAAATTCTACTAATGTTTCTTTTAAACCGTTTCACTTAAAACATTCACATTGCAAAGGATTAGTGATCGGTTTTCAATTAGTTCTATGATATAAGACTGTTAATTTAGCTTCATATTAGTCTTCATTTACATTTAACATTTGCTTTTAATGCTGACCCCGCGATTTTAACTCAGGCATTGACACTAATAAGTCACAAAGAAGTTGCAACGACATTTGTTTTCTCACATCGACCAAAAGGCGCCGTCGTAGGCGCCACCGGTGTTGCTACCTGATATATTTGAATATTTGCTTAAATTTATTCTGCCAAAGCTATTTATTAAAGTCATTTTTATTACATGTTTAATTTTTTATGTTAAAAGGCGCGATGAAATCGATTTGTTCCGTATTGCAAATTTGTTGCATTCGATTAACATGATGTGGCATTTCGGTGGGTTATTGTCTAATATAAAGGATTTTTTTTTATTTTAAAAGAATAAATATTAAAATTTTTATTTTTTGTTAATTATAATTTACATCGCTCCTAATTTAATTTTCACCGTAGTACTTTATACAGAATTTTTATTTTTTTCCCTTTTTACTTTTTATAAAATATTTATTTGTAGAATAATTTACTCTGTGAATTATCTCAAAAATATTATCGAAAATAATTCACTATTGTATGGTGCGTTAAATTTAATTGCCAGTGACTTTTAAAATTCACCGAACAAATTATTATCGCATCGAAACAAAGAGCTTTTAAAAAATCAAGGGCTTATTTAATTAGTTTTCTTTAAAAACTAAAGTTCATTGCCTTTAAAGCTCATTAAATGTTTGTTACCGGATTAAGCATTATATCAATGATCCAACAAAAAGGCGCAAATGATAAAAAAGAGGTGTTAATGAACTAATTGACATTGTCAAAATTTTACGTATTTTTTTTTTATTTACTCTATTTTAGATTGGCAAAGACACGTCAGGATACGTCGAAGAATATTTGCTGTTTTCCTTATTAAAAACTATTTGCGGGCGTTAATTTATAATATATTTCTAGAACGGCTATAACATGACGCGTAAAATATTTTCAAAACGTTCGTTATAATGCTGTTCTAATTAAATATACAAATTATGTTATTGTTATTATTATCTATATTGTCACTTCAAGGATTTCCTTCTAGGTTTTGTTATTGTAATCAGAGACATGAAATCAGATTAGAACAAATCAAATATCGTGATACAATAGATAATATCGATACACGATTTTGAAAGTAATTACATGCTAATTAAAACCGAATAACGAAGTCCTTGGGTTAAATTGAACCTAACAATTTAACAGCAAAAAGTGACAGTCTATAATTATTTTTTTATACATTACTTACTTATCTGTATCATAATACGAGAAGCAAAAACTTCAAAATCTATCAAATTAATGTAACACACACTGCCATTTTAAAAACATAAATCATTTCCATCAACATATAGTATTTAAAAACATAACTTTCTTAGAAACGTTGAGAAATTCACATGATGAGTAATCGTCGACTAGTATCGCACTATACAAATAATTAATATACGGTCTCTATTGTAGCCTAATGGTATGCATGTAGAGCGAGGTTGTACCTCCTCGTTCGCAAGTGTCAAAGTTTCCTAATCTAAATAATAAGTAACCTAAAAACTAAGCTTATAATTAGAGTGCTCGTAAAAAGATATTTTCAATTTGTTTTTTAATAAAAATATGTAAATAAGTAGTCAAAATACACATTCAATATTCTTTTTTAATATTATTTGTTTATAAATTTTTGATCCACTTGTAACTTGTGTTTTGTTGGAAACAAAAAAATAGTGAAAAATAATTAATTTTTATTTAGTTCAAGTCTTTTGAACTCATTATTTGTACAAAATCGTATATGTTTTGACTTGTCTAATGACTAAAACTGGAATGATAAATATGCGTTTTGTTTAGTTAATAAAAACATTGGCATATTAAATACCAAGTTGACCATGTGTCTTTTTTCATAGAAACATAATTCCTTTATTTAAATAAAGAATAAGGCTTTCGTGGCGTATGTAGTATGATTGTGGGTTTCATTTTCACTTGGCCAAACGTTTATGTCCTGGCACTCAACGGGAAATATTTTTAATTAATTGCAAATTGACAAATAAAGTGCCTCAATACTGACTTCTGTCTACTCACCTTGACGTTTGTCGGAAATGTGTAAAATATATACAAACTTATTTAATACAATAAATTATTTCTCGCGACTGTACAGAATGGGAAAAAACAACACTTCTAACTTAATCCTTAGAAAATTCTATTTCCTAGGAAAACAGCATATTATATATGTAATAAATAGTAATTTGCCTTGTTATTTAATACATTAATTAATAAATACATACTTTTGCAAATTTATATTGAAAATTAAGCGTGCGTACATAGGAACGTAAGTACGCGGAATTTGTAAACAATTAATTAGAAAAACCCCTGTTCTAGTTTCAAATTCCTTATTAATATATGTATGTATAAATATTCACCAATTACTTATTGATTTTATTAAAATGTATATAAAATGTGGTATTTCAAATGAACTTGTCACTTAAATGAGTTCTAATTAACGTGTTTAAAAAGAATTTAAAATCACATACGAGACATTAATTGAACTCATCAATATTTCATTATAAATAAATAATGCTATGTAACCTTCGTTCTTCGTTTATCCGATAATAAAATTAATTAATTGTTATAGTTACAAGCAAATTATTACGTAAATATCGGTTACAAACTTTTTAAACTTTCAATTTCCAAGTTCATTCAAAAGTTTACTGTAATTGTTTATAGGCCAGTCAGTGAAATTGACAATTCAGATGTATGTCAAGCATATCTTGATATATACTACTAGTATTACATTATAATTCTTGAAGTGGGCAAAAATCAAAACCTCATTTTTTGATTAACTCTTGAAAGTAGAGGTGGAATAACTGTCACAATTAATAGTCTGTAAACTTTGCATTTTTCCCGCATACTATGAGGGAACAAACGTCGCGACTCGTCGTGTCAGGGAGCACCTAGTGTCAAAACACTTCGTTCCGCCCAAACTTGAGTCATTTTACCATCGGCGTCATTTTATTATAGCAGAACAATATTTACATTAGAAATAAATATGTTTAATGAAAATATTTAACAAACCATATAACATACTAGCATTTTGTTCGTTCTATATTTCAATACTATACAAACCAATAAAATAAGGCTATCAAAATAAAAACAAGAATAGATTGAATTGTACCTATTTATCGACATATCCGATATATTGATAATCGTGACTAAACGACAAGGCTATGTGGAGCATTGATTATTACGGAAGAGTTTTTTTCACTTAGGCACAATTAAAATAATAATTATTAAAGTATATAAAGGCATTTCTGAGTATATTGTTAAGTCAATACTATTTGACACTTGTGTTAGATAAGGTTTTTATGTACATTTATGTTTGTTTGAGTTACCTTTTATGTTTATAAAAATAAGGAATATGTGGAATGGGCGTAGTGCTAAATCAATCTTTTTTTTTAATTTAGCTCCATTTAGAGAATTAGAGAATATGTGCATGCTGGTTTATAGAGTGGACTTGACACCCACAACCTTTGCGAGCTATTCCAGCTACATTGACGTCGGATAAACTCTACACGATAGAAATATTTATTAAAATAAGAGAATATAAAGAAAAAATAACAAATAAAAATTATTTTTTGCCTTCAGAAGCTCGATAAAATCTACAATTTCAACTTTTGGGATTAATTACACTTTATTATTACAGTAATTATATGGTAACAAGGTTTTTCATATAGATAACAGTTTTAAACGATATTACTTTTTATATCGGGTGTCTTGATAAAATATTTATAATCGACGCCGACTCTGTTTAAATAAGACCTCAGTGGTAATACTGGAGTCAACGATTTTCAATAATATTAACTCTAAAAATAAGCACGGACAATTCAACACGCATTATTCGAGACATTGCCTGTTGTGTGGGCATTCATTCGGGCAAAAAATGGAGAATGTGCCTTGACTCTCGGTCCCCCCTGACTACCCTGCTATGCGGGAAAAAGAAAGGTGTTAAAGAATTTCGACGCATGTAGAACGCATGGCTTAGCGGTCAGAGCGTTTGGGCGGTATCCAAGAGGCGCGGCTTCGAATCCCACTGCGTTCAAGTTTTTATACGTTTTCTAAAAATGTGCTTTACAAAGGAACAAAACTAATCTACTGTTTTATACCCACCGTATTATGCCTAATTTTATGAGATACTTTGTTTTCAGCAATGTAATCCCAGGCTACTTAATACACAAAATATTTATTACACCCACAACCATGCATATAGTCAGATCTGGAATTCATTCTAATCCATAAGTAATTACTACTATTTATAATTATTACGAAAAAAGTTATTTATTTGGTTATATTTTATTATAAGAGCTTTTCATTAATTGTATTTAAATACCAAATAAATAATTATATACAAAATCTTGTGATAGTTATGTCCATGCGTGTCGATATCACGATTATCCTTGATTTGTTGTACAGCACTTTCGTTTCGCTACTAACGCCCGTTGTCACGAGGTGTGGCTGTCAGCAATTAAACTGCGCCTCAAGGAACTGTAATTCGCAATAAGGAAAAATGTGATATATATTTTAAATTGTTCATTTAATTAAGAAGAAATATATATATATAAGAAGAATATTTATATAAATTATATATAAATTGTAAGAAGAAATAAAATAAAGTAATCGTTAATTAGTATATAATGCAAAACATTTAATATTTTGGTTAATTAAATATCTAACCATAGTTGATTCTATATTTACTGTTTTTCAAGAAGCGAACATACTACTTATACTACGTTATACTAGAATTTGGTTAGTAAGACCAATTGTCATATGACAATTCAAATATATATCATAAAATAAAGAACACAATGGAGGATCAATCACAGAACACAATCAAGGAAGGATACAATGGAGGTGAACGCTTGGCTTAGCGGTCAGAGCCTTTGAACGGTTTTCAAGAGGCTCGGGTTAAAATACCGCTGCGTTCAAATTTTTATACGTTTTCTAAATATAACTTTTACAACGGAGGTCTTGGCCTGAACTAGAGTTCACATATAAAAATTTAATAACTAAACGTGCTAATACGATGGTAATAAGTACAATATTACATACCAACATTAATATAGGGCTATCAAGAAATATCGAAATACACTTGACGTATAAAGATTAAATTTACCAGCTATTAAGTTTTTATAGTTAGAAGACGTTCGCCATGAACAGATTTAGCGACAGGGCCGGATTAAGACGTCCTAAGGCCTGCCGCAAGTTGTGAGTTTTTGAGTAAGAGATATTAGGTAAGAAGAAAATAGTGACAATGCTAAACTAAGGGCTCTCACAAGTTTATATGGAGTTCTAGGCTTATTGTTCCTGAAAATAAGAAGATATATAGCTTTATTACTACGCGGGTGAAATCGGGTAGAGCTAGTTATTTAATATGCATATGTCGTAATTTATAACTGCAATTTCCCCATATGGATATGAAACTTAAACAAACCTTTAACTCTGCTAATTTGTTGTCGACAAAATTTCGTAATGTGGGACAAGGATGACTTAATAGTTTACCCATTTTGTTCCTATATTATATACCTGAGTAGCTTATAATGGTTTACATTATCAAAACGTACTTATAAAATCCTCATAACATAAAAAAAGATATGTAATTCTTATATAAATAGTGTTTATTGGTTCTGAACCTTATTTATTGAGCAGCCGTATCCATTGCACTTTTGTATGAACCTAGACCATAATAATAATAAAAAACTACAACAAACAATAGACCTGACATAACATTCATTCTAAAAAAGGAACAAATAACCTACTTAATAGACATATCCATACCCAATTCCGAAAATATAAGGAAAAAAAACACGGAGAAAATACAAAAATACATCCCACTGGCAGACGAAATCCGACAAATGTGGCACCAGCACACAGTCAAAATGAGAGAGAATGAGCCCATTCTGAATTTTTTACATACATCCCTGAAAGAATTTAGTCTACATAAAAGCACTTTCATCCCTTTACAAATTTTGGGATTTTTATACATTTTGACATTAAACTATTTTAAATTCATTAATCGCGTATATTTGGTATTGGTATATAGGTCCGTGGTAACAGGTAGACTGAGGTGGTGGATTCGTCTGTCAGTTGACACAATTATTCTAATAAACTACTGCCAACGATTCCTTAGTTGCTTCGCGTAACGCCCTGGGTTCTTCCAGAATGATCTATTCGATATATATTTTAGGTGATATATGATATTTATTAAATACCAAAATACACGCAATGGAGCCTGTTATAATAGTGTCTTTTCAAAATAAAATGGTTTTCCTGTCTAGGTGTGAGTGTTGACGATTATACTATGAAACAGACTTTCTCACAACCTCCAGTATCTTTCAGCTTTCAGCACCCAGTAAATATGATATATTTTATAATTTAAATAATAAAAATATATATAAAAGGAAATTGTTACTACATAATATTTATAGTATTATTTTAATAAGAAATACATAGATAATATAAAAATATATTTCTCTAAGAAATTTAACTCGAAATAACTACAGTAGCAGTTAACTTGTCAACTGTACAAAATTCAATGTAAGCGCGTTACTGAGTTAGAGGGCATTTAGCATTCAGTGTGAAGGCAGATTTTATCTTCGTTGCGCAGTATCTGAGTTATCGTCAGCTTTGTCCGCTTTCCAAAACGCTTCTGCCATAAACATTATGTAAATAAAATAAAGGACCTGGTTCTAACTTGTCGCAATAAAAAAAGATAGTAACTATATAAAAGTACTGGCTTACGTAACTTTTGAAAAGTAATGTAGTTATGGTTTTTATATAAAAGCCGCTTTTCCTATATATAATAAGATTTTACTAGAGACATTTCGTTAAAAACTAGATAGAGATTGACTAATTCTCATTATTGAGTAACTGAATTTATTGTAAACTTTAAAATTTAACTGTAAACATGTATATGTTACAGTTATAATTAGTTTTTAAATAGCACCCGTTCTTTCTGATTAGAACTATATTTTACTAGAGGCCGTTGTTAAAACTAAAATTGACTAATGCACAAAATTGAGTACGAGTTAAAGTTGGTTTTTACTAGACAAATAGTTTGAAAGGAGTTTGTTAAATTACTTCACACGGAGTAAAAAAGTGACAGTATAAGATTTTTCTAGATTAGGTTAGACTTTTTTTATTTAATTCTGATTATCTAGTTATATTACTAGAGTATTTTAAGCTATATTATTCCTTAGAGTAAGATTATTATTTTTGTTTAAGCAGTAATTTTTAATAAATATTTTAGTAAACTAAATTATTTTTTTTTGCAATGCACAAGAAGATTCTCTAATACTAATTTTAACCCAGGTCCAAAGTAAGAACTAGCGTTATTTGAATTTTAAAACATATGAAGCAGTAACTTCTAGTATTAAATAGAACAATGTAGTTTTAACAGAAGTATTTGCTAAAACCTAATTGCAGCTAGAAAACAACTAATATGTAACTATGAAAACTTTTTAACTGTAACATATATAGAGGCCATCGTGGTGCATTGGGACAGCGTCTGACTATAAACGAACCCAACCGTTTAAAGGTTTAAAATAAAGCGGAAATTGGAGATCGGAGCGAAAAAATATTTATAAAATGACTATATTACGTTATTAATAGTTATAAAGGAAATATTAAGTTGAATTATTCAAACAGTAGATTAACTTTATAGTGTCCGATTGTAATTGCTAAAATATGATTTGAATAACAATTTAATTGCCAAATTTATTAATTGATGTCAGTACAGCTGTCTTTAATTTACGTAGATCATTCGAATTCGTAATATATCGAATAAAAATAAGTTCAAGCTAAAATAATTTAAAAAAATATATATTAATAGTACCAAGAAGTATGCAAGTAAGAGTTACGTTGTGGCGTAGTGCGACAGTGTCAAACTGTAACAAGATAGTTGAAGGTTTGATTTCCACTGCATACCCTGCGGTAACAGTGTATATAGGTCTGATTGTATAATCAATATAATTAAGTTTTCCTATATTACATACAATGTTCTATGTAACAAGTCAAGTTTTCATAATAAGTTCTTTGATTTTCACGATTATTACACATTTTGAAATGAAACTATTTTTATTTAATATTGGTTACCAATTACGATTACGATTGGCGATTAATCCGGTTAAAAATAGTTTCATTTCCAACAGCCAAGTTTTCATATTTTTTAAAGTTTTATTCGCACACGGGAAATTGAAAAAGACATATGTGAACGCAGCGGGATTTGAACCCACGCCTCCTCTTGAACGGTTTTCATGTCTTTTTCAAGTTTTCCTTTTTTTTTCAATAACATATTCTCAAACTATATAAAATAAATACATAATGGAAGCTTTTTATTAAAAGATTTTTCAATTTTTTGTATGAAAGCTTTTAAAAAACAATTTAGCATTTATTATGCTTAGTGTTTTGTCATATTTAGTCTTTCGCCTGGCTTCAATTGTAATGTAGAAGCGACTCGTTCTTGTAAACGCATGTTTGATTACCACACAATGCCTAACGTAATCGTAACGTAACTTCCGATTTTTTCCCATAATTAATACGACAATATTGTTACTGACTGATATAACAGTGAAAATTTATGGTTTCTTTTGAAAAAAATTAACAAGGAAAATTACAAATTGCCCATTGTGATGCAAGCGTCGCGTATTTGACTGCACACAGTGGTTGCGAATTCTAATCTCGCTCTTCGAAATATTTTTAATATACTGCTTGTATGACTGATGTGAAATATAAAGTCAATATTTTCGTTGATTATGCCACTTTAAACGCAATTCATTTATATATTTTTTTCATTTTTTAAAGTGTTATTCGCACACCTTTAAATTGAAAAAGAAATATTTAGAAAACATATAAAAATCTGAACGCAGCGGGATTTGAACCCGCGCCTCTTGCAAACCGTTCAAACGCTCAAACAGGGTCGTCTGCAACGAGATGGACACCCACCTGCCCGGTTCTCTAATCCATGGACTTTTTATCGTGTTTACTATTTTTAATCCTTATTTATAAAATAATATCTACAATCCATACTTCCGAACTTAATATTATAAATGGAAAAGTATCTATATATGTCTGATTGTCTATCTGTGACGTGATGAATGCCGGACCGCTGAACCAATTGTGATGAAACTTCTATATAGTTATCTCTATGGTCTTGGGATAAATATAGCCTATTTTTTTTCATTTTCTGTACGTTTTATAGGATTTTCTCTGTTTTTAGTCGCAAAACAGTCAAATATACTATTATTACGACAAGTACCTATGCAAGTAGCGTTATAATATTTTTTTAGCGGTATAAATTGTATATGGGATATTTTGTTGACATCTAATTTGTGAAAGTAAAAGTAACAAAAACCTTTTACAATTAAAACTAAAACAGTTTTGTTTAAAAGAATAGGGGATCGTAATAAAGCGTCAAGTATACTAAAATTCCTGATTGTATTTATTTAGTTTCGTTAATCACTAAAAAGGGAATGAGAAAGAAAAATAAAAAAACATCTGATTTATGCAAATGGTGTAAATGATCATTTTTATAACAAAATATTGTAATTAAATGTAAATGTTTTTATTATGCAATAAATAATTTATTGTTATTGTGTTGTGATTCATAAATAATTAAATTTAAATAACAAATACAAAGATATCAATGCTAGAAAATACATGCTTGACATTACACAGCTTCACGCTTTATCCCGTTTAGCTAAATAGGCAAAGAGGACCCACAGTCATGACACTCCGTTCTCAACTTTCCGCCCGACTTCGAGGCATTGCGTGTTGGGTGATGGACCTCAACGCCGCGCGTTGGTTTACCAGAGCAGGAAATGAAAATGAATGTAGTTTTAATGGAATCGTTACCTCGGGATCGCTGTCCCATTGAGTCATTATAGCCCCGCCTCGAATATTATTTGTACATTACAATTTTGTACTTTGTACGCGTGGTGGTTTCGTGGGCTCGATTATGAAATCAAACGTAGTTTTATTATAAATTAATAAGGATTACGTTCTAAGAATTGTTTTGGTTATTCTGGCCATCCTATCAAGGACGTAAGGTCCATGTTAAGAAAACTATTAAATATCTATAACTATTAAATCCGGACACATATTCAAATTTTGAAACCATGAATTTATCAAAATAGCGTTGCAAGACTGATTATAAGATAGTTTGAACAGATGAAGCTATAAAACCGCTTTGATAATATAAAAAAAAATGTTATATTATAAATAAGTTAAAAAATATTAGATAGCAAATAAAACAGCCAAATTGAATACTTATAAAAATATTTTTGCCATTGTCTTAAGCATAATTCAAGCAGAAATATATGTATATTATGTAAATGATATATAGCTACTTAACAATGGCGCTCTGTTCGTTCTGGTTTCACATAAATTATAACGAGCTCCGCCTATGTACTTACTGTGTACAGCATAATATTATTAAACTTAAATATTTTATATCAGATGTATTGTTGTAGAAAAATGGTTAGAAATTTACGTAAGTTATAAATAAACTGTAGTAAATTAAATATAGCCTTTTCTAACTTAAAGCGTTAATTTTTTTTAACATTTTTAAAGTGTTATTCCCACACTAAGGAAATCTAAAATGATATCTTGAAAATAATCCAATAGGCGCGGGTTCAAATCCCGCTGCGTTCAAATTTTCTTCTTTTCTTAAAGAGTAAATTTTTTCAAATCACGGCACCGCATATTAGCAATATTGTACCTAAATTTTGTAGGTAAAATTATGAAATTCCATACATACATACATACATATTTGGTAATGTAAAGAGCATTCAAGACTTGAAAAGGAAAACTATTCAAAATTCAATTACGTAAAAGCCTGTGTCATCCTACTTAGGTTTAGACTAACATTAGTTTTAGAGATAATGTGTTTATTGTTCAATGATTGAGTGTTTTTGAATAGGAAGTGTGTATTATGTGTGTGTCACCAAAAAAAAATAGCTGTCCATAACTCTATATAGAAGGCAAGACACAGTTGAAACCATATATGGCTAAAAATAAAAAATGTGAGCTTAATTTATATTCGTTGAAATATTTAAACTTTATTTATACGCAATATCTTATAATAGTTAAAAAAATAATTAAATATAAACGTTTATTATAATGAACACAAAATCGGAGTTAGTATTTGTCAACTGGACTCAACTATACTTTGAAGGAAATCGATTAAGTATTTTTCACCAGTCATCGATATTAGCGGTCTTGGCAAGCTAATTTGCTAACAATAGGTCGCTTTAATTCCTAGTATTAAAGTGTTGAATGAGCATTGTTGTAAATCGATGTGATTATCTGACATTACATAGCCTTGCCCCTATAATGACAAGACGAATTAATCTTAGGACCTTATTGCAACCAACGACTCCTACGAATTTATTGTTATTACGGTTGGGAAACCAATTGTCGTCTAAAGTATAAGACGACAATTGGTTTTAGGATTTTAAATATAGTTTACTTTTACCTTCTCATAGAGAAATTCTAGTGACAAATTACTCCACTCTCTATTTTCGGACTAGTTTTGTTTTGTTTTGTTACCTGGTCAGCACACATTAAATAGAGAAAACCTTTTCTTCTGCATGTAAGAAAGCAACTTTTTAGCATTCATTCTATATGTAAAAAAGTAAAATCTTCTTTGAGACATTGCATGTTGAGTGGCAACTCAACGCTGCGCTTTGTCTTCTTACCAGGCGGAGGACTGATAATAATTTAAACATAATAATTTCCTCGAGTAGGAATCAAACCCACGACCAATCCTTTACAGTCCCACTGCACCACAACCACCTCAAGAACGAAATTGAAACTTAAAAAAGTAAATGTGTTATGTAAAGTATTACTAATCCATATATTGAAAGTTTATAAAATACTTAAGAAATTACTTAGATAACTCTTAGATCAAAATTGTACAGGCAACCAAATTTTATAGTACAGGGCCTATATTAAAGAGTCAAGCCAATCATTAGCTATTCGTATCACACAAATGAAAGCGACGCATCGCGCTAATCTGAATCGGCTGTTGAATATTTGCACATTAGTGGCTCAAGCTGCTATACATGTAAACAAAGGCAACACTTGTCTTTTAATCACGTAGGATTTAAAGACTTTCTCTTAAAATCTTGGTTTAGTAAATTTTGACTTCGATTTAATTTAAATTTACTTCTTACTTTGATTTATTATGCTTTATTTTAATTAAATTTAAAACTTAAGACAAATGATGGACGTTAATGTAATATATGAAATAATTTATTTTCTAGTTCTTCTAATCTAATAATAAACAAACAAACAAAAAAATTAAATTAATGTACATTCCTAATAAAGATTTTCATATCTTAAATATGTATACTTGTATACAAATACACAAATCCGTCAAGTTTCGTTTATGTACTGGACATACTGGAGAAAACGGTGCGGGTTCAAATCCCGCTGCGTTCAAATTTTTATACGTTTTCTAAATATGTATTTTTCAATTTCCTTAGTGTGCTAATAACACTTAAAATGTTAAAATAACATTAGTGTATTATTCAATATAAACATTTGCCTGCCAACTATATTATACCAGAATTCAGTATAGATTTTGTTGTTTTTTTTTTTTTACTCATAATTCGCTGCCGATGAATATGACATTGACATTTGTATCCAAGCCGGTGGGCGTTACAGCAATGCAGGGCAGAGATGTCGCCATGCTTCGTTTACATTTATTTTTTACCTTGCCATTGACTATTCAATATTCTGATGACTATATAAAATTTGATACAGTTTTTGTTTCGTTTTTTATTAGGTTGTTATATGTTTTCTAGCTTCTACAGTATCTATCTATTCTATTCTATCTTTCTATAGTATGACATGGTAGTCAGATAGAACCTAGTGTCTAGACACTGGGTTCTCCAATTACAAGAGAGTGCCATTGTTCAAGACATTGCAGGTTGAGTGGTGGAGTTAAACGCCGCGCTTTGCCTTTTTTATCAGAGTGGAGAAATGAAAATAATTAAATGATGATGAAAACAATCATGATTACAGACACACGCTCTCTTCGACACGATGGTCAATTGTTATATTTCTATGATGTGAATTAAATTATAAGTTCCAGATGACGCCTTTTTTACTGATGAGTAAAAAATATTCATTTATTTATTTAGAAAGTTAAATTTATTTTAATATCAATAGATATTAAGTTTCGATTTCAATTTACTTAGTAGCGGTTATCAGAGTATATCGTTCATGCTGGCTTCGATTTATAAATATTAAAAATAATTATAGAAAAAATATATATAGCATCAAACGGACAAACATATTAAAGAAATTAAACAGTATATATGTACTTCAATTTATGTTAAATAACAATATCCAGACATATACAATGAAATCTTAATATTTTTCGCTTTTAATATTTATTTACAGATAATTTGGGCAGCACGAGGTGGCGCTGGGTACAACTGCCCATATGGCCAGAACTGCGCCTTCGAGCCCGCGCCTCCGGGGCGAGCGCCTACCTGTGCGCAGCCAGGTCTCACTTACTGCTTGCATCCAGAACCATATCCCGAGTAAGATATACTTTAATTGTAATTATGGTATTATAATTGAAATAATTTTGAAACAAAGGTTAAACTTTAGATATAGCAAGTGAAAAAGTATATATATATATATATTTTTTTAATTTTAGTATTTACATAATATGTTAAAGTAATACATAGTTTTATTTATTAATAGATAATTGAAATATAACAAACTATAATTTCAATAGAAGGACTATATGAAAATATGAATAAAATAATATTTTGAATCTAATTCAGTTAGTAAGTTTGTTTCAAATTGCGCAATATTTTCCAGAAAAGTAATAAGAAAGTTAGTTGAAGCAGGACAGTACGATATTAGAACTCTTTTATCCGACGAAACTCGTGATGACTTTGAGACAAACAAGAAGGGCAATTATCCGTACGGATACGGTCCAAATTCACTGCCTCATGTCGACCAAATTTCATTGGTTGATGACAGTTTATTTCACAAGGATTATAATACAAAGTTTCATACAAAATTTCATCATGGTAAGTCTTTACTCATTAATTACATTACATATTTAGAAAACGTATAAAAATTTGAACACATCGGGATTTGAACCCGCGCTTCTTGAAAACCGTTCAAGGGCTCTGACCGCTAAACGTGCGTTCTACATCCAGCTACGTCGAAATTCTTATACACTTACTACAACTTTTATTTGGTATTAGGATATCTGTAGAGAGATTTTTACAAATTCCTGCTACCCAAAGATTATTCAACGAACAATCGTTTTGGCAAGAGAGATTCCAAATATGTATTTATCAATTTCCTGAGTGTGAGAATAACACTTTAAAAAATGTTAAAAATTAGATACATTTTTTATAAATGGCCATCGTGGTGCAGTGAATCACGAGTGGATGTTGGTTCGATTCCGACTCGGAAAAATGATTGTATATGTCTGGATATTGATAATGTCTGGATTTGTCTTGACACTCGGGCATCTATGACTACCTTTTTTTACATATATTCTTTTTTTATACATGATATTTGTGGGTTCAATTCTTACTCAGGGGAATATTTATATTTCTTGCTCCATAATTCGTTATGATTATGAAAAAGTACAGTATCATTTCATAACACAATTGACAAAAAGAATAATATGGCAAAATTTCTTCTAGATACTCCGCTGTATATGGAAGAGGCATTAAGATTTTTAACCATTTAATTTTCATAACCAACAAATTACGAAACAAATATTGATTACTTGTTCCGACATCTGTATATAAATAAACAACTCTTAATGAGATAGAAATGTTATATGCTTTAATTGCACTTTTATAATTAGGATTAGTTCTTCTATTCATAAGTTACAAACAAAAGTTTCCACGAACATTAGTTACACATGGTAATAAGTAAGTTGATTAAGAGCTTTGTCATTAGAAAGTAAATACATAAAGTTCGATAGCTTGTAGTGAAGCTTAAGTAATTTGTTAATGTCCGTTCTGTGAGAAATATTTAGAAGCACTTTCAATGGATTATTTAATGGATATGTTTATTTATATAATTTAAATGTTAAAAATTGAAATGATATTGATATTGTCTAATGATTTATCAATTTTCATTACAGATATATACTCAGAGAAAACGCCACTCCAACCACCATCTATAGCTGGACCGACCCCATATAACATTAAAGCTTACCAAGCGTCAAACTACTCTAAATTTGGTTTCCAAGACTACCATAGCACCCCATACTGGAACCCATCAGAACAATATGGCTATGATAACAGAAGATTAAGGCAAAATAATGAAAATTTAAATGTATACAATCCAAACTATTTCAATCCTCAGATATACCAAAATTATAACTCGGACTGGCTGAGAGCGTCCAGCGGAGTGACCCAGTATAACCCGAGTGAATGGTGGAAGTGAGTGGTGATGCGTTGTTTGTTCAGGTTGATTTATAGTAACACTGAAGAGTTAACGTTCTAATATTGTAATAGGCCTAATATTTAATATTATTCTAAGTCTTGCATTGCCATTTTACCTATTATTTATTGGTAACTGAGTTAAAAATATAAATAGATACAACATTTTATATGTTTGTAACTTCGTTATTTGATCTGTTTTCTAGAAATGCAAAACTGATGTAATCGGAGATTCAATTTATGTATATTTATACATAAACAGTTCAAATAAAGCACGTGTGATTGGAACGTAGGAATATCCATTAGCCATAAACTCAAATCCTACTGCTTATATAATATAATAATATTCAATATCATCGCTGTAATTTAAATATCTAAAATATATTTAAAAAAACATTTAAATAATTGTCGTATTACTTAAACTAAAATTAAACTAGTGTAAAGTAACAATTGCATAATTTACAATTACTCATTGCTCATTGTTGGGTTTGTCCGAAACGCCAAGCACGTCAGTCATCTGCTAACCAACAAGCCAAAAAGCCAATATATAAATAAAAATAAACGAAATTTTATGAATCACAGTTCCATTGCCGAAGCTTTCTGTATGACTCATGTACTAGAACACTAAATTAACTTTTTGTGTTTGTATGGTCTAAAATATGTACGTTGGTATTTTAGAAAAAACATATCTTAGTGCTTTAAGAGTATAGGACCCTTGCTTCTGCGTACAATTGTTTCGGCTTTGTATTATTTGATAATCTGTAACACAAGAGTTTTATATATTGCGATATATGAGCTTATACAATTTACTTTAAGACATTATCATGTTGTTTTAATTGTATGATCGTAAAGCTAATTCATTATATAAATATTAGGTTCATTAAGTACTAAAGTTCAAATGACGGACTTCCATATAAAGTATCCCCCTTAAGGGCAGAATTGGCATGAATGTTGAAACAATAATTTACAAGGTTTTAAACAGTTGCTCAAAAAAATATTTCATATTTTTCACTTTAAAAATGACTGACTTCCATACAAATTTTCAACTCCTATTAAGGGTAGAATTTCCATAATCTTTAAGATATTTTAACTCTTTTCATATACTTAGTCTTGAAATAAATATTATTACAAGGAAAAACAACTTGTTTTCCTTATGCGTTTCACTTATTTCTATTTCAGTGTGTAAGTTTAAAATATATAAAGCTTTTGCGTAACGATCTCCAATGGCTGCAATACACTGCATCCTTTAAACGTTGAGACCAGTTATCAAAAGTAGCACGCACTCTTTCTATGGGAAACATCTTCACTGCCACTCATATGGACTGTTTTAGGGACTCCGAATTATCATATTGACCATAAATCATAATCCAGTGGATTTAGATCAGGACTAGATAACAGCCAGTCTTCAGCTCTGATAAAGTACCTTTTCACATAAATATGACTCAGTAACTCCTTCATAGCGAACACACCAAAAAACCATCACAGAAGTCGGATAATGCCCACCTTGTACTCTGATGACTAATTGGGAAGCTTCTTTAGAGCTTTCAGCATAACTATGCGATTTTATTTGTTAAAATATTGCTCAATTATATAAATTTTCGCATCTGTAAACAAATATTTAAACCGTTTAAATAGTTATTTTGATTTTACCACGCTATTATTTTTAAATTATCAGTGAAAAAGTGACATCTCTTATAGGCTGCAGGTCCTAAGCCATGCTGCTATCTTTATCTCCCGAGTTAAAATATTTTGGACAGGATTTCTTCTAATTCTTTCCCTTACTTTTTTGATCGCTTTTTTCATACGAACACTACGGGACGGCCCGATCTTTGTCTGTCACAAATACGGGAGGTTTCATTGTATCTATCAATAGCCTGTGCACAACCCTTTGACTAATTCCAAGCGTATGGAGGATATTAAATATTGTATTTGGCATCATACTTACTTTATGTAATGCAATCACAGATTCGGTTCTCTTTATTGGCCCAGCCCATTTTAACATCACAAAATATTTTACAATATATTGGCGCGAAAATAAGAAAACACAATATACAATTATATTAAAATGGCAGGTTCCAAATTGAACGCTATAGTTTGACGTTTGAACCCTACTCTGGCCCCAGTCTATTTAGGCAAAATACGTTAAGTTAGTACACCATGGAAAAAAGATGAAAATGATTGATTTATCATGAGTTATCACTGCCTCTAAGTAGCTTAAGGAAAATTCATATTGTTAATATAATGTTATACACTAAATATATGCGTCATTAGTGTGCGCATGTGTGAGTCTAACTGTAAACATTATTGGTTGTGGACTCGATATCCACTCAGGGGAGTTAATTTCTTAAAATTTGTTATTTTTATTTCTCCAATTTGGTAATACAAAGCACAACTCTAGTTCCGTCTCTGAACTCCAAATGTTTCGGATTTGAGAGAAAAGTGGACAAGGGATTGCCTTGATATTAGGTTCCCTCTGACTCCGTAAACTTTATATATAAAAGAACTTAATACATATATTGATTATTAAAATAAGAAAAAAGATTTAAACTTGAAATACACTTTAGTCTAAGAGATAATAATATATTTATAACATTTTAAGGTATATATCGCCGTCCCGATCAGATTCGGATGTGACAATACAACGTTCTATAACATTTCCCACACGCACCACAACACTTAACTCACGGCGTCGTCGCAACGCCGAGCTTGTGAAAGCTGCAGCTACTAGGACCTTGTCCGGAACTGAAGCTTTGAGGATAGCTTTAGGCTTAGCAAAGTGAGTTATTATTTTGTTATATCTGGGAAAGTGGCAATTTAGACAGAATGTTGCATATTTTTACATTTTAGTTATAAATAATGTAACGACTTAGCCTTATTGTTAACAATCGTTTTTGTTTTACGTCGCAGTCTTCTTTAGAACATAATTATTTTACTGACCACGTTAGATAAAGTGCTGTGCTGGAATCCCCAACCCAACATACGCGTCTCGAAATTGGTATCAAAATTAATTTTGAAGTAATATGTCATTAGGCATTTGCGGTAGAACATGTATTGCAGATGCGTGAATTCTTGACAGCAATGGCCGCTATTGTGAAAGGCTTATTAAGTAAAAAAAAATGGGAGACCTTAGGATATTCCAAAATGTAGTATTGTAGCCATAGAGGTAGCCCTCGAAGAGCAGGTATGATAGGTAAAGGACAGATTTATGTTAGTGGATGAAGCAAAGGAGCTACAATTTCTGTTGCTTCTTTGCTTCTTTGTGAAGCCGAAAAAAACAGTAATAAGTATTTTCAGTTTATCAGTTACTATGAAAGAAAAAAAAGGAAGCTCGGAGCATTGTCTGGGACATGCGACTAAAGTGTAAGCTTGGCCCCTTCATGATTTCGAAGGCCTTTAAAATGGGTGTTAACGCTCGAAACCACTTTCAGAGATTCTCCCTCTGCCTAACCAAATTTAAAACCTCGCACTTGCTTGCCTTTACGTGTTAAGCTTGTATCACCAAGCTAGTGTGACGCAAGCCTTCACAATGACCGGGTGCTTTCCTTTGAACCCGATAAATTTTAAAGTAGTAATCTTACTTAAATGTATTTTATGTGTAATAGCGAAGACGTGTCAGTAGAGCGTCCTCGGCGCCAAGCGGCGGACACGCAGGAGCTATGTCAGTTCCGCACTCAATTCATCACACCACGCGCCGCCCTCAACAATAAAGGCAGTTGGCGCTATGTCGTCAATATGCCTGATAATATGACACAACTCGTTAGAGCTGAAATTTGCACGTAAGTTTTAGTAAAGCTATACATGTATTTATCAAAAGGTTCAAGAATATTTATAATATTTTTGTTTTACTAATTAAAGTAAGTAAATTAGTCTCAAAAATTTCCAAAACATTTAAGTATTTGAAATTTTTGTAAAAATTAAAATTGGACATTAATAATCTATTAACGCTATCTGGATGATATTTTTGTAACTACTTTACTTATGACAGC
The DNA here is from genome assembly GCA_038994665.1 of Podotricha telesiphe. Taxonomy (NCBI): domain Eukaryota; kingdom Metazoa; phylum Arthropoda; class Insecta; order Lepidoptera; family Nymphalidae; genus Podotricha; species Podotricha telesiphe. Next base: position 67,691 of record JAOYRR010000230.1, on the reverse strand, counting down.
GCCATCTATTATTGAATAGATTTTTAATTTATTTTCCAACTTATTACTATTACTATTTTTTTATTTATTTAACAGGTCAAATGAATGTAGTGGAATTTGTACACTACCAATTGGCTACACTTCCCGTTGCGAGCAAAAGTACATTCAAAAACGTTTAGTGGCTCTCGAATCAAGTGGACAAAACTTGTATACCGACGTTTTCTGGATACCGAGTTGTTGTCAATGCACTATTATGAATAATAATTAGTGTTCGTTTAAATTTTGTGATGTAATTTTAAGATTTGATATGCTTGAATGATGTTATTATTATTGAAAGCTTGTCCGCTGTCACTACTCGCCACAAGGTGGCATTGTACGCTTAAGCTTTCATTTGCTGTGTATACGACTAATAAAAGTAGAAGAGCGTTGTTCAGATAAAAGCTTGATATGACAAGCAATTGGGTTTACACAGATTTGTATACATTTTGTGATTAGTATTATTGTTAAATAAAAAAATATTTTATTTTGGCTTATTTTTATGCATTGTCATGACATTAATGATGTTATATTTTCTATGTATTGGTGTCGTGTGTGTTAGAAAATATATGTGGCATTAACTTAGAATCTAATGGCAGAGTATTAAATAAATATATATATAAATAAAGATAATAATATTGCACAAGAAATTACAATTTAGACTAAACAACATAGCTATACTTAAATTATATGTGCAATGGCGGATTAATTGGATTGAACTAGGAAATAGATCTTTAAGAACATTTAAATTAACCGAGTATTATTTTTTTTATTTAATGCAAAATGTAATTAGAAAACCTATGTTACAAAACTATATACTAATTATGTATATTTTGACAAATTATAAGAATTTCCGATGTTTTTTTAATTATTAATAATAATTATTAATTATTATGTAATGTATTTCAATTTCGAATGCTTAATTTTATGATCTCTCGCAGTTTTGAGCTTGTATTCAACTCTACGATACGACCTTTTCTTTATTTTTAAAACAAAAAAATATTTGACTAGTTATTTTTATTCATTTATAGTAATTTAATATTATGCTTAAGTTTTTATAATTTTTGCATTTTTATAATATTAAAGTAAATTTTATATTAAATTATCTCGATTTATTTGTATAAGATTATAATAAATATATATAAAAAAAGTATAATATATATTCTTTTACAACACAATTTTATCTCCCATTAATAAATACAATAAAGTAATTTAAATGTGTCTTAAAGAAGATTTACATAATTTCTGTGCCTAGTATCATATTGGTCTCAAAAGTTTTATTTTATATATTGACACATATCTCCAACTATACCTTTCCTATTATTTTATTCTTACAAGAAAATAATAATTCTAAAGCTATAATGATACGTTGGACGCGAGTACTATAGAGGAGGTTGATGGTTCAAATCCCATACCGATGAACGATTATAGTTGATGATCTTGTTTGAGTTTAGTTGAATTCTCGGTGTGGTCAAATAATATTGACATTGGCAGAAGGTGGAGGGAGACATTATATGTATATGAGTCGATATTCTCTATTACACTTTCAGTTCCTTCTAGCTGTCCTACAAAATGCCCAGCCACCCAAAAATGGTAAGAAATATGGTAAAATATTTAGCAAGTACTTACCTTTAAGTGTAAAATTACAATTTAAGGTGTTCATGTAAAACATGCAATACAAACATAGCAGTCCTATGTTCACATATTTTGGAAGTCAACTTTTATGGATCATTGTTATCGTTCGTTTCAGCCTATCGACGCCCACTGCTGGACAAAGGCCTCCCCCCAAGGACATCCACGACTATCGGTCCTACACTTCGCGCATCCAGCGGCATCCGGCGACCTTGATCAGATCGTCTGTCCACTTAGGTAGTGGGCATGCCCACTGAGCGTCTCCCGGTCCGTGGTCGCCACTCGAGAACCTTACTGCCCTCTGCCACTTCAGGGCAATTCTCCGAGTAATATCAGTTATTTTTGTTCGCTTACGGATATCATCATTTCTGATTTTATCACTGAGGGAAATACCAAGCATTGCTCTCTCCATTGCCCGCTAGGTGACCTTGAGCCTTCTTATGAGAGACTTAGTTAGCGATCCTTGTTATAATGCTACATAATTAGAAATATGCAAGGCGTAGACGTCCACCATGTAAATGGATCATCAGTTAGTTGTGTATCACACATGATACATTTGTCGCTTCTGTCTGTTGTGTAGTTGAGTTTCTGCATACCAGCGTTTGCCCTGTTTAACTTATTTTTTGGTTAGTTTGTTCGGTCTGGTAAGAATGAACTGCTTAGCAGTTGTCAATATTTTTCCTCGTCATAATAAGGGATATGTGTGCACAAAAATATTCAAATACTACAATTTTAGAGAAGTTAGTTGCCGATAGGCTTAAAGGTTTTTATTATATAAATTACACAAATTTCAAACGATTCATTAATATTATAACTGTATTTTTGTATTTCAAAAAGTTATTTAAGTTCTATTATTTACAATTATTAATTAGATTCTGATCACATTTATTATTTATATACACATATAGTTAATAACTACATTTTACAAAAGTATAAGAAATTCAATGTGCTATTTGTTTAGTGTTATTTGGTAAGTTCAAGGAGAAGCAAAAAATATATGTATATACTCGTATATTGCTTCAAATATTCATGAGATTATTCGCTCCATATAATGTGAAATCGTTCTGTTTGTACAACATGCTTCTTTATAGGCTCTTCACTGTGACAATCTAAGAAACATGGAGCTCTAAGTAGGGCCCGCATCTCCAGCATTTTCCTCAGATTGAGTTAACAACGGAGTTAGAGGGTGAAAATCCGGTTGCGAGGGCAACATGGGCCCTCGGGTTAACGGACCTACCTTAAGTTATTTCGTCTTAAGGACTAAAATAATTTGTTTATGTAAACATTAGTATTATATGTTGTATGTATTGTACTTTTAAAACAAATACAAGTAATTTAATATACAATATAGATAACAGAAACTTTAATTACAATCATAGTTCTAATAAAAATGCATTGAATAAATGATTATTTACATATGTATCACATATTTCGAACAAATATATGAAGCAGGTAACAGCTACAAAAGGTAAAAAATACAACGCTTAGAGCAAAAAGAATACCAAGCGTTTAGTGTCTCACAAACGTTACAACCCGTTCAAATAACCGAGAGCACTCGTACACAGCGCCAAAACTCGCGCTTTTAAAATAAAAATCCAAGCAAAAAGTCGACACGCGTAAAAGTAAAAGAGGAAGCGGGGAAAAAATCAATGCTTGCGTTTTATGTTCTGTGCGTGTGACAGATCGGTTGTCATGGCGACCACGGCGGGGGAACCGCGTGGCGGGAAAAAAGGTCCTAAAGCAGCGATGGAAACAAAATGGCGTTTGTGCTGGGCGCGCAAAGTTGACGTTTGGATGCGTTCCGTTTTACGATGTTATTGGGATATCGGATTGTGCGTCGAGGCGGGCCGGGACGAGGGAGCCGGTAATCGATATTACGCACTTTGTAGCAATGAAATTGGCGCGCTGCAAGAACGCTTGCACGCACTGCAACTTTTTCATTTGGGATTCTTTTGGTTTTTAGATTACGAGACGTTTTAAAGGACTTTTGTTTGTTTATGTTCTCGTTACAGTTTCTTGATATAAAGTTTTTGACATATTTATGTATGATAGTTGCGTTTTATTTTATTATGCCCTTGTCCTAAGATATAAAACTTGTATAAATAACTTATATGGTCTAATAAAGAGTAATACTGAGAAATATTATATTAAATCAATAAACAATTCAATGTCTACAGTGATTTAGCTTACCATAATAAAAGCATAATATAAACATGTTAAATATAAACTAAATAAAGAAAAAGATATCGATCAAGCATACTCTAACCTATAATCATATTGGAAATTTACAAAATCGACTCCATTCAAATTGGATTCCAATTTTCTCCGCATAAAATATTAGTCAGAAATAAAAATATAATCAATAACGGTGCACAGATGGCAAATGGAAATGCATGCATAGAAAAAATAATGACGTCGGGACAGTTAGTAATTCGTTTATGAAAATTTGATGAGTCACTCGGGCGCGGTGCAAACACCGCAATTATTGTAAACGTACCAAATTCAAGACTTTCTTGGAACACTAATAACCTAAGTAGTATTAAACTGCCATAGTCTGCGTTATTAAAGACAATAAAATTATATTTGATATATACGTCTGTGGAAATATTAAGAATATTTCTCACTAATATAATATATATAAAGTGTAATATAATTATGCATTTCGCACAATGAAACTTGAAGTGACTCACGACGGGAATAGCGTTCTTTATTTTTTGCCAATTTGTGTAATGCGTACTGGCCATCGTCACGCTTGCCTTTACAATATATGTATGTATTTTGTATATTGTATGACTAATCGGGATAATTTCATAAAAAAGATTGAGATTTACTAAAGAATTAGTATATTATTCTAAAAAATATGTTATATTTTACATTACAGTTCTATTTTTATGGCTTATGTTCCCTTTGGCTCTAGTCTGATGTTAATATAACATGGATGCGGTATACGAAGACGCTTGCCTAGATACATATTGTCTCAGTTTTAGTATATATATTATATAAAATTATTTCGTAAAACTTGAATATCTCGAGCTAAATTCATAATAAATTTATAATATTTTGCAAAATTTCAATAATAATAATAAAATAATAATAATAATTTAAATCAGTAATTTTAATTAAGTAACGTCATAACAATATGCAGTATTTATCAAATAAACTATAAACGACTCTACAAAGCTCTCGCAAAGACCCTGCTCATATCGATCGCGCAACCGAGTTTAGTATAGCTTGAAGTATAGCTTACATTTTTTTTTTACAATTATAAGCTTTATTTTTAAGAACCTTAAGGCAATAATCGTATGGTAAGGGAGAACTGTTGTAAGTCGCATTGTTACGTCGCAGTTTTAACGACGGTTTTAGTAATATATCAATGTTATTATTCAGTATTGTAAATGCTGTTCCGTTATTATTAATTTATTCTTTTAAATAACATATTTCGATGTTACCTACAATTTGATTGTGGGTTTGTCCAAATACTTTGGTTCGTAATTTAATAAATGCTCCTTTAATATTCCTTCCTTATAATAAATGCTCAAAGTGTAATTTTTTTAAATGAATGTAATTCTATAAAATGGTAACATTTGTTGAGTTCCACCTCAATTTCTTTTCTTTTAAAATTTAACATTGTAATGGAAGCTTATGAGTAGATACTTGACTTCGTACACATAACATATTCTACATGCGTATATTTACTCGTGGGTTTTATCTCAGCAGAACGCTTTTTTAGCTGGTTGTAAATTCCTATACGACTGACAATACTGACATTATTTGTGTTAATAAACCGTTTTTAGATCACTTGGCAAAATAGGCTACTTGAATAGAGAATATTTCGATTACGATTTTGATGTAACTGTTTAAAAATCTTAACAAAGGCATATATATATAAGTTTTTTTGTGCGTTAAACTGAATAAACACTCAATATTTATAGTACTACACCCAATGGTTAGTGTATTAATATTATTGATAATAAATAAATACTTGTAAAGAACTCTAAGGTAAGATATAAAAAATAAAAATCCAATAGCAAGATTGATAAATATATATTATATATAACCTAGTGTCAAGACAATGTTCTCCACTTTTTGCCCAAATTCGAGACATTGCATGTTAAGCTGCAAACTCAACGCTGAGCTTTGGTTTAGGTACCAAAGCCAAGAAATGACAATATCTTTATATATATTTAAGTATATTTAATTTATCTTAAATATATTTAGTTTATCTTAAATATTTAATCTTTTTCCCGAGTGGGATTCCAAACCACAGCTTATCGCGTTTTCAGTTATATAAATGATGATTGAATGAATTTTTTACTATATGAATTCAATTTCCAATACATTTATAATTCTCTTTTCTGGCGTAGTTAATACGTTTAGTGATATTTCTCTATAATATACGTCACTCTGCTAACTTCTATATTATATATATAGATCCGGATATTAAAAAGGAGTGTCTTGGCACTAGGTTCTCTCTGACTTCCGTGGGATGTAGGAATAAGCTTAAGTTAAAAGAAAATTATTGTGTATTACATTATTTGAATTATAATTATATAGTATTATTTATAACCTGTTAAGTGCCTTATGTATGAAACAATAATAATGTATACAGTATCATTAACAAAAATCGCGAAATTGAATTAAGAATTAATTACTGTAGCTATGACAAAGACGAGGCTAAGATAAATAAGTAGATGATGATACTTAACAATTTCTTTTACCATTTCTCAGAGACTATAAATCATAGCTAACGACCAAATAGAATATTTATAATACCAAGTAAATGGAAGGCCTGATGAATATTTGCTCTTTTTTATATAATTTGGTTAGCAAAGTTCAATCTGACTGACGTGTTAAGTGTTCTCAATTACTGGCCATTTTAGCGACATGCGTGTTGAGTGATGGCCTAAGCCTGCACTTTGTCAGGCCAGGCAATATGAAAACATTGTTTTTTTTTAAATAGAAGGTTTTCAGGTTTAGAATCGAAATTTGAATAAACGGACGAACGAATGATGAACTTTTCTTTAATCTTATAGGCAACGGGCATCTGTCAACAAATGAATTTGATCCCATAAACATCGCGTAGATTAGACACATATTAAACTAGCACCTATTAAGCTACCAGGGCGTCTAAATTCGAATTCATTAATTCAAATTAACTTCTATGTGTGAAGGTCTTTGTGGCACAGTATCTGATTGTACATTGGATTTTTGTGGGTTCAATTCTCACTCGTACTTCCCAAAAATAAACAATTTAATTTGATTATTCTTCATTTTTCAGGTAATTTTAATAAATTTGATTTTCTGATTTTATTAAATGTATAACAAATGTTATTATTTTTTTATGTGAAAAGAAAGTTTGTTGTTTTTATTTGTCTCAGTGAACCTCGTTAATCATTATAATAAGACGTAAGGAAAAACTATGCACCATTTTTAACGAATATTTTACGGACAGAGGAGAATGAAATTTAGTAGTGCCAAAGGAAAATAAGTTTTATAATAATCAATAATTGTGGGTTTGATTGCACCCGGGGGCATGATTATATTTAAATTATTTTCATTTCTCGTTATGTCTTGGATTCGAAAGGAGGAGAACGGAAAGTTTTAACACTAGGTCAGTTAAGGTAGGTTAATAAAGATTATAAACACTTGCATATGTTATATATACAAGTTCGTTACTTAGGCAACGCCTATTTCACGCGTCAAGGAGACTTCTAGTTTAGGAGATATGTCCTACTAATAGTACTCCATAATAAGTCATAGCTCATAAATGGAATATAATATAATATTCAGGTCAATTCGACATGGGCACCTTTAAAAAGCGCTTTTATTTCCATCTTAAAGGCCGGCAACATCCTCTCTTCCTCTCAACTCTACTGGTGTTACATGGGATCGTGGGCGGCGGTGATCACGATGACCCGAACATTAGTTTGTCTTGTCTACAGATAAAAAAAAATAATAAATAAATGGAACATAAATATGTACTATGATGACATAAATATATTTATATAACAAATATATAGGTATTCTATTAAACCAAACTGGAAATTCGTTTTGTATGAAGTGATGTATAACTTTTTAAAGCAAAAAGTCATATTTGAACTTTCTATTGTGATCAAATTGTCAACATCGGCATAATCGATGGAAGCGTATCTTAGACCTTTTGTCATTGCATATGTCGTATAGCATCTGCCAACTTAACAGTCCATTTAAAGTGTTTCAGCTGCGTCATAGTTTGATATCGAGTTTGATTTCTTCATTTACGTATTCAAACTGATAAAAGTAATAATTTGAACACAATTCGTTTCTTACTTCATCGCAGATCCATTTAAAATGTGAATGCACATTACTAGAATTAATAACATATTGGATTATTCCAAGCCCTGACTGGTTTGTGTCTAGACTACCTAAGAAACTACCTTTAGTTTCTTAGGTAGTCTAAATAATTTTTAAAAATTGTTGTTAAAATAAATGCTAAAAACCTGCTAAGTTGCTAATCGATTTTGAATTGAAAGATGACACCGTTTACCCTATATTTTGCCACCGTATGTTATTGTAATTTATGGAAGGTAGCAAGGTAAATGTCGAGATAACGAGGGTGTATTAACTGGGTGAAGGGGATCAGCTCGGAGTCTGTCAAGTGTTTCACTAACAGGCCACGGGGCACCTCGCGAGGGGCCAGCGATATAGGTGAGCAGCATAGGGCTCTACCCTCCCTGCACCTTACGACACGAGCAAAACAATCGGAAACGTCAACCTGTCGCAACACGCGCACCCATTCCAAAATAGCGAAATAATTCCATTACTGGGAGTAAACTAAGGAAACGATATGGAAATGAGTGTGGAAACCGAAACGACGAACGCGAGCGAACAACTAAAAACCGAAACGGATAACGTGAATGCGAAACGCTATCGATCGAAAGCTTGTTGCGAGTTGTAAACAGATCGAAGCGTTGGCTCGAATCCCGCCAAATGCAGCGACAGCTGTGCGTAGCTCGTAGCGCGTAGCCGCTGTACGCCTCCGTCCGCCGCCGTACGCCGTACGCCGCTCCGCGCTGTAGAGGCGCCACCGGCCCTATTATTATTATTTGTAAACAACGTGCGGGCGCGGGTGAGGGCCAGGGCGGGGGCAGGGGCGCGGCGGGGTGGTCACGTGACCCGCCGCCATTGGCCGCCGCGCCGGCAGCTGCATGCCCGCGCTAGTCCGCCGCCGACCGCCGACGTGACTGTACGCGCGCTTCATTCCCGCGTCGCAACACGCACCGACGCGATCGCGATCTGCAGCCCTTTTTGTTTATTTTTCGCGCGCGTCCTTCGGGCCGTTTTGTGTTTCGGAGCAGCGAGACGAAGAAAAAAAGGAGCGGATGGATCAAGCGACCGGAGAAGGTAGCGCGAGTTTGTAAAGTTTTGTGCGGGTTCGAAAGTTGTGGAAGTGTTTGTAAAGTAGTATAGTGGAAGGTTCTGGTTGGTTTTGTGATGTTAGTTAGGCAGGACAACGGCGGTGGAGCGTGAAGCGGGCTCCGGTGCCGGCTCGCACGCTTCCGCCAGAGGTTTCGTTGTGCTTTCGCGAATTGATCCCCGTTTTCCTGCTATAACGTTTGTCACAATACAAGGACTATAAAATGTAAATAAAAATGTTATCCAACAGTTTTAATATTACATTCAATTAATAGATATTTATAATATTCATATAATTAAACAAAGTTGTTAAGCTTTGTAAAAAAGGAATGTTTTTTAAACTTTGTTGACAAGATGAGTATGCACAGGAACACGGGGTGTAGACTAAATTAGTGCGATGATACATCAGCATGTCATAGTTGTTGCGCATGATCCGCAATTTATTCTTTAATTGTGTCAGAATACGTAAAATATTAAAAAAGTTAGGAATCCTTGACAAACTTAGTTATTTGACTTCAGATAGTATTTTTGTATACATATATTTATTAAAATTTTTAATGTACAGATAGATTGTACTGTTATATATGTATGTTTGTATATGTACATATATATTGACGCACAAGATACAACGTAGTATTCAATTTTTATTTATTCTTACTATAAGTTTATTGCTTACAAGATAAATCTAATAAGATACCTAAAATGTTTATATATTGTATAAATAATGGTACTTCTCAGTATATGAGTATTAAAATAGCACCTAAGCTTGTTTTGATTGTGATATTTCAGTTTGGTAGAGAATGTTATGACATTCTGTCTACCAAAGATTAATATATGCATTAATCCATATCACCTGAAACCTTCTCAACATGGATAATTATATTTATTATTTAAGTATAATTTGTAATATACAAAGTTGTAGCTGTTGTAATAAATCATCATTGAATAATAGTTATTCAATGCTTAACTTAAAACAGAATCTCCACAATCAATTTAAATAACAAAAAAATATACGATACTGTCCACTTGCTATACATAAAAATGCATGCAGAATTTTTTGACACTCGGTTCTCTACTAATAATTATATATTAAATATATTAAGGAATAACGTATATTATTTGAACATCAAGTTCCTATAAATTAACCATAATGCTACTTGACGTCATACTTGAAAAGAACCTATGGAAATATTGCCCCATATCTAGGACGACAAGTTTAATTCTAAAGTAATTCACCAAGTTTCTTGAAAACAATAAGAAAACAATATAAAAATGAAAGCATTCATGTCTGTAATCGTTACAATAGTCAAATAAACGTTGCTCTAATATAATACATGTACCGCATACATTATTTACGATAAGAGTCTATTCGAACAAGCAGTTAACAGCGCGAAGACGACCCGGACGGTCCCACGGAATAATCGAATAAATAATACGCCTTCCTCCCGTGAATGCGATAATGGCGAGTCAAGTTCAGTGCGGCCAATGAAAACAAATAAACAAATTGGCCAATTTTGCCGCTGACTGCCGCTGCCGATGCCGAGCGGTTGTGCAACGAACTTCCTTTGAATTATGCTTCCTTTTTCTAGATTTAGTTTTTCAATCTTTATATCTATATTTGTGACAGTCCCATTGATTTTGCTGTAAGCAGGTTGGTTTGTGCGTAGAGGCTAATCGTATATTTCGCTTGACGCCTAAATTTTTTTTATTTATATAGTATATACTATAGTATATCTATATATATATATATGTTTGTATATATATGTATGTATATAATGTATGTATATATATATATACATACATTACTTCTGTTCGCAATGTTATGTACTTCATTTTTATATAATTTGAATTCTCATACAATCTCTTGAACATACATACATATTTACATAGATACATACAGTATTTGAAAAAAGAGACTGGTGAGAAATAAAATCTTGACACAGATATATAAACATATAACAGAGTATTTCAAATAAAGTTGTTTCAGTTGTTTGCGAATTGTTTTTAAACTTTGGCGGTTATAATTTAATATGTAAATATCAAAGCAATAACTTTACTTCATTACTCTTAATTAGAACTCTACCACTCTATCTACAATATAATATCTAGTAGAGACCTAAAAAAATGGTAAATGATTTATCTGCAATATTTAGTTTTTATAATGATATCAAGACTTTTATAATAACATTCAATTCCAATTATTGTACATTAGTTGCTTTTTTCTTTATATTGAGATCATTAAATGAATTATTATTAAATATTTTATCATTTTGTCTTGATGCTTTAACCACGAATAAAAATCTAATTTGATTTAAGTTATATATATTCAACTAACTTTTATATTTCGTACTTACGTTATTGATTTTTACATTTTTCTTACGTCTAAACATAGCCCATCTTACAGACTAGTAGTTAAATACCAATTAGTATTAAAAAAAGCATTAATTTCAAAGGGCATTTGAATTGACTTGAACCCGCGCCTCTTGGAAACCGTCCATGCACTCTGATCGCCAAACCATACCGTCTTGGAGTGTGAATGTTTAAATAATTATCATATTCTAAGCGTGTGTGTGTAACTACATAATGTTTAATTTTTGAGCCTACTGTACCAATTAGAGAAGTAACTTGTTGGCTGATATTTAATATTAAAAAGCCTATTTTAGATTTGATTAGTTTTTTACTAAAGAAACCTACAAAAACAATTTGATTTTTTTACGATTTCGTGAGTCAATGTCAATAATCTTCAAGTTATTATTGAATTGTGCAATATTCGTATCGTCTTCTTGACTTATTTTTCGTTCTAGAGATATGTAACACTCAGAACATATATTTATATATATATAAGTTTGAACTCCATTTTTACATACACAATAGTTTTCATATATTTTTAAGCCAACCGATATTTTAGACGGACCATTAGACCATTTAGACAGTTTAATTTTGTAAGCGCTTTATATAGAATCTTTTTTCAAAATAATAGTTCCATGAAGGTGTGAACACCTACCACAAAATCCTAATAACAAAGTCTAAAGAAACTATACTAAAAACATACTTTATAAAAAATCTACTTATATACAAAATACTTAATTTTTAAATAGAATACACATATAACACTGTAGGTGTATACGAATAAATATTTCACGGCTTTAAGCCGTGAATTCGACAAGTAATATATTAAATCGATTCATATTTTCTTAAGGATAATCCGCTTCTTATTGCTCCTAAGTAAACTAAGGGCTTCGGTTTCCATATTGAATATATAAAAGCTGCACGTTCAAACATCGCTGGACAAAGTTTGTGAGTAATTGACGATATTTTATTTAGACGAAGTCTCGCCGGTGAACGCTCGGTGGCATTGTATCAGAGATCGCACTCCAATTTCTATTTCAGTGCTCATTCAATATATTCGCGACTTGTTATTGATAATAAGTGGGGTTTTTAGCGTCTACTTTGTTCGTAGATAAGCTGTGTTTCTTTAATTATCCATCTTTGTTTCGTCTATATAGAGCGTATTGACTTTATTAATCAATTAGCGTTATGAGTCTATTGTGGCGCATTGTTACAGTTTCAGTGTTCAGTTTCCGTTTGGAGGAATAATTATAATTAAAAAAAAAACATTTCTCCGTTCAGGCCACAAAACAAAAGCCCCGCATAGAGTTTTACTTACTCAACGCGCAATTCCTCGGATTCTTTCTGTCTATCCTGCTATGTGGCAAAAAGGGTGTATCTGAAACAAAGCGTATATAATACCTTCATATAGCTAACATGCGTTTTTATTAAATTCTTGTACTCTTGAATTAGCAACAGATTTTTACATTAAAATTATAGTTATATTAGTATATAAAAATCATGCTAAAACATTAAGCATTGCATTTCTCACTTGATAAATTTCATATAGTTTACAAAAAGTGGCTCTTGTTGTATTTTTTTTTAATTCACTTCTCCCAAATTCGTATTAGTCTTCTCACAACGAAATTGTATTTCAGTCAAATTCTTTATTTCACAAGTCTTTAGATTGACTATTGTTTTAATTGTTGTAAAGAAAACTATATTAGCTTCTTTTTATATACGCAATCGGCAATTTTATTGAAAAAATGGCTTCTTCGAGTACTTATTAGATATGTGTAGAGGCAACAAAATGAGCAGATGTAAATCGTTATTTAGTAATGTACTAAAATTTAAATAATGGCTACAATTCGAAAAGGAAACAATACTAAATCATACAGTGCATGTGTGACTTCCTTCAAATTTAGTCAGTCTCATAGGTGTAAGTACAAAAAATACTCAATTTCCGATGTCGCATCTGATAGTAAAAGACGTATGCACAAAAAACCTTTACAAAACTATAACAAACCGATTTACTAATGCGTTTGAATTTTCTAAACACTACGAATTAGAACTCTATCGTGTACACAATACAGTTTAACATGTACAGTGTTGTAATGTGCATTATAAGTTAATATTGTGAGGTATTAAGGCATAAGAAAAAGTGGTAGTGTGGGAAAGATTGTTGTAAAAAACGCCACATCTGCGTCTCTATTCATGATTCGAGTGCCTCAATGGGATGAGACGGTAACTCTATATCGGTATTCCTATCATTGTACTGTCTTAATCACGGCTCGTCTTTTGTTTTATATGCCAGTGACGTCACATCACACTTTAGGTACGAATTTCGGTGTTTTTGTACAGCGAGACATGTGCTCATAATTTATGCACTCGATTGACTTTTTTCTTTACTGAAAGACTGTGTTCGAGGAATATTTATTTTAATATATCTCCAAACATGATAATGTAAATGACATTGATTAAAAATAATTGTTCTTTTTTTAAAGAGTGATGAATGATATTATACGTACCTTACAAATGAAGTTATACGTACCTTCATACATTCTATCCACACGATATCAATTTTAGTATTATTTTTTCAAGTTTTTAGAATAGGTGAATAGTTACAAATTTTACTATAGAAGGACACTCGGTTCGAATTTACTATTGAAATAACAATGTCAAATTTAATATGCATTTTTTATTTCTAGAGTTCATTACAATAAAACTTGTTTTATACAGTATAATGGTACTAAGTTACAAAAATTACGGGTTATTATTTCAAAAGTTTTACCTTTTTTTTTGTCTATATGTAAATAAGTATAGTTTCTTACAAAATATTACAATATATATGTGTAAATTTAGCCTTTAGTAAAAACAATAACAATGCTTAGTTGTAATTTTTTTCGTTAAGTTGAAACCTTACGACTTTTTATACCAGGAAACCTCCTGTTAAGATAAAATTTTATGAATATAAGAACATAAGTTATTACAAAATTATAATTGTACCGTTATAGTAAAATTAACTAAAAAGTTTTAAATTGTATTTCGTCTTATAGTTGCAACAACATAAAGCAAGGTCTACACTATAATAAGTGTGATGTACGTATCCTGTGTTTGTGATTATTATATTGATGGCGTTCGCAGGAGCGGTCAGAAACTGCTACGCCATAGATTATACTCTTATGTTTAAATAAAGAGTGACAGTATAGAAATTCCATAAATGATAAGTAAATGTTCTATCGAGTTCAGCTTAAACTAAATGTAATATACATCAAAAGCATCGTCGATACAATAATAGCGCTTTGAGTACCTAGTATAAAGTTTGCATGATTGATAGATAGAGCTATCGATAAGTTTTATCAGTAAAATGATCAGTGTAACGGAGATATCAGTTTCCGGCGCAGGTATTATGCGCAGGCGCCGGATGTGATACTTTGTATAACACAGCCGGTAGTGCTATGAAATTTATTTAAGTAAACCAATACTTTTAAAACTTTATTGCTTGAAATACGCAACATCTCATAAGCTAGACTACGTTTCAAAATATACACTTTCATAGTCTCTTTAAAGTTCTCGACAAAAGAATCACGATAAGTCTGCCTGCATTACCAAAAACGTCTACATTAAAACATCTGTGAAACAATGGGTATTGCATTAACGCGCGCATTTTCAATAAGTCGCAAAAGCGAAAACGTGAAAATAGCAAGCAAACTTCAAGTTCAGCTTTCAAGATTCAAGGATTTCCGAACGTTATCTAAACGTGCATGGCGTTGCGCCAGAACGCGCCAGGACAAAAAGGCGACAACATCCGATGCTAAAAATAAGCCGTATAATTACAGCGCAAAGCTGAAAGCGCAATGCTTTCGCTACAGCGGTTGTACGGTTGCCCTTGACAACCGAGACCCAGATACTATCGCGTTCCGCTCGCACACACACGTCGCGCACGCACACACTCACGCTGCGGTATACATAGACAGATCCTGGCGCGCACAAATACGATCGCCAAATAATAAAGCACGCACACAAGCGCACAGTTGCGTTCCGTTCCGACTGAGCTTTTTAATCTTTTTTTTTTCGACGAACACTCTTTGTGCGCATCTACAAAGAGTTTTGCCTTGTGATTACTAGTCGGGACATTTTGATCGCACTTTTAAGGCTTGATGACGCAATGTTGAAGTAATTTTCTTTTGATTTTTAGAAATTAACTCGATGCCTTGGCAAAGTTATTGAATATAATGAATTTTATTCCTTTCTTCGTTGAAATCTCTTATTATAAGTACATATTCAAGATATACAACCTGTTTTGTGTATAATAAAAAATGTTATTTTAAATTTAAACCACAATCTGAAATACTTACATTTAAGTAGTAATCTTAGTGAGCAGCGTCCCGACTTTAAATAGAGGCTATGATGGTCCTTATGAGAATTCTCAGTTAGTTCCGACTTCCGAAAATGTTCAAGTGGCGTAAGTTGTAGATGTATAAAACTTTCCTTTCCCCAGGAAAGTCGACTCGAGGGGTTGAAAAAAATTGGAAACAAGTATGAAACAATCCAGCTACTTTTTGTTGGATAAACAAAAGACATCTTTTTAAAGTACCTCATCTAAAATTGTAGATGGAAAAGAATTATTATTTTTTACTTATTACAGTATTTTACCGTCATTAAAGTAGAAACGAATCATTTTTATTGAAAGCTTTAAACATTTATAAATAAATGTTTATTTCTATTTTACACATAGCTTAAAGTGACATGTCAAAAACAATACAGTTAAAAATAAAATGCTATCAAAAACGTGGTTTTAAATCGAATTCTACCGAAATAGTTGTCTTAAAATAGTGGCTCCGAAATAGAGCGTAGCACTAGCGTACCCTTCTATTAATAGTTTGTTTACAACAGCTACACGTGACGAGATATTCCAATAATCTGGGACGCACAAAATATTTTGTAGCAAATGAACTTGTGAAACATATAAAAAATAAAATGTATGAAAAAGAAAATGCGATTGTAACATTATAAAAGGTTCAATTAACAATTAGTTTAGTTTTTATATGAACAATAAATAAAGCAGCATCACGCCTTTTTCTGTTGTCAGAGGGAACCTAGTCTCAAGACACTCAGTTCTCCGCTTTCCGCTCGAATTTGAGATATTGCGTTTTGAGTACTCAATACCGCGCTTTGTCCAACCAGAGCAGATAAATATAAATAATTTAAATATAATCTTTCCCCCAAATGGGAATCAAAGTCAGAACTTATCTCGTTTGCAGTTAGACACTACGACACGATGACCTGTATGAAAATGAGATGAAGTTTAACAAATAGTATACTGAAAAAGACATATTTAGAAAACGTATAAAAATTTGAATGCAGCGGGATTTGAACCGTTCTTGAACGGTTTTCAAGAGACGCGGGTTCAAATCCCACTGCGTTCAAATTTTTAAACGTTTTCTAAATATGTCTTTAACAATTTCCTTAGTGTGGGAATAACACTTTAAAAAAATGTTAACAAAATAGTATACTGAATAAATTATTTGGAAAAATTAAAAATAATAGGAAGTTATTTTAGTACCATCTAAATGTATTTCACGGCGCATAAAATATAATAAATATTTATGTATAAACATACATATAAAAAATAATGAATGCTATATTATATGAAATAAGGCAATCAAAGTGAAGTGATTGACGTCATTTGAAATGATGACATTATTATTGGCTACAATATAAGTTGTAGATGAATCAAAAAAATAATTATAATTATTAGAATTTTACATTTAAATAAACTGTAAAAAGATTTATTTTACTTATTTGAATAGTTTATTTCTTGTATTTATGACCAAAATTTACTTAATATGTATAAAACTACTGTCAGTTATGCAAACACCATGCTTCGCGCCATCGATTTATGCACGCTTCAAAACACAGCATACGCATGCGCTCCCTCGTGCGTAATAAATATACCTGAACGCTGCCATATTTTTAAATAACACAAGCTGATGCCATAGTTTCGCACGGACTTAGTACATTTTATGTTTTATTGTCCACAGACCGGTGCAGGCCGCACGGATAACACCGGCCAGCCTCCGCCCGCCAGACACAGAACTGAAGAACAAAATTAACCAAAAGCCACAAAAGCCTCAAACCAAAGCCTCCAGTCATATCTTTCGTTTCAAAAAAAATATATACGCACTATTTTTTAAAACCTTTTAACGATAAAATTTACGCAAATAGTATACGCTAACTCCCAAACAGTACAAATTAATTTAAGTCTGAAGTAATCGGTATTTACAATAAAAGAAGCCTTCAAAAGTTTAAAAGAGAATCTATCGACGACCAGTATTTTAACGTTCCAAAATAAAATAGATCGTTAAATGAGTGCACAAATATTTTATTAATAGTTAAAAATTTAATACAAAAAACGAACCAATTCCTCGAGCATTTTTTAAAAAGACAGCCAAAGATTTTTATAAGCCTTAGATATAAGACTCAAATAAGTTAACTGTTGTTAAGGACTTTTTACATAATTTATTTGAAAGTGAGAAATCGAAGATATTGTGATTAGTGTAGTGTCAACCAGTGTGCCGTATATTCGTAACTTAAGTGCTATTTAATATATTGGGGACGTAACGAAGCCAGTTCAAAGAGTACAAATTATCAAGTTCCAGTTCATTTCCGAGTGTTCAGTACAACGTAAATAGACTTAGTAGAGCTTATTTTTTCTAAGATAGGTGTGAATAAGAGTGACGCGATGAGGTTGCGTCGAGGTAACACGCCATGAGCGAAACGCTCCGTAGCGAGGCGGGCGCGGATAGCGCGCATTTGCCGCCTTTCTCATCATTCGGCGAGATGGCAGAAAACGAGCAACGGATACTCACCGCCGACACCCGGCTCCTGGATCCGGGCTGGGAGTACTACGAGAGGACCGGTGACACGGTGTCCGTGATCGCCAGCCAGCCGCAATACCGCCCATGGGAATCTATGCCCATTTCGGTTAACTCGAAAGATGCAATACTCCGGGCTGGCTTCTCATCTCCCCTTGAGTACCAGTCTGTTACCCTACAGCCAATACCGAACAAGCTACCGTCCTTCCAAAGCCAATTTCAAACATTTCCAGAAACCACAGTCATACCAGAAACGGGCCTGCCCAGTGTGACACCAGTGCCTGTTACAAATAGCCCAACCCCTAGCGCGAGTCCTAGTCAGTTAACCCAGCTCACGCAACTCACCACGCCTTCCTCACCACATCTAACCACTCTGGCGCAGGTGGCTCCTCTGTCAACAACTCTAACGACATTGTCACCAGTAAACGCAACCACATTCCATACATTAACTGCTGTAAATGCTCGAAGCTATCCAATTGTCCCCGCGCCTTTACAAGCACGAGAATTAGCGCCAGCTGGTCAAGCATATATTGATGACCGGCATATCCAGCTTTATCAGCCAAATATTGCGACAATAAATGCGTTTCCTACACAAAATGGTATATTACATCAGAACGGAACGCTTATACATCAAAATGGAAGTTTGATACAAAATATTCAAAACCCTACCGTTGTCCATGTATTGAAAAATGAACCTTTCGATGTGAAATCTCTTCAAGATAAATACACACCGAACGGGCTACATCATAGTAATTTCCAAAATCCCATGTTGATAGATAACGGATATGACAAAAAAGTAAACGGCTTTGGAAGTGGCTCTTCACCTACGCGATCAGATTTTCGAAAGAAAGAGAGACGGAAAATGCGAGCGAACAGTTCAGAGTCAGATGGTTCGAACATGGAAATGGGGTCGGAAAGTAGTGGACAAGTTGCAGCAGTATCATCTACTGCCGGCTTCAAATCCCCGATGCATGGCGCACCGCCAATGAACACTGGACCAATGGAACTTGATGATATATCAAGTGAAAAACAGGTGAGTATCTTAATATTTTAACTGTGAGATAATTTTTCTGTACAAAATGTACATACACAATGATACCATAAGTATTATGAAGATGCTAGGCCTACGCAACACTCACACCTGTCAAATGTTGATAGGTGTGCAAATGACGTCTGGCTCAGGCTTGGGTAGGGCGTCGTATTAGCAGTCGGTCCGAGTTGTTGATTTATCATTAACAACAAAACGCAAAATCGGTATAGACCGTACCAACAGGTAGCCTGGATGCCTGCCCCTATTATACAGAGTGCAAAGAGAAAATGATACTGACTAATTAATTTTAACATAGTTAGATGCTAAATTAGTTAAACATAACTTATATTAACCATAACTGAGCAAATATAAACGTACACCATAAAACTAGACCAGACATCAAATCTGTTTCCGGAAATTGGCAAATTTTGTAAACATGACGCTGGGGAATAGCGAATAGTCGACGAAAGATATGAGAATTCTCTGAATTTCATCCGACAACACGGCGACGGCACATATTCGGGAGTTTGAAAAAGTGAAAGTTTTCCAGTAATTCCACCTTTTATTATTCGTGAAGCAGTTTTTATTCTCAATTCCGAGTTCGAAATGGCCGAACTCTCTGTCTTCGCGGCTATAAATTTATTAGTTTGCCGATTCGCTTGCTGCTTCAATAAATTAACTTCCTCTCTCATTTAAAACACAAATTAAAGTAGGACGATTTACGCGTGTCCTGCTTAGAAATTTTCACGAGCTTTTATTCTTTATTCTTTCGTTAAGTTCTTAATATTAGAAGCGTACTTTTTATTAATAATTAAAATCTTAAATACTTTAAGAGAAGAAAATTTTGACATTAATTTCTTTACTGATAAGTATGTTTTTGATATAGCTATGACGTTTATTCAAAATCTATTACCGTGCAAAGAATAATTACGCCTTTTAATTGTAAAAAGTATAGTAATAGAAATCATAAAAAACGTAAGAAAAGGTTCTAATTTCTAGAAGAGGTTCATGCTAGTGACATTCCTCTACAAATGTCAGCATTTCCTAGTCTAATAATGAACACCTTTGCCTGCGCGCAGCTGCTCACATCTATACTAGAGTAATTACATGCGGCGCGTTTCCCTTACTATTAGAAGTTAGTTAAATAGCTACGAATTAATTACAGTACATACATATTTCAATGTAATAATTATAAAATTCATATTTAAGCAAATATTTGTGGTTGCTATCGTTTCGCGGAGAACGAAATCAGTGTAAAATTTAGTTACTACAAAGCTACATCGCAGGTTAGTCAGACACGTCTCAACGGCTACAGAATGTATATTGAATGCAATAATAAGAGCTTAAAAACCTATCATATAAAAAAATCTAAATATTTTCAAAATAACAGTCGATTTTAAATCTATTTATGTTGTATAAATAGTGAATCGTATATTCTACGTGTTTAAAAAGTTTAATACAATATTATGCAAAGGTTTTATCGAATACCTCATTACTAGCACGCACGAGGAAATAACAAAATTAAAATTTAATAATGGCTGTACTGTTATAGTATTTATTTATATAAAATTTTCACGGCAGACATTTGTTTCTAAGAAGTGTAGAGCGTCGGAATTATTAATATATAAAGCTAAATGTACTATGTAATTGCTCGACATAGAGCCTCGACACAGAAATAGTGCAGTCGCCATCAGACAAGTATCAAGAATATGTTATACAGTTAGGAAATTGAAAAATATATTTTTAGAAAGTGTATAGAAATTTGAACGCACAATCTCTTGGCCGGGCCTCAACCTCAATGAGGCGCGGGTTGGAATCCCGCTGCGTTTAAAATTTTTATACGATTTCTAAAAATATGTTTTTCAATGTTGTTTTTGTTAATAAACCTTTTAATTATATTTTTTTAATACAAATTGAATAGCATTTAGATAGTTATTTATGATAGTGAAATACTCATATTTTCTTTACGTAAATCATTCGTTAGCCAAGATATGACCAACGCCTTTATATTTTTTCTAGAAGAGGCTTTTACTTTTTCGGTATTTAAAGCGATATTGCAATAGCTTTGCGTAGTACGAGTGAGTCAAGCTGGGAAAACCGAAGTTTCCTAGAAACTGAACTTATAACAGGGAAGGCACGACAGAAGATAGAATATACTTAATATTTTTCATATATTAAACAGATATATGAAAAATATTGGATATACAAAGATTAATAAGAATAAAGCTCACAAATTCATTGCAAAACTAAGCTTCTTGATATTCAATACTAGTAGGCACTTTTACATTCACAGTATTAACTTTAAGGCTATGCCCATAGTTTTAATGCATTCAAAATGCATATATCTAATGCAAACAAGTTCAATTAGAATATTGTTTACAACCGTGACATCTGCCGTACCGTAAAGGTGTTAGAATTTCAAAACATAAACACATGTTGTGCTAATTGAAAAAAGAATTCAAATACTTTTTAATAATAATAAATAAACGGAAAATATTTTTACATAATATTTATTTTTAAAGTTACAAGCAAAAACGTTAAAAGTTTCTTAATTTTTTTTAGTTTAAATTTCAATTTAATTCGCTTTACAGATGCTTGATACTTAAAAATTCAAAACTATTACAATATTATTAGTATGTAAAAACAAATTCCCTTTTTATAATGCGTCAGCTGTTTGTCGGGAACAATCGGGCGATTCCAATCGCGATAGTACATGGATAAAATGGCGGCTTCGCATCACAGCTGTATATAATTTTTATGGTTATAGGTTCATTCCGCCTTGTTACAGATAACTATGAATAAAATAAGCGCAATAAGTTGGCGCAATATATTTGTTCAATATTTTAAATGAATTTCAAGTTAAATAAAAGTAGCTATTAGTTATTTAAATATTATCGTTATTTTAAAATGATTATAGAAAACATATACAAACATTTTATTTTTTACTTTTTGCTTAATTAGAGATATTGTGTATTTTGTGGTGATATTTAACCGCATTTTGTTTAACGAGACCGCGAAGATTTGTATTCACATGCGTGTTTCGACGGTCTTACAAAATATTTTCTGAACGAATTTTAAATCATAAGCTAACGCTATAAGTTAAGCTTATAGGTATTATGTCACGATAGTGTTAATTTACACCACTTGTAGTTTAGTGTAAACGGTTTAAATTACAAAAATGGGCGGAAAACTTTTGTGAAAATACTTTTAAAATAATATAATCAATAGCAGCTATATTATAATTTGATATTGTAGGTGTTAACTCAATACTACTTTTACACTATAGTTCAATATAAATGTTAACAAAGATCGATATCAAAGCCGTCACAAGCGAGCGCAGACGCATGACGCGAGTCAGACGAGTCATTAACGAGGTCAGAATGCGCCAAAATTGTTGTCTGAGCATAATTGCAATCTTTGTGTTTGTACGGAAGTTTCGACACGCAAAACCAAATATTGAGAGCGAGTAATTCAAATTCATATACAAATTATAAATGCGAAAGTAACTGTCTGTCTGTCTGTGACGTCATCACGGCTGAACTGCTGAACCGATTGTGATGAAATCTTATATAGCGATACTTGAAAGTCTTGGGATGACCATAGTCTACTCTAATTTGTTTTAGTTTTACCAGAAATATAATTGTTTTACGAAAAGGCCGCCGATAATACGAAATCAGTCTATCGTACAGTCTATCGTATTTGCAAGCTGCAAGCTGGTACTAAGTTAGTGCCGGACATATGTAAGCCATGTACCGTATATATCTTATGGTCAGGCTAGTTGTCAAAGCCTAAGTATAAGATATATACGTTTTTGAGTACCACTGACTATAATCCTCTCTCGGTAATATTGGTAACGACTGTCGTTAATGTTAGATCTACAGCCTACTGACTGCTTTACGTACTCTCTGAAATGCGAACAAGATGGCACACTGTCAAACAGTACACAGCCTGGAAAAATACTGGGCGTAGAAAGCTGTAATCGGCATTTAGCTTTCTATAGAAGCTTAGGGAAGCACTAAAGGAATTTCTCGAAGTTCCTACCGGAATGGGTAAATAGTAGGATTTTATATTTCAAGTCAAGCAACGAAGTTGCGGCCTACGACTCGTTGTTGTTTCTTAATCATATAATCTCAATCAGAAATTAGACAAGCAAATTGACTCAATTCTAGTGCTTTCCATCACAGACAAAGAAAAAAAGGAAGAGATGTGGCGAATGCATCGGTTGCCAAAGAAAAGACAACTGCGGCGACTGTGCGCCGTGTCGCAACGACAAATCCCACCAAATATGCAAGCAACGCCGGTGCGAGAAGTTGACGGAGAAGAAGGTGAGCTTTTTATAATTTTTTTTAAATTAAAAAACTCGCTTGTCAGATATTTTTCTATGCTATGATAATGAATATCCATCCATGTTATATTTAGATTAATACTTTTTATTTCTTTATTTTAAGTCCTTCTTCTCTACTCCTATTTATGTATCTACTCCTATTTATGTATCATAAAAAAAATAATTATAGTTAATAAAATATACTTTGAATGTAACGTAAATATCGATAGTTTATCAAAAAACCTGTACAGGTGAAGTGATATATAGTGAGGTGAACTGAAAAAACTGAATCGATTTGTGAATGACGCAAAACACTTTGTATGACTTATTTACGAGGCGCAATTTACATTAATTTATTCGTCTGCATAGATTAACGCCATCTTGTTTTGAGTTGTCGGTTTCGCGGTCTTTGTAAAATGGCGGAAGCAATGTGTCTCACTTTATAACCTGTATATACGTTACGACATCCTTACAAATATTATATTATCAATCTCTAGTCACATAATTTATTAAATCTGAAAACAATTGCCTGTATATTTTATTTAACCAAAAATGTAACTACTTATAATATACCTACATGAAAGTTAGTATTGAAAATATTGGGGATATTTATTTAGCGACAGCGTTGAAAGTATATTTTTCCGAATCGAAATTCAAAACAAAGACCGGTGATTACCATAAAACTGTAATAAAAACAACTGCAAAGTTAATAGCCCATGAAAAATCGTAGGCAATATCTTTTCGCGTTATTTTTTTTATATAATTGATATTCTGATAATGGTAGCGTTAGTGGCGTGATATTTTGATTTAAAAGTTCATATAATTGAAATGATATTCACTTATAAAGAGAAATAAAACATTTATTCATTTCTTATACAGATTTAAAAAAAAACCTCGTTACACACTCTATAGTATAGTCATATTTAAAACTTCTTCCTATGACCTTAAAAGCATATTAAGGCAATACAAATTTAATTGTCATATTATTTTAATCGTAACATTTCAAAGAAAATCATCTAAAGGAGCCAATCTGTAAAGAAAGTTCGACACGTGGAAAGTGGATATTAGGGACAAAATTGCTTCGTAAACAAGATTCACGCTATACCAAACGTTTACATTTATTCACTTCGGAGTATAATACAACAAATTTTAAAAATCATTTTCAATTTTACAAAACAGCCGAGAATAGTAATAAAACTATTTTAATAAAAAGAGCGAAAAATAAAGTATATAATAATTAATATCGAGCAGATTCCGAAGGCAAAGTTTCGGGCAGAACTTCAGAGAAGAAACCTACTTGACTTAATTTACGATTATAAGTTAAGGGCTGCAAAGTAACTTAAACTTAGCAAATTAGTTTTATAACAACCGCCGTAAAGCTGAGCCAGGGAGAGAAGGGAAACATTCCCTGTTCTGTTCACCTTTATTTAAAGCCTCCTGAAGCAATTATGCTGTGCCTGACGTTTTTACTAGTGTTCTCATTATATGACATCAATTTATGAGTGGGTACCAATAAATGAAGAATTATATTATTTCTGAGCTTTATTAATGAATTTTTAAGTGGATATGACGTTTAAATTATGGAACGAACTGGCAAAAAACGTTCACATATATATATATATTCATTAGACGAAGCTTATTATTTTACTACTTTCTTTTTATTATGTACGATCGATATAGTTAAGTTTGATTTATGTATTTTGATAAATATATGACTTTTGAAACTACTAAACTACTTTTCAATAGCACACACAGATTAATATATATAAATATTAAGTTCATGTTTTAACTGGAAAAATAAAGAAAAATATTTTAAAATAGTAAGATCTGTAGGCGATGACATATTATTCAATACAGTGACCTAATAATTAATATATACATTAATATATAACCTGTTTTCACACATATGTACATAAATCAATCTGTATTTTAATATAGCATCGTCACAGGAACTGTGTAAATCTTATTTATACAAGCTGTGACGTCCGTTACTGTAGATTTTTTTTTTCAAGTTAAGTAAAACCTCACAAGATTATTTATATTATGGTTCATATGTCGCCCACATTATCTGTGCGCACGAGTCGCGCAATGTGCTCGCCAGCTGCGCGCGCGCTCCAATCAAAATCGATGCAGTGGATACACCTCTAGGATCTTTATCATAGGCCGATCCTACCCATTGTCGACCAAAGGTGCCTTTTTGTTAGTGTATGAGGCAGATGTTACAATTGTGTACAGTTTATATAAAATTATAATCTTTTTTATCAACATGATTGTGATTCAAAATCTTTAAGCTCAAGTGTCTGCGTGCTTAATTTACTACTGAATGAACACACCTTTTAGATTATATCGTTCAAAACTTTGGATTTAAAATACATTATTTGCTAATATTGCCCAAGTATACATATAAAACTTTAAAGTGAGTTGAACAAAATAGGTCAATAGAAAATAGTCTTAACTAAATAAAAACCAATGAATTCCTTGCTTTTCCTGCTCGAACTTCACGAACAATATAGCAATCAACATTACTAACAAACTTTGTTACAAATCCACTGCTTTTATCGCAGGTTTAATGGCTTTTTTGTTTGGTAGATTGTTTACTTTAATCGACAACTTTTTTTGCACCTAAAATAATGGCAATGAATACTGTTGCGACATCTTGAAATTAAAGTAGATTTATTAACATTGTATTATCTCCTAAGATACTTCAATTGCTTTGCGCTAATACCATTATGTCTAGGTCGCTGATGTTTATGAGTATAATATTGCTTGTTCCATACTTGTATAGTTTTATGATTCCATAGCCTGCTATAATCAAATACTAATAAACATAAATATAAGTTATAAAGAATACTTACTCTTATTTTATGACGTTTTGCAATGCTTTGTTCTACCAAATAATTGTATATTAAATCAAGTTGATTATAATTTTATTCACGTCTGAAATAACGTATTATAATAAATTAGAAATAAAGTGAAACAATAGGGTAAAAATCATTAATTTATATTAAAAGTATCGCGTAAACGATTTATAACGAAACTTATGTAGTTACAATTATAAATATCAAAATTATATTTTACTACTTTGACAGTTCAAAGACATTCCCGCTAACGAATAGCACAGATAACGAATAAAGAAAAAAATCACAATGTTGTGGCATGAAAAAAAATCGATTTTAAAACGGGGGTCCTGCCACGTGGGTGGACCCACGGATATAACGGTTGAGTTGGTTTTTTTTTGGCACGCGCCAAGGGCCGGTGATTCATGGGCCGGCAGATGGTAAGGTTTTTGTGCTATCAGCTGATGTAACGGGCAGATCGACGCGTTAATGATGCATCTTGCCTGACTCGTAATAAAGGTTGTGTAATCAACTTCTTTTTTATCGTACTTGTTTTAAACTTTTTATTATTGACAAGTGAGGATTTTAATTGAAATGAGTTTTGAATGAACATGCACACGTAGAAATGTTTCCTAATTGATTTCCAATTTTAAATTATATTTATACCAGGTGTTTTAGGTAGTTTTAAACATATTAAATTGTAATAATTAAGTTCATCTAATGGTACTTTACTTTGTTTTTGGTTTTTTTCTGACAAATTAATTTAAATATAGAATTATTAAACTTCGCTACGTCTTTGTCATAAACATTATGTTGTTTAGTAGTATCACAAAGAACGTTCGTTGGACAAGACACATTGTTATTCGATTATAGTTTAAAAAGATTTATAATATAACTCTTTATATTATAAAAGAAGGGTTCCAAACAATCAATCCTCTGAAACAAGTTTGAGCATTAGTCACGTATAAAATTACTTAAAAGTATTGAGACTACATTAAACTTTTAACATCTACAAATCTCAAGTAATCTTAAAATTGCAAAAGCTCAACAAAACTCTTCCAACGAACAACAAATCAATACTTTTTCCTAGCGAAGACTACCCCAATGCACGCAACTAATTCATATAGCCTAGACATAAATAACTCTATCTATACGACCTCCTTTCTACACCAAACAGGTACACATACATAGAAAGATCTCGACCAATCGCGTTCCAGTTTTATAATATAGGTGCACAGTGAGTACAAGTGTGCGTAAGTGCGTGAGGGGTGCGTTGATGCACCCCTACTACGTATTGAGAACTATACAAATGCTGCGTTTTATTTATCATATTACTCTTTGAAATTTCGTATTTCGTTCTATTATAAGTTATTAAAAATGACCACATAAATTACAGGATTGGATACGTCATTTGATACTTAATATTTTCGTGGTAGAAAGCTTTTCGACTAAACTTTTTAGTAAAGCTGTAGATGATTAAAGGTGTTATTGCAATTTTCCCTTTAACGATACGTTAAATAATTAATTTTAATTATTTTTGGTACGTTACGTGTCGATGAACACGACCTCTTGCCATTAAGTAAAGCGGTGGAAGCAAACGATGCGTTCAGACGCAATGCGGTGGTAAAATCGCGCGTGGCCACGCATACGCAGTTCCGCGCCCCGGGCTCTAACTATTCTAATGTAGCTTCAAGTGCTTTTAACACATATTTAAAAAATATTTTCCTTTAAAGTGAGCGTGCTTTATGACTATGTTTGAAGTTTCACATAAATGTACGATATAAAATTATGAACTTGTTAAATATATTATTCTTATAATAAAAATATAAGTATGAAAAGTTTTTAATGTATTCATTATTAATTTGAAAAACTGAAAAACTGTTTTACGCTCCTTATCTTTCATAGCAGGGTAGTCAAACAGAACCTGGTGTCAAGGCACTCCGTTTTCCACATCTCACCCGAAATCGCGGCATTACGTGTTGAGTGGCGGAACTCGGCGCCGAGCTTTCTCTCAATAATTTTCTAGGCTATGTTTATTTCTTACAAATAAAATATCATCATCAAGAATCAAATTAAAAATCAATTACCTGATAAATCAGAAAGGGTTTGCTCTGAAGTATGCAAATATTTATACGTCTATATTTCACTGTAATCTCTTAAAAAGCTTCAAGCTCGCTTCACGCTTTTGCCCGCATATCAATGTAGGCAGAGATAACCAAGTGTCACCACACATTTTGTAGACACATCTGTAGTTTAGACGTTTAGTACATTCTCGAAATAAATTTAGTATTTTTTTGAGAATTTGATTTTGTTACTGTAGGCTATTGAAGACATTTCAAAAAACATAAAACAGCCTTTGCCTTATTTTATCTTTAAACCATCATCGACTCCTACGTCAATAAAAAGTGTTCTACTTAGTATTACTTCACATACTATCGAATAGAATATCTTATTTTCTACTCGACAATTTATAAAAAATTATAAGAATTATATTTCAGGTACTAAAATACAATGGTTTCTCAATATTTCGTATATCGTACAAGTATTATAAAAGAAATTCAAAAATGAATTTTCTTATACACAACAAACAAACATACGACCTATTATTTTTTTAACGTATGTACCAAGATAGTTTAGCATAAAAATGTTAAGTAAAATAACATTAAAGGCCATGTACGTGACGTGGTCTAGGCATAGGTTTCTACGCAACTTCTAGTTCATCCAGTTCATTAGAGACTTCCCCACAGGCACGCGTCGGGGTCATGCAGCGTAAACGCCTCACCCCCGATATCTAATTCTGTCCTTAGAATACCTAAGCCTACAGAATATGCCTGCTATTGTTTTGATGGAATTTTGCTTCAAACCTACATTCAATATGTGTGCAGGCAAATTTGAAATTCTTGTTTCTAATTGTTTGTCCTTTTCTTATCTCACATTTGTTTTAATCGTGGCGTCGAGGGCCGCCGCTCGACATGCAATGACTCGAATTCGGGCGGGAAAACGAAGTGTCTTGACACTAGGTTCTCTCTACTAACCCTGCTTTGCGGGAAAAGCCGTGAAGCTGAAGCATTTGTTGTTACACATATCATTCAAATTTATAAAAAATATCCTCTTTAAAACCACTTTGTTTATTTATACAAGTACATGATGTCTTCTGTTAATAAGTAATACAAATCCATCCTTTTAATTATTAGTTTGATTATTTTCATAAGCAACATTTTTAATATAAAAATAGTTTTTTTTATATTTGTATTAGTGTAGTAATAATTAACCTGTTAATATTATTTGCTTCTACATTTTGCATTAATCATTAAATAAAAAATATATAAAATAATTTCACATTCCATTTTACGGAAGTAAATTCTAATGGCAATTGTAACTCTACATCTCAAACGCTTGAGGACCATAAGCTAAAGTACATATATATATATAAACACATTTCCCTACAGGAAGCTAAGGATTTCTTTCTAGCTTATGTATGTACAGACTATGTACTAGACGCTCCGCCCCCAGTGAACGCCTAACCCACATCTGCTGACCTACGCCTCGAATTGTGTCATACAAACAGTGTTTTGATTCGATATTTAAATCATATTTGATTTATTACTTTTAATTATATTTTATTACACAAAAAATGAGAATATTTAAAGTTTTAATATCAACACGTTAAATATTTTAAAATTATTTCCAATTAGTCTTGTTAAATTATTTTTGTTATTCAACGATATCTTATTTCAAAAGATGCAATTTCAATGAAGACTTCGTAAATCGACTAAAATATTTTAAAAAACAACAAAGTGCTATATACTTAATATGAAGTCTAAGTTAAAAAACTCATTCGTATTGTGTGTATATTTTACCTATATGAGTTTAAAGACAGACTCATATTCCTTTTCATCTTGTTGCTCCTTCGCCGTGCGTGTAAGATGTGATTTAACCGCTTACCTCAGGCGATCCCGGTTAGCAAGGGTCAAACATAGTTTATTTACTATGTAAAGCTAAGCAATGCCTATATACTGGATAGAAGTCGAAGGGGGAACGCCTAACCTAGTGAACGCACTGCCTACTTTACAAGAGGCATATAGGGGAGAACGGGGAAAAGCAAATACATACGATTCTTACGTGAACAGCCTTTTATGTTTCAACTCGTACACGCATTTCAAAGAATATTCTATTTCCTAGTAAATATAGGCAGGCGTCCCTATTAAACATCGTTTACTAACATATCCTCAAACGAAACGTTTTCTATTCACAGCACTAATAGTATAAACACACCTAATACCGCTATTACAAAGTAAAACTTATTAATAATGAAATATATGAAGCACTATATTACTTCCATAATAATTATAGTAACTATATATATATTATGTTTTTAATTTCCTTTACTCATAAACTTCCGGTTTATTTACTTTAACAAGTGACTTATTACTGTACTCATCGAACAATCAAAGCTAGGCTAACGACCTCCCAGCTTCAAGCCTTTTGCCCCTTCAGCTTTCACCATTCACACTTGGGCCCTATATCTTCGTGCTCTCCCCTCTCGTTCAAGTAATCTTCCAAGTAAGCAGGAGGTGAGGAAGGTCAGACAAAGCTGGTTATGGCTTACTTAGCATTGTGAGTGATAGGTGATTGCAGTTTTATACAGCGATGTAGGGTAAGGGAGACGAGGGCACGCAATTGAGGTAAATAAAATACTCTAATGAAGCCTGATGAAGTGCTATAATTACTAAATGAGAGTAATTTGTATGTCGATGTTTGTATGGTGCTTATTGTGATTGCTGAAAACGTTTTGCGTTTAGTACTTGAATAAAATTTTACTTAGTAATTTCTTATGATATATTTACCTTAATCAAGGTATGTATTTAATTATGATGTAAAACACCCCAGTTGGCGTAAAATAGTAACTAATTGGTGATGATGATGATTTTTTTTAGTTGATATTCTTAAGCCACTAAGTTATATATAAGAAAAATATCAACATATCTTATTTTGTATAAACATATAGTTTTAGATGGCACAATATTTTAATGGTTATTTAACGGGACAGTAACAGTACAATAGGATTTTATTTTAATAATTAATATTAATATATTAAATATATGTTTGTAATAATTTTACAAAATATTAAATATCATAATTATATTAATGCGTAAAGGAAAACCATTGGACTTCTTTTTAAGAAAACTTAAGAGTATGTCATTTGGTATAGGTAAAGTTTGTATGGAGATAAGTGCACAAATCTATTATTTTTCATACTAATTTACAGAAATAAATTAATATAATAAATAAATAATGCAAAATCGAGTTTTTCACATACACGTTTATGTAAAGTGATATAAACGTTTCTAAGGTAACACTTTGTTTACCTGTTGACGCGATATCTGTTGCTGTTTAAAAAAAGATGTGATTGAATTTCACTGTCTAAATCCTATTGACCATCAATATTAAATTATTTTACGTTACCTAAAATGTATGGTAGTTGAATGGAATGGATCTGATATAATAATTAAAACCGTTTTCTTTATAAACCCAATTGTCAGCTGTAAAAGGAAACTTTCAGAACTTTCCAAACTTAGGAACATACTCCACATGCGCGCTAAATTAGGGAAGACCTGAAGCGAAGCCGTTCTCACCGATAGTCACAATCGAGAAGCGATAATCGTAATAATCTATCGTAACTGGATCCCGGCGGGAACAGTAAAGTATAATTTATGATGCAGCTCCGGTTCCGTGCTTCCGCCGCGCCTCGCTCAAACATTGTAACGCTATACGGAGACACCTTTATTTGATTTATGCCTAGTTTTACTTTTTTTTTCATTCACAAAAAGCTATGAGAAAATGTTGACAGCCTAGAATTATGATTAATTCTGTTATTATATTTCAATTATTAAGGGTTCTCGTTCCATTTGTTCAAAAGTAAAGTGCTTATTTGAATTGCTTCGTCCAACCCTTAAATCGGTCAAGCGTGAATTAAAAAAATTAGCATGTTGTAAAATTCGACAGATAATTTATATTCGTATAGGAACTAAAACAGATAATTAAAACTGTACAATAGGTGACTTAGACACGCATATCATTTGTATGTCACCATATGTTGTGCTTATTGTTGTGACAGATATGTCATCAAGTTGTGAAATAAATTGTGAAATTATGGCATATTCGCTTCTACTTAGTTATAATTACAGGCTGAGGTACAGTTATATTAAATAAATAACAAGCACTTCCTATGTATTATTACTTCTATGTCGTGTCGTATAAGCGATGATTGTGGGTTCAATTCAACTTAGAGGTACGGTTATATATATTTAGATTATTTTCATTTCTTCGCTCTGGCAACTAGATACAGCGCGGCGTTGAGTTCCACCTCGACGCCCAATGCTTTGGAATCGGACAGAAAGAGTAGAACGGTCAAATATCATTAGACGCTGACGGATCCTGACACTAGTTTTTCTCTGCCTACACTGCTTGCGTTAAAAAACGTAAAGCTAAAATAATACTTCTAAATACATAATATATTACGTATATAAATTACGCTGTGGGGCAACACTATACATTTTGTAAAGTCCTGTCATTTTGAATTAATATGGAAATAATGTAATTGTCAACGCTTCGGTTCATTACAAGATAATAAAGTAAAGGCCTAAATACAATATTATTATTCAAAAGTAATATAACATGCCATTTAAAACTTAAGTTGAACGTATATTTTTTATTAATTTATAATAAACACGTTGTGCTAATTCATAAAAATGCAAGCCACGATGCATAAAATCTCAATTCAATTCATATGAAACCGGCCTGCATTTATTAATTTTTGACATAATGCCGCCATTTTGAATTAGAGCAGCTGTTGCATTGAGTTCGATGACCCGTTTTTTATACTCCATCCAGGTAGACTCTTCTAAGGCCGACCGTATTTTGAAACCTTATGTTTAGATATCAACTGCACGTTATAAAAAAATTTACCACAAGCTAATATATTTTGGTAACCTTAGTAAAAAAGTAGTTGTAAATTGTCGTTACTAATCTATATCTATATAATAAAATAAGAACGTAAATTATCGCAGTCTGTACAATTAAGATATATATAAAAAATAGGGGGCATTTATCATATTAATAGAACCCAAAACAATGATTTTTAAGTTTCTTTTCTTTTTGTCTGTTTATCTGTTTGTATGTGCGTTTGTGCACGCTAATCTCAGAAACGGCTTAACAGATCTAACGTAGTTTTGACTATTGTGTTTTGGTAAAGTTCCCTTAATATATACTGTTTATTTCATTTCAATCGGTTCATTAATAAAAAAGATACAACCATTTAAATTATGAATTAATGCAATAATTAGTAGTCGTGTAGTTTACGCAGGCGAAGCCGCGAGCGGGTCGCTAGTTATAAAATAATTCTAACATTTTCACATATATATATTTACATGAGTAATAAAATTGTAATACATGCTTATAAATAAATGCCATCTTAAGTAGTTTAAAGTCCTACAAAATATTTTCCGTATGATGAAATTAGACAATTTATGAGAATGAATTGGTTACTATTACATATATTTTCTAACATTTTTTAAAGTGTTAATCGCACACTTAGGAATTAGAAAAAGACATTTAAAAAACGTATAAAAATTTGAACGCAGCGGTCTTGAACGGTTTTCAAGAGGCGCAGGTTCAAATCCCGCTGCGTTCAAATTGTTATACGTATTCTAAATATGTCTTTTACTATTACATATATGAAAAATGACAAAAAAGTCAATAATTCAAATAAATTTAATACTATAGGCAATTTTTAGAAACTTTTACGTTACTATATAAATAACTAATAACTTATGTATAAAGAAAAATTATCTATATAATAATTCGAGAGCGGTAATATTAAAATAAATATTAGATATTAAATATTTGATACTTCTATATGTACATAGCTACTAAAGAATGTAAAACTACTGGATGTATTTAATTTCTTAGAAAAATATAAACAAAAATAACGTAAGCAATCGTTACATTTACAAAAGATACGGCATATCATTTCGCAGTTAATGGATTCGTGTGAAATAATCTTCTATGCTATCAATTAAGCTGCAAAGTGTCTGTGTAAGCTAGCATGCACCTTAATAAAGTGTTACCGATAGTAGCTTGTCTCTCATAGTCGGAAAAAACAATGAATATTAAAATGTAATATTGTACAAAACAATTTTTTAACTAAAAACCTTTGCTTTAGCAACGTACATATCACTTTAAACAAAAGTATGCGTCGAACACATTTACTTTATTGATTTAATTAATTATTATGGCTTCTGTACTTGTTCGTATTATAATTCATTCTTTCAGTTTCATAATATATTTTTAAATATTCTCGAGACCATTGTGGCGCAGTTGGGCAGTATTTTCTAAATGTCAATTCATTTGGTTATGATTTCGATTTCCACACGGGAAAATATTTTTGTTTAAAATCTTTTATTTATCCGCTGACAAAGTGACAACACGCAATGTCCCGATTTCAGGCTGCAAGTGGATAACGGAGTTTCTTGACACTATACGCTCGCTCTCTAAAAGCTGTATTATTTTGTGTTTTAGTTTTGTCGTGCCTTTAAATATTTCCTTGTACTTACTTTAATTTTACATACAATATTGATTGTCATTATTTTTAATTAAAAAAGAAAACAAAATGATTCTTGACAAGTTGACGTCAAAAAAACTTTAAGCAAGCAATCATACTAAGTAAAAAGTTTTTGTTTCTTTAGGTCGTTCTTTTTATAGTTCATGAAAATTTAAAAGCCTTGTCTTTTACCTTTAAATAACAGAACAATAGCTCGATACTTGACACAATTTGGATTAATTAATTTATAAAAAGGTTATTGTTATAATTTAATAATCGATTAAAACAAAAACGTTATTAGATATTGAAGTGAAGAAGAAGAAGTGAAGTGAAGAAAAGTGATGAACTTTCTGATAGTCAGTCATCAGACCGCAGCTGCCTGGACGTAGACACCATGTGTCTGTATGTCAGCTGCCTCTGTCGATGGATTTATCGTATTGTTCCACTACTCCAATAAAAAGCGTGTGCCTTAAAATATAAAATCAATTGTTACGACTTAATTACGCTTGACTGATATTTAATACTTAGCTTATTTTAAAGCGAAAGTAAGTCTGTCTGTTTGTCGGTCGTAATTAGGTTCAAACCGCTTAATCGATTGTGATGAAATTTTATATAGAGATACTTGCGGATCTTGATATGAACATAGCCTACTATTTTCTTCCTTTTTGTAGTTTTTCTAGAAATTTAATTCTTTCTACGGAAAGGCCACCGAAAATACGAAACAGCTATAGTTCACAAGGGCGAAGCCGCGAAAGCTTAGCTAGCATTTAATAAATAGTATTCTCTATTGCCAAACGATTGTTCTTAGAAATTATCTTTGTGTGGCAGAAATAAAAAAAAAAACTCTGTAGATCCCTATACATTAACATCAGAAATAAATTTAATGGCGTATAAGAATTTCGATGTAGCACGTGTAGCTTAGAGCTCAAAGCGCTGGTTCGGTTCCAAGCACCGCGGGTCCGAGTCCCGCTACGATCAAATCTTAATACCTTTTTTATAAATATATTGTGATAAGTTTTCTATAGTTTTACTGAACTCACTGATATATATGTATATTATATAAATAGTATTAGTTTAGCTTTACCTGCAATTATTTATAGGAATCTTACAATGTTCATTTAATCCAATACGTTCTTTTCGCGTGAAAATTTCCACGTTTAGTTAAAATATGATGACAATACAATATTTTCACAACTTCATGTCTTTGCCATAGCCAGGATAGGTAGATTATGCTTTTTAGCAATTTTGTATAAATAACTTATTATTATGGCTAAATAAATAATTCTATTCGAATGTTTTACGACTTAAATCGCTTTATTAACAATCTTAACGACGAATATATCAAATATACAAATCACGCCTTTTCTCGAATAGCATGGTAGTCAGAGAGAACCGCTCTCCTCTTTCTGCCTTAAAATGAAGATATTGGGTGCTGAGTTGCGGAATGCCACGCTTTGTCCTAGGTACCAGAGCGAAAAATTGAAAGTAACTTAAATATCATTCCTCGGATTGGAAATCAAACCCACAGCTTATAAAGATTACAGACCGACGCTCTAGAACTGCGGCACGATGGTATCACACACATTACAATAAGGTCGGAAAATAGTGAAAATAATACATAATTTCCATAAAAATGCGTTATTTTACATAATGTACTTCTGTAACTGTATGTCTATAGGGGTGGGTTTATATAAATAACAAATTAGTTTAAAGAATAAACAAAAGTACACGCTACAAATATTTCATCATTATTCTGACAATCATATCAAGTTTATACTATGAAATATGCAAATTTTCAAAGTAAATCAAAATAAAAAATGATTGAAAGATTGTATTTAAAAATTGTATGTAAAAATTGATTTGAAAGATTGTATTACGTCAATTGATAAATAAGTAGGTGAACTGGATAAAATCGTTTTAAGATGATGAATATTCTGTTATTAAATCTATTTAAATGAAAATATGGAGTTTGTTAATGACATTGATGACTATAATATTAAATTATGATTATGAAAGTAATCCATTACTTTTTCAATTAATTACCTAAATAAGCAACATTATATATTTTTAACATTTTTTAAAGTGTTACGCACACTAAGGAAATTGAAAAAGACATATTTAGAAAGCGTATAAAAATTTGAACCCGCGCCTCTTGAAAACCGTTCAAACGCTCTCACCGCTAAGCCATGCGTTCTACATCCAGTTACGTTGAAATTCTTATACGCTTAATACAACTTATATTTGTTGTTAGCAATTTCTGTAGAGAGATTTCTTCTACCCAAAAATTAGTCTACGAACAATCGTTTGGCAAGAGAGAATGCTATTTATTAAACATATATTTATTTTTTTCATTCATTCAATATTATGTTATGTCTAATTCAGTATGTATACGGATAGTGATGTATAAATATAAATAAATAATTTTAATAAAATTCGCAGCTACCATTACTATTAATGATTACCAATTATTAGTACACATTTTTTTAATATATATATTTTAAGTAAAAAAATAAGGCATATATTATTAAATATTTTCTTTGTTACAGGTAAGATTACGATAGTTTTTTTTCAGATACATCACGAACATACACGAGCTGGTAGGCGTTCAACAATAAGGTAACATAGTTTAAGACGTAGACTGGGTGAAAGTCGACAGATTGCTTCGTTTCCGATAAATAATGCATATTTACCGACTTAATTTTTTACCAATACACTCTTATATAATTCTTTCTAACGTATACTTAGTAATATATAGCTGATATATAATGTAGGTGATATTTTATATGAGTAATATCTAAAATAAACCACTTTTTAAGTTTATTTGTTTTAATTTTGTTTTACAACGTATTTATATACGTTTAAAGTTGATTATAATATTCGCTTTTCGGCGGTACCGGTTATAAAATATGTGTACCCGCATCGTTTTACGTCTAAATAAACTGATTTCAATAGGATAAAAGCGCGTGCGGCCTACACGACGTATGAAACTTTCAATAATATTCTCGTTTATACCTACGAGATTATTGATAACAAAAGATAAAAGGATTACAGATAGGTTTCGTATTAAGTTCATAGCTTCGTTTAAATATCCATTGGGTACTTCACGTGGAGTTTACTTCACTTATATGTATCTATTAATTTCATATATATATATTTTTATATTAGGAATATATAACGCAAAATGTTGATTACGATATTCAATTAATTGAGTTTTTAATAATTAAATTTAACTATTGCCCGCATTTTTTCTTGGAATTTTGTGCTGTACTGTAATTGAGTCGA
This sequence comes from Podotricha telesiphe, assembly GCA_038994665.1. Classification (NCBI taxonomy): domain Eukaryota; kingdom Metazoa; phylum Arthropoda; class Insecta; order Lepidoptera; family Nymphalidae; genus Podotricha; species Podotricha telesiphe. The sequence goes on along the minus strand of JAOYRR010000230.1, from coordinate 29,368 downwards.
AAACCAATGGTAGCGGCGCAAAGTTTGAATGAGTCACCACGAGGGAGTATGAGGGAGAGCGACTATCCCCGCCTTTGCTCTACGCAAAATCTCTTGTCGCCCTCTAATTATTAAGGATTGTTTAAAACGTAAAAAATACTTGTATTATATACCAAGAATTTTGAGATGCAAGTGTTTCACGTTACAATAGCAATCTTAATTTAGTATGAATTAAAAAAAAACGTGTACGTTTTGCATTCAAGGCGTATTTAGTAGTTTTGCTTTTAAGGTGTATTAATTTAATAGTTAGTTTCGTTTATACCTTAATTTACTCTAATACATATTTAACTTATTTTGAAACTAATGTGCTTAATACAAACCGATTAAAAATAGATTATATGAAGTACTCGTATTCGTCAATTATACTATGTGCGTGGATATAATGTATAACAATTATCCTGTTTTGCTTTACTTTTAAAATTATATTTCGACAACAGCGACAAGAAAAGTAAACTTTGTCATAAGAAGACATTACAATTGAAAGATAGAAGAATTGAAAATATTTTAAATATGAAGTCCTTCGAGTGATTAATTTCTTATAACAGCTTTAGCGGTATAGATTATAGAAGTCCTCATATGAAAGTTCTACAAACTATCCAAATTTACGTGACCCACATAATTTGACATTTACCTAACAAGTCGTCTAATACTATGTATTGAAAGCGATATATAGAATATCGTATTAAAATGTTGCTAGGGGATGAATTTTTCATATGGGAAATATTTCAAATTTCCGTATATAATAAACTAGTCGTAAATATCGACTAGCAACGATGAATATTTTCTATACATAATGCCAACGTTCTTAGCAAAGCTGTATTTTATATTTGTTTTATATCAAAAATCAACAAAATTGTGGCGTTACAGCTGCGGAGTTGTAAAATTAGCGGACGATTTATCAGGCATTGTGTTCAATGCGAATCGCAGCTTTCGTTGCACAAGAGTCTCATAACAAAAGAGACTACCTGGTTCTTTATTTTTTAACAACAATAAATTATACGGTTTACTGAGAAATGTCAACGTTGATTGAGTAACTCTTATTATTTTCACCAAAAAGGTTATAATCGTTTGCCAAAAAGACAGATGCACGCATTAGATGCAATGTCGCATATCATAATATATTGTTATGGAGATGTAAAGGAATCACTTCGGTTCAAGATAATAATAAATTAAGACTTACTTTCTTTGATTTGTCTCTCGCCAATAATAATGTATTAGAAATAATTAAACGTTAAACTTACATATAATCTTTTAAGTTAGGATTTTAATATATTATTATTAAATTAAGCGGTCGTTTCATACATATAAAACAAAAGCTAAAAAAAGCCTAGACTTCTAAAGCCATACACATCCGACAAAAACCAATTTTCAATGAGACTCGTGTACAAAAACGCAATGCAAACGCAAGATGGCGCGCGTCCTGTACTTCCGCCGCATCCGGCGTAACTCGACTCCTGCGCAGCCTGCTTAGCCAATCGATTTATGCCGTGAAACCTTTACAGAAAAAAATGTTTAGTACAACTCCATTTGGACGGAAACGGAAGTAGACACCTAAGTGAGCCTGGCTAAATAAAAGAAACGTATGAACAGTGCCATAAAAAATGCGCACCTATAGACTAAATTGTTGGTGTAGGCATAAAAATAAAAAAATCTTTTTTTATATAAAACGACAAAACCTGTTTAAATCTTTATGGAAAGTAGTGAATCAATTTAAATCAATTTTGACTATACTTCACGACCTTGTGTCATAAACAAGTGGTCGCTGTATAAATTGTTCAGATACTGGGTAATATTCGAAACTCTTTGGTATCGTGAACCCATTTAGATAAAGACAAGGACTTATATAAATTATTTAAAAATCGATATTAATCCAGAAATTATAATTAAAATAATGACTATATTGGAATGTGCTCAGACTAAGCGTGACTTGTGAATTATTAAAATATATATGTATATTTTGTCGGTGTAGTTAATCAAATTGCAAAGTTCAGTTCAGCCTTCGGTCGTAATATGCCAATGTAATGTTCTATTCTAGGTCTCTTTTCCTAGGCTGTTGGTTAAAAATTTGTAAAGAATAAAACAAAAATAAACTTTTTGTTTCCTTACGACTCATTCAAAAATCTAAATATTCTTTTATCAAATAGGCTATTTATTACAAGCACTTTCTAAATGCGAACTTCTAAATTAAGTTTAGCTCTTGCTTTACGTTATTAAAGTTATATACCAATTTATATTGTATTATTTATCACAATAAACAGTTATATAGCTCTCAATTAGTAAACATCAAAGAAATATGTTAAAAAATGATCTGATCATCTCAAATTAAAGGACATCAAAGCAAAGATAACAACAAACTAAAATTTAAACTACTTTGTATTCAAAACTAAAAGCGTAGGGCCTTTATCAAAAGATTCTAACGCATACTCATTACTTTCAATTTCAACATTCGCGAACAGAATTATAAAACTCCAAAACGGAAAGTATTCAACTCGCGTCCCTTTGCAAGTCGATAGTCGTGAAAGAGGGACGGAATATCGGTTGCGCTGCTCTCACATTCAAGGATGACACTTCCGAGAATCGTCTGAGCTTTGAAGTGGGAGCGTGTTCGAAATGCCCTACACACTATACCGTTAGTTTACTATTACTTTCACTTTTTTTTTACTTTTTTATTGTAAAAAAAATATATATAAAAAAAAAAAATAAGAAAAAGATTTGGTAAAGCAATACCTAAATTAGTTAAGTTTTTATTGTAAAATAACTAATAAACTGTTACCATACTTCTATATAACCTTTAGATAGTTTGGCTCTTATATAAAATATAGAAATACAATAGGTAATATCATACACATACTTTTATATATTTTAATTTAACATTTTACCGCTTGGAAGTCAGATAGCAACATTAAAAATGGAAATGTCGGTTTCGGAACGAACTAGCCGCACCACCCCCTTTTAAATGTCGACGAACGGGGGGGGTGCGACGTTGCCAAAACGGAAAGTGAAATTTCGTCACACTCTCTCTCTCATTCACACATACAAGTAAAGCAAGGAATCGTGTAGCTGCGCGTGTGTGAGTATTTCGGCAGACGCAAGTCCGCTGTGTGCGTTTGTTTTGATGAATACTTGAGCTTGTGTGCATCAAATTCGTAAGAACATTGCAGTATACCTACGAAGCTTCCGTGTTCGATCGACTCTCGTAGACGCCGACTTGTAAAGACAATTAAAGACGTCGAGAAGAGTATTATAAAAAAAACCTTTTTTATATTATTTTCTATGTCGTCGCCTTAATGAAGATAGTTTTAATGATGTACATACTGGTATTTCTTTCAAACTATATGAGCTGAGTGTACAATAAATCTTTCTACATTCCCGAGAGTGCTCCAATTTGTGTCATATATAAAATGCTGCCAAAAATGTTAATAGTATGGCCCATTTAGATAAAACAAACAAAGCAATAATAATTTATCAAGGTATAAAAAAACAACGCTAAACAAAATTAAGCTTTCAAGTCCAATCTGTGAATATATTTTTAGATTCCAATGAACTTTGTTTTACTTTATAAGGCTTATTCTCTATTTCTTACAATAAAATGAAACAAAATATTGTAACCAGCTAAATAAATTATAGAAGATTATTGTGATTAATACAAGCTTATAATCAATAAGACGTTAAAGTTCTAGCTAATCTGTAAAACCGTGATAATTTATTATCTGTGACAGTTGACTTTGGCGATATTATTGTCTTGACAGATAATTATTCGAGCGATAGTGAAATAAAGCTGTTAACCTTCGTACTGATTGCGCCGAGCTCACGGCTGGAGGCGCGAAAATCCGATAACTTTTGTACCCCCACCACCCTTGCTCCTCCTCCATCTTTAATGGCATAAAAAATCAATTTCCCGCCCAAATTACGCCGAGTCGACAAATTGCGCGTCTAGTCTATAATCAAGTATTTCGGTAACGTCTACGTTTATTGAGAAAAAACTATTTGGCAGAATATAATAATATTTCAAACGTAATTGAATTCTTTGTGATTATATAGTTTGTTGACTTATAATTTGCTGTACAAAAGCAAATAGTATAATAAGTGTAATAATTTGTGGTTTTAAACATTATAACGAATTTTATTATACTATAAAAGCTATAATGACGTGTGTACTTGTAAAGCTTAAATCAGCTGAGTTAGTACCATATTTTTTCAATCGAGTTTTAAATCCTTAGTAAGTTCACTTTCGATTCTACGTAAACACCCGAATTCGTAGCCGAACTGAACCCACACTGACACCCTGTGACCTTGGCGCGAGGGTGAAAGTCCCCCACGTGACTTCCGCGTCTATTTCAAGCCTACAATACTATGACATTGTTTTATTCTACCTATGATTTAGGCTAAAATTGTACATATTTTTTATCATTGCTCGTACAAACTAATTTATATATTCAGCGTCTAAAAGAAAACTTGTTACTACGTAGAGTTTTATTCAAAATAATCTTCTATTTTCTAAAATATATAGGATTGTATAAAATAAATTTATGTCGTTTTGTTTTTTAGGGCTAGATTTAGTACCCACTTAAAACATCCCTAGCCTTTATCTGTAGAGAGTAAAAGAAAGACAATTAAGAATATAAAAGTGCTTTGGAACAAAGAAATCATTCTTGTGGTTCAATAGTTGTTTATCATTTTTATGTGGGTTCTACGTCAACTTAGACTTATTTTAGTGAAAGTTTATATAAATACTTAATACTAATACTTTTTCAGTTAAATAATTTTTATTACTATAAAATAATACATTATTCTATTAAGTAGTATAGATATTTTAAGAAAACGTACAACATTTTTAACGCACCAGGATTTGAACTCTCGCCTCTTGGAAACCGTCCAAACACTGTGACCGCTAAGCCATACGTTCTACATCGGGCTACGTCGAAATTCCTATACGCTTATTAGAACTTATATTTATTGATAGCAATTGAAACCTGACCTCAGAGCGGTAGAATAACCTTTGGGTATCAGAAATTTACAAAAATCTTTCTACAGATGCTAACAATAACACTTTTTTTAAAAACATCGGAACTATCACGTTTTATTAATTTGCTATAAACTTATTATTTTGTTCATGATATCTATAAATAAAGGATCATTAAGATGTAACTTTTAAATTTCGGTATGTTTAATTAAGTGTAATTATTTAATTAAGCCATAGCGTAGATTGAATATACACTTACACAGATAATGTCGCTTATGCATTTTGAAATGTCAAAGCGATCGCAACACGCTCGGATACCCACACCTGCAGTCCTGACCTTGAGTCGATAGATAAGCATTAATCTCGATAACGTATCCAGACGCGCGCCAGACGGTCCGAAGGGACCAGCTCCGGATATTCATAAACCCAAGGGATGGTAATGTCGTAAAGGAAAACATCGCAATGTCAACCTTTTACTTCACGTCACTTACGTCACGCCTGAGATTTACAGCTGAATGAGTTTGAAATTAAAATTTTGCTGTGTATTTTATAAAGAATTTTCGATTTCAAGACAAAAATGTGACAAACATGTATAATGAGACAATAATTAAGTTAGTAACTATTTTTTAAGTAAAGACTTACTTTTAAGAGTTACTTTTTAATACTTTAAAATCACGATTTTATATACTTATTTGGTCTTCAAAATAGGCTCGTGTAACAGTAAAACTAAAATACATAGACATATTGAGAACAAATTAAAATTGAGATTAAGTGACTAAGTAGACAACAAATTCAGTTGAATGCTTCCTTTTGCCAGATACCAAAAAGTTACAGTAAACTCGTATAAAAAAACAAGGAAAACCATTTTCAACAGTATTACGTCCGTAACGGTGTAGGCGTGTCTGGTCGTCTACGAGCTGTCTACTTGACCGGGATTAAGGCAGTTACGTCCGGGAATCCCGCGTAATCCCGGACACCGGGCTCTAAGGTCGTCTGCCAATCACACTCCACCGTTTACATCTATTTTGTTATACACAAAGAAAAACGCCCTGGCCTTTTAAATTGCATACAAAAGAACGTTTCTTCCATTCTTAGCTTTCTAAAGATGGATTATGTTCGGCTTTTATATATTTTTGTTTTATTTTAACGAATGTGTAGGGAATTATAAAAAACATACTTATACTTCATATGGTCCATGCAGTGGGGACGGGCGTTTGACCGCAAGCACAAATTATTGTCGGTTCGATCCCCACTAGGATGAATGCTTTGTATGTTATTTTTTTCCTTCACTCTCGCCTCTGCAAGATGTTGCAATGGCGCTAGTTCCGCTGGCTCAACACGCAATGTCTCTGAATGGGCGGAATAGTGGAAAACGGCGAGAGCTCTATTTTTGATTACCCGCCATGTGGGAAAAAGCGGAAAGGAAAATATAGTAAATAAATTAAAATTCTCGGGGAATTTTAGTCCTTAAAATATCAAATAAGATGTTCATGCTATCTGCCTCTTAAATAGACAATTATATTTTTATATATGATATTATTTTTTATTTAATTTTTATCAAAAGATAACATAAGTTTGACGGCATCAATCATAAATCAATGTACTACGAAAGAGGGCGGGGGTGAATGAAAATGCAATCTTGCAATAGATAAGTCTGAGGGTACAAATCATTCAAAGTGCGTATATGGGTTCTACAGGGAATAACAAAATTATTTAGAAAGACATCCTTTTAGGACTTTAAATGATAAAAGAGTAATGTTAAGCTCACACGCAAAATATGTTATAAGTTGTGGCAGTTTTTTTATATTTGTAACTTTTGTAAGATTTATATTACTTTTTCGCACTTAATTCACTCGTAACTTTTAACATAAACCTTGCTTTCAATTTTAATATAGTTTGTTTGTTTTTATCATATAAATCAGTAAACACACGACAAAAAACGACTAATGCTTATATACAGATTAATATGTAACCACGTTATTACCTGTAAATTATATGATCGAAATCTATTATTTGATAATTATTGTACTATTTTAAACCACTTTATAAAACTTCTGTTTAACTCGAAGCCATCATGGCGCAGTGACATATGACTGTGAACGCAATGGTAGCGTGTTCGATTCCCATTCAGGGGGAAATTATTTTTATTTCTCCGCAAATGCGCGGTGTTGAGTTCCGCCACGCGCGGATAGTTACGGATTTAAGGCGGAAAATGGGGAACAGTGTCTCTGTCACAAGGTTCTCTATGCTACGCCATGAGAAAATCTGAACAAAATATGTAAATAATAGTATTCATTGCCTTGACACCACTGACATATTACGACGAATAGGCCTGATTTATAAACGTGCCTGGGACAAAATAATAGACCACCTTTATACAATTAAGGGAATTATAATTATGTTCCTTATTTTCCTATCATTATGTATAAACTTAACATTTTTTAAAAACCTGTTATTCACACACTTAGGAAATTGAAAATACATATTTGTGAAAATACATAGTATAAAAATTGGAATGTAGTGTGACGCAAACTGGGCGCCTCTTGGATAAATCAAGTTTCCCTTTTCTTAAGCGCCCTACAATATGTATTATTTTATATTAAACTTATTTACATATATCTGGTATGTCGTATTACTTTTCTAGTATTTTTTGAAACGTCTGATTTAATTTAAATTCTTACAAATACTTTGTTGTAGTCTGGTGTTAAGTAATTTCTTTAGTCTGCTATCGTGGTTGGTACGTCTCATTCTGTTTGATAATCGCTATACTTGGAATCACTCCCAATGATTTCAATTCTTAGTGTCTAGTCTTGACTCTTGCAGAATATATTTATAAAATTTTTTGATGGATGTGTTGAATGCATGTGTGTTAGAGGATTGAATGATGTATACCTAGATAAGGCAACTCCAAGTAATATTTTTAGGCATATAATTATCTCTAACTATGTTACCGAAACCAGATTTTTAGGTTAAAATTAAGTAATATAATTTTCAGCATGTGGTTGTTCCACCTAGCTGACAGCCGAATTTTCCTTGTTAAGATCTCTTGAGTGACCCCCATGTTTGGGGACGCTGTCCGCATTTAGCTGGGAGGTAAGCTGACATATAATGTACCTCACATTAACTTTTCAATTGTTTAACATTTTATTGGCGCCCTTTTAGATTGCGCTATTTGATTAATATATATTATATAAATTTAAAAACTTGGAATACTTATATTCCAATCTACATACGCTCATGTACAATGTCTATAATTTAGTCTATGGAAGAAAATTTTTAGTTTTAGCACTTAATAGTCAAGACGTGTGAGTGACGTATTCTTATATTCTATTTTTCATTCAGATATCGAGACTCTTACGAAGTCACCACCTGCCATGAATCGCCGAAGTTCAAATCGCGCCGCAATACGCATTACGAGAACTGCTTCGTTGAAGTGATTGGTGGCATTTTCTTCCCTCCTGCCTCCATCTGCTTGTAGCCAAGCAGAGTAAATTGAAAGCTAGGGAGAGGGCCATTGCTGTATGGCAGCACTGTATACAATAATAAGGCCAATTTTATGTTTGCTTCTTTAATTCTATTGTAAATAGTTTAATTAGCGCTTTAGAGCTTTAATTTGTATTATCTTCCATAATAGTCGTGTGTTTGTAATTTGTTGTAGCATGCTTGTATCAGCTAATTTATGCAGTATGGCTTTCAATACAATCTGTGAAACTGCCATTGTTTCAGTTGCTTTCGAAAATTATTTAGTGTTGGTGGAAAGTGTATAGATATGACTAACAGCTTACATAATTTTAGCTATTATCTTAACAAAGGGCAAATAAATATTTAATATTTATATATATCTTCATAATAAAAAAAAATATATATTTTTTGATGATTATCTTTTGCTTATTTAGAGGCTGAGGCACAAAGTGCTGAACCATCTCACAGTAATGCCCAAGAAGATTGGAAGGAGAATAGAGCAAGAGCGTTGTTACATCAGTTATATTAGAACATAGATCTATGTAAGGATAACTGAAGCAATAGAGTTTCTCGATCAAATCATAAATGCAATTATTGTTACAATTCGCTGTAATCGATTTAATTACAAATCTCGTGAACCATTTTTTATATCGATTTCTGCAAATTGAATGTATCGATGCATTTTTTGTTATTCTATTGAATTAGCTTAGTAAAAATATAAAAGAAAGTGTGTAATCACTATAATGTTGTAATATATAAAAAATAATCGAAATTTGAAATGCTAGGTGATTTGATTGAATGTTATAAAAAAAAAAAAAAAAAAAAAAAAGACTGATTCGTAAATGCACAGCACTTGGATCAAAGGAAAGCATGAATTTATGAAAAGTGTGATAGTTAATATTTGGGGAGCTGGTCGTCCTTATTACTGTACTGGCTGCACTTGACACATGTGCTCACCAGATTTTCACAAATAAATTCTATTTCTCAGTCATTTATATTGTACCAATAAATTAGTTTTAACTTCGTATTTACTAGATAGGTTTAATTTATATTTACAATTTTATTTTTTAAAGAATTACAAAATATGTATGTAATATTGATTTAAATACTCTGCTTTGGGTATAGATACATTATTTTAAATAAATAGTGTTATTGTATTTCTGTAAGTTATAAAATTTTGAATTTATTTAAAACTTGTTTAGTGAATACGAGGATATGTTTAATTACTGAATGCAGTTTAATTATAGAGTAGTAACGGAGTTTCATTTATTTAAATTACTTTCCTCAAGAACTTGTTACACAAGAAATAGATGCAAAGGTTTATTTTTATTTATTCATTTATTTGTTGTTCATTTATAAACAATTATTAATATTTTTATAATTTATAAATGCAATTTTTGGATGGATAGTTACTTAAGTACGGTTTTGAATTACATGTTATGTATTCATTTAACAAACTTGCCTTATAGATGAATTTATATTTTATAGATTGCCCATTTTAATAAAAACAGCTGTTATCTCATTGTTGGGGTCAAAACATATTTAAATGTAATTAGTGAATATAGATCGTACATATGACTAGAATTTTGTGATTTTGCAATAGATTATGTAAACGGTCTTGTAGGTATCACCAAGCATTACGAGCTATAGATAAATACCAATTATTTACTAGTAGCTTGTCAATTAATATTCGATTTATTTGCAAGTTAAACTGTATAGAATATTAATAAGACTGAATTGTTTGTTTAAAAGTCCTAATAAATAACAATAAAAGAGAGTTGTTTGTAAATATCGTGTAAAGTATGGAATTGAAAATAAATACATAATTTATTTTTATAACAAGGTTTTATTTGTACAACGAACCCTGTCGTCACAATCATTCAATAACATGATAAAAATGGCACAATCGGTGGGCAAATTGAGAATAATTTTACCTATTCAAATTACTGATAAAATAACTAGTTATTATAAATACTGTTAAAATTTTCTTTCAGTATTTATTTAGTCACCACAATATCTTCAAATTAGGTAATTTAAAATATAATAATAATCCGAATCGTCAAAGATAATCATTAAAAATCTTATTTTTAACCAAAATAGCTCCTATCCATTACACTCTTAATTAAAAATGAGAAACATAAAATTTTAAATGGTAGTGTCATCACGTACGAATATAGATTATTAATTAAAATAACAAATTAAACTTTTAATCGTCAAAAATATTAAAATGCGCTCTGAATTGCGGAGATTCACAGCCGCACTTAGCTATACGCCAGCTCAATAAATACTACAGCGTATCTTGTGAGTTAAAAATATCTTTTAAAAATTATAGAGAATTAACAAATATGTTTAGTTAATTTAACACTTCAATTGATTTTTTGAGGTATCAACGTTGTTTGTAAGAAAAACAAAAATAATAGCTGATCAGTCATGTCTGAGCAGCAGCTGTTAGTGTGGAATTGTATCATTAGTTTCTGGAGTCTTTCAACCGTAATTTCTTCGGAATAGGTTCATGAACTGAACTGTCACTAATCCCCTTTTCCCCGGTCGCCACTAATTTTAATGTAACATTTTATTGTTATTGTTCTCTTCTTCAAACGCTTTTAGCAGAATCGTGTGAGTTTCTATGAACTGTGTTGTCGATAGAAGTTTATCTATCCCTATTACATCGGCATCCTAAAAAAAATATAAAAATAAAGATAAGCAATATAAACATTGAGGCTATCGTGGCGCAGGTGCAGTGGGACAAAGCGTCTGACTATAGACGCGATTCGTGGGTTTGATTCCCCCAATGGAGGAATGATTATATTTAATATATTTTGATGTCTCCGCTCAGGTACTTTGACAAAGATAGAAATTGAGAACGGAGTGTCTTGACATTAGATACTCTCTGACAAACCTGCTGCGCTAAAAGCTGACGTGACGCTGCAAAAGAAGGATAACATTCCTTTTTACTAATGATCAATACTTTATCAAACAGATGTCTCATCTGTTTATAATATAGTATCTGTAATTTATATAAGTTTATCAGATGTACACAGCCGGAGTCCGAGCAGAGGTGGCGCCCCTTATGAGTTGTGACTGTGGTTATCGCTGGGTGTCGCTAATTGCTTCTGTCTCTTGACCAAAGTGGGGCAGTTCTAACTCGGCCCATTCGGCAACGCTGTGAGGCCGCTGACCGAAGTAAATTAGTAGACGGAACCGAGACCATTGGACACGCACCTGCATCCAGTCGTGCGAGGATGCCGTCGAGCGACACGCGGGCGCGCGCGCCGACCGTGAGTATGCGGCGCGAGCAGCAGGTCGCGCCGCCGCCGACACGCCGCGCCAGTGTGGCGCCGACACGCGTATGCGCTGCGACGATCTGCTTGCTCGGCAGCGACCTCCTCGCGGTACTCCGGAGAGAACGGCAGGTAGCCCATCAGGCTGTTACAGACAAATGTAGTAGTTTCATTTGTTAGTACTATAACGAATGCAATGTTAAGCAATAGATTTGATTTCCCAGCTCTCATTTCTTAGCATTGGTAAAAAATGAAAAGAGTAGTTTTTACTATAAAATGCTTATTTCATATCATAAGAAATATGATATGAAAACATTTCTTTCCGCTCTTCCTTAAAATGTTATTGACACTTTTCGCATCGTTCTCGACCTGAAACGAGATTCGAACCCGCGCCCTTGAAACCATCCAAGCACTCCGACGGCTGAAGCAATGCGTTCTAATCCGGCTATGTCGAAATTTCTATACTTATTACAATTCTTATTTTTAATGCTCCTCTGTACAGAGGTTTTAAAACTTTTTGGTAACTTAAAAAATTATTCTACTTTAAACAATTGTTTGGCAAGAGATAAAGCTATTTATTAAATATTTTGTATTTGATAGATGGAATTCATGCAATTATTATTGTAATGTAGAAATATTGATATGTATAAACAGGTGATTTTAAACTTATGTAGACCTCATAATTTTTGCCTTTAATTTACATATAATATAATTTTATAAGACAATCCAATGAAATGAAAGTATATTAAAAACATGTTTTAAAAATATATAGAAACTTACCAAACAAATAATATGACACCCAAACTCCAAACATCTACTTCAGGTCCATAAGAGTTTAGTCCGTTTGCTATAAGCACTTCAGGAGCTAAATACAAAGGTGTACCACACATTGTCTTCATGAAACTGTCCTCTCCTACAAATTTACTGAGGCCAAAGTCAGTAATTTTTACTAGTGTCTCGTCATCTGTACTCTCTAGTAGCACATTTTCAGGCTAAGTAAGAAAAAATTCAGGTTATTTATGCATAACATTAAAATTTATATGTTTATTAATATCTCATATTTTTTTAAAACTCCTCTGAATTACAATAAAAGTGATTATATAAAGTTTTGGCACTTTCTAAAGAGAGTGTAGTGTTTGATATGTAACTTCATTTGCATCTTTCTGCAATTGAAAGAAATAGACTGGCATTAAAGCACTTTAATCAACACTTCATTTTCCCACATAGCAAAGTAATCAAATAGTTCTCCACTTCATACTAAACAACACAACTAGTGATAAGACAGAGTTCAGTTCCACTGGGATTCTGGTTGAAAGAGGAGTCGTAGTTGAAAGTAGGATCTCATTGACTATGCTATGATAATTTTTAAGCAAATTGGACAGCTGTAAGTAGGTAAAAATAGAGAGTAAGTGAGGCATTGATGTAGTGATAATAAATGATTCTTACATAAATCGATAAGTGTGCTAAAAACTGTTAGCAGCAGCAACATGATAAGGGAGATAATATATTTTGTACTAACTTTAAGGTCTCTGTGAGTGATTCCTTGAGAGTGTAGATACTTGACCGCTAGCACCATTTGTCTAAAGAGGAACTTAGTAAGCCTCTCCGGCAACCTCCCATGCTTTGTAATTCTGTCAAACAGCTCTCCACCTTGCATCAGTTCAAGTACTATGTACACTGCATTTGGTGAATCAAATACTTCTTCTGTTGAGATGATACTGGGCTAAAATATGACAATATATTGTTATACATAATAAACAATCAATCTTTAAGAAAATATATATAAATCAGTTTAACAAACTGTTTGCATAAATTGTAATTATGCATTGTAGTCTATTTTATGTATAGACTTTATACACACAACGTATATAACTTGTATTTTTGCACTAATAAAATATTTCATACCCAACTGAACTTTAATTAAATTATCTTTTATAACTTATACATATACAAGTTAAGTTTAATTATGACGCCAGGGTGTAGGTCAGCATCTTACTATACAACAGGACGTTTTAAAGTTTGAAATGGGAGGGTATTAGTAAAGGTGATCAATAATAATCATATGCATTATTGTACACCATAGGTTTAAAGAAAACAACAAAAAAAGACCCGAAAAGAAAATTAATGATCAACAAAATAATTAAAAATAAAATAAGAAATAATAAATAGTTGTTATAAGGCTCCATAACAGCAACAAACATCAGTGAAAACTAGAACAAAAGCGATGACATCTGTTGCCAGGGACTCTTGAGTCAAATTATTATAGGAAACAGACTTGGGTTCATTATTATGAACTTGTGTAGTAAGTCTTTTTGGAACTGTCGAAAACTGCACTGCAATACAGTGTAACAAAAAAAGAACACCATCACCCAAAAGGTCTTAGGAGGGATCCTGGTTTATAGATATAAAGGTGTTTCCATAACTGGACAATCAACCCAAGGTGTCCTTCTTTTGCACAGCAATGCATTTGTTTTAAAACACCTACCCTACAGTTCTGACCTGATTCCCAGTGATTAAAAGTTGTTTCTAAACCTTAAAAAAGAACTTGGTGGGAAGAAGTTTTCAAACAATGTAGATGTGAAGAATGCATTTTCAGCTTATTGTTTGGACAAAGAATAAACATTTTTTTAAGAAAGATGTAAAAAAAGTTTACTAATATATAACTTTATGGTAAACTTACATGTTTTAATGCCTTCATAATGTTTACTTCATTCATAATTTTCTTAGGATTGTTTAAATGGGGTAGATGTCCATTACTTAGCCTACTTTTTGTTATCACTTTCATAGCATATTTGGTACATTTCAACTGCAATAAATTTGTTTTAATTATTGTTAATATATATATATATATATATAAAGTTTTAATAAAATGATTTTATATCAAGTAAGTTTTCAGAATGTATATTTAAGTATAAGACATAAGTATATTTAAAAAAAAATTACAAACTTTGTTATACACTAATTTAACAATTCCACAAGCACCCTGTCCCAGTACCCTTGAGATATAATATTTTTGAGAGACTTCTTTAGGTACTTTGTCCTGCTCATTTTTTAATAGATCTTTGAATAAAAAAACTGAAATAAAAATAAAAAAATATGTAAAACCCGTTTATTTAAAAGAAGAAAAAAGAGGATATGGGTACAAACATACTTTTAACAATACAATGTGTAACAGATATTACATCATTATCATCCAGAACTCTACTATTGCCTTTACCAATTTTTTCACCATTAATAAATGTTCCATTATGTGATAAGTCAGTTATAATAGCAGGACTTAGAGGTTCACTGTAATATGAAAAATGTTTAAAGACAATTTAAATGAGCATTAAGGAATATTTCAATATGTGATGCATAATTTTAGATAAAATATATTAAATTCATTTATGATTATGTATGTATAAATATGAGAAATACTAGAATTAAATAAAAATTGTTTGTGACATTAGTTATAGTTTATTAACTTAAAATCATGTATTATACTTAATTTCGCAAAAGTTACGACGACATTCAGCAGTAAAAATTTGAAAAAAAATTTGCTTAGCTTAACCTACCTTAAATCTCTTTTAATAACAAAATGTTGCTTGCTAACATTTTTGATTATATTTGCCTTAATAATATTGGTTGTCATTACAAATGTGCATGTTACAGTTCTTCCCAGCGTAAATTCAGATTGAATAAGGTCTAGAATATGGGTTTATAATTAAAATAAATTTTAACGAAACAAACTTTACGTATATAAGTAATTCTTCTTAATTAATTATTAGCATTTACCATAATATTCGGGATTGTGTATATTTTTCCAACAATGTTTCCCAGTAGAAGTGGCTTTTGTTAAATAAAGTCTACCCCATATATTTGGTATAAATGTTGGAGTATTCGTCTGGCTCCATTCGACTTGTGAATTTTGAGTCTGAGTTTGAGTATTTTCACAATCGTCACCCATTTTACAATATTTTAAATGCCATAAATTATACGAAATACCAAGTAAAAAACAAAAGTTTCAAAAGTTTCAAGTTAGGCGGCTAGAAGTTACTTGACAGATCACAGAAAATAACGCACATCGGACAGATTCAAATTCTAGAATTGAAAAAGCAAAGAGAAACGATGTTTTATGTTTATTTTATGGCTGAGGTTATGGTATTTTGATCATTGTAAATTGTAATTTGTTATTTGTAAATATATTATAAATTTATAATGTATTTATATATCATTTAGTAATAAAATAGTTATATTTTTAGTTTTTCTATAAAACAATGAATTCAAGAACGCAAATAAATTATTACTTATTACAATTTTTTTATCATTAACGATGATGAAAGATACAAAAAAACATAAATTTCTTAATAAAACTTCTATGTTCAACACAGTTTTTCTTCAGCTTCACGCTTTTCCCCACATAGCATGTTAAATATCATTACTATTTGTTTTAGATATTATCTAAGTAACATTAAATTTATCAATAAATGCAGATAATTTAATGACGTTTTTGTTAGGTAACAGTTATTAAAACCTAAAGTAATACATATATTTAGAAAAGGTATACAAATTTGAACGCAGCGACATTTGGACCAGCACCTCTTGAAAACTAAATTCTAAATATATGTTTTTCAATTCTTTTTGTGTGTATCACATTAATGTTATATCAACATAAGTAAGATGAATCTTTCACTGATTCCTTGATGTTACTGATTTCAACGTTTCGAAGCACGTTCGCAGCGCAATAATTAAAGGATTGAACTGAACTGAACTGAATGTTTTAACATAGCTTTGATAGAAAATTGATATATACCACATTAGTACAGTTCTAAAGACGTATTAAAGTAACAAAAAATAATCAATAAAATCAATTGTATTAATTTACTTTATTTTCATGTACAGCAATGACTCACATGAATATATTTAAAATAACAAGGTTCTCCCGTTCCCGTTCTCTGCTACTTTTTATTACTACGTACTTAACCTTTTGTTTTGTTCCAACTAATAATATGTTCCCCAATCTCCGCGCGTATATTTATGCAGTGTATGTACGAAAGTCCGAAAAGTATTTTTTTGTAAAAATATTTAAGTAGTAAAAAAATTTAAATTAATAAAAATCCTTCGTTAACTTTTTTCATTTATAAAAGGGTATTACTAAATTTATAATTTTTTTCATTAATTGAGAATAATTGTGAGATCAGCCTTGAAAGGTTTTTTTAGAATTTGGAATCAGTTAACTTTTAATGAACAAAATCCTGTGTCACATGTCCTCCGTATTGATGGCGGGTATCACGTGTTGGCAATAAAATAAATAAAAAAAGTTGTTTGTACGCCATAATTTTTTAACTTTGTAGGACACATAGTAGGAGATACTAAGTTAGTTAAGATTATGGATGATTAAGTTTTTTTTTATTTTTTATTAAAGAGTTCCACACCACTAGCAATGTATTTCGTCCGTGCCTTTTTTGTTCATATTTTTTTATTTCTTGTAATTTATTACTTAATTGCTAAAAGTTTTAGTCCGCGCGATCACAGTATCACTGACTTGAAAACGATAAAAAAACAAATGAGAAAAAATTTTCATGCATAAGAAAATTCACAATTTTGTCTATTATATCAGGGTTTGAGAAGCCGTGACTGATACACTTAGACATCTAAGTTTGTGGAAGAGTATTGGAGGAGTCCCTCCAAAAGTCTTATTCAAAATTCGTTAATTTAAATGAACTTCTAAGTTAGCATTAATTTGACTGGTTAAAGTAAATCTAAATTTTAAATCGTATAGTGAGAGTGCTTCATTTTCTATGTGGTTGTTTTTTTACATATTTAAGTATATGACGATTAGATTTGGTAATAGAAATGAATAAATAGGTAGGAAAGGAATAAATATGATAAATAATTATAGAGTATAATAAATATATGAATATAAAATATAAAACATTGTAAGAAAGTTTTTCGTCTAAAATATTATCTTAGGAAATTGTAAAATTATTTATAAAAGCCAGGCAAAAAATAGTAAAGAAACATAAGAGTGGGCGATACTTGCTTTTTTAGAAAATTACTTAGTCGCTATTGTGTAAAACAGCACAATAGGTTAGAAAGTAGGGTTACTTAGAAGCAATATTACCTAATAACAAAATATTTTTACTTTGATGATTAATAATTTAACTCTTGCATTAATTTAATATTTTTTTAAATTTGTAGATTATTCCCACATAGCACGATAGTACAGAGAAAACTCTGTCAAGACACTTCGTGCACCACTTTTCGCCCGAATCCGAGACATTGCGTGTTGAGTGGCGGAATTCTGCGCCGCGATTTGTCTTGCCACCACAGCAGAGAAATGGAAATAATTTAAATAACACCTATCATTCCATTCCATTGGAAATCGTACCCACAACCATCGTGTATACAGTCAGATGCTGACACACTGAGCCACGATGGCCTCAATTTATAAATTATTTAAATATAATAAATATTAAGGTCAATAATAATAACAAAATATAGGTACATACCAAATGATATCAAAACATCAAATGCATGTCTCATGAAAATAATTGTTCTGATATTCATAACTTTAGGAAACTTGGTTTATATACATTAATAGATGAATCTATACTCATACTCGTATACACTTAGGAATGATTCTTATACTTATTCGGTTCGGTTTACCTTACCATTTTCAACAAATAAACGAGTGTAATGCTTTATAGACACATATCATTCTGGGCAATTGAGCAATGCAGGGAAGAATTAATCTCAATATAAATTATTCAATAATATTATTTATACTTCAGAATATTTGAAACTATCCTTACCCTGAGTGTTCAACGGCTCTTTGATCAGATGCGGACTATTGAACATAACAATCTGTCGGATGAGTCTGCACTTGAAAGGTTGAGCTTGAACTTTCTGCAGAACCGTCTCTATGACAATGATGACAATGATGACAATGATGACAATGACAATGCCACCATTGTCATGCAATGCCCTCGTTAAATAAAGATACTGATCAATTAACATCCATGTCGCAAAGAAAAACAAATATATCCCTAGGATGATCCGTGAAGCTTTTAAAATATAAAAGCATCCTAATTTCAATAGAAAACCCATACTGAAAACATTGAAGACTCTTACCCACCACACCACAGATCAAGATACAGTCAGCTCGTACTGATATGAATCCAGGGCAGTACGCGAGACAATTATAAAATCGTTGGCGGTAATTTGATATAATAATTATATTAACTGACAATCGAATGCCACCTCAGTCTACTTATGACAACGGACTACTGTAAAGTGTTCGAAACGTCGGGTTTTCTAAAATGTATTTTCGAATACCAATTATATACCCTATTAATCCGGTGAGACATCTCAAATCAAATCTCAGCTGGCTCGGATTATTCTCTATTAGGTATAATCGTAGCTATACTAGACCCGAAGTAGGTAATTATTTACGTAGCTGTTCTATAAAAAATATTCCGGGACTGTACTCATATCTTATACGACGCTTACTTCTGTATTATGTCCCAAATTTATATGATATCAGTAAAATCAATATAATTTTATTAGATATTAATTTTAAAAGTTAATGAAGTTCAAAAATATAAATGAGTTTTCAGAGGAAGTAATTGACAACCTCTTACTCATGTTAATTAGATATATGAAATTATTTTGTCAATAAGTGAATATTAAAGGCATGTCTATTTAATATTCTCTTGAAATATTTTATACCTAATGTAAGTAAGTATATACAATGTAGATACATATATATGGTGGTGCAAAGTTTTTAGTATTATATCATACTTAGTTTCGTGCCATCTGGCATTTATTATAGTTTAGTAGACTATCGATCATTGTCTGTACCAATGAGTGATGAGACCAATGAGTAGTTGGACCAATGAGTGGTGGGAGAGCGGTTGGTAGGAGAGGCTTTTAGAGCAATCGTTGGATTCCCGGCTGAACGGTTAACATTGAGCTGCGGCAGTGTTCGTTACTAGGCGGGGGAAGCCTTTTACCTGTGCCACTATAACATAATGTTATTAAGTGTTAGTTAAGTAGACAGGGAAGATTGGGCAGTGGAAGTGTGTGTTAATGCACTTTAAACAACCTTCTTAAGCCTAGACTTGAGTCACAGGTCCCAGTAGTCACTTGCGTAGTGTTGAATGAGTGTATAGTATTTGACATAAATATATTCTCCCCGTCCGCTTATCATTCAATCATCCTTACGCGTTCCGATTTACTACCAACTATGGACACGATTTTTATTATGATTATTATGTACAATATTATATATACAAATTACGTAAATATATATAATGTTGTACATAATGTTATCAATGACGATAAATATAATAATAAATTAAGTTAAGTATAATACTTTGCATATAAATAAATTAAAAATATACTTAACAAAACATACCTATGTATATATAAGCATATCGTGCAACAGCGAGGTTAGTAAGATTGTGATAAGTAATTCCTGTCTGTGTTTTCGGATATGGTAAGGTAGAGGCCATCAGTGCGCCAGTGGGACAGCGTTTGACTGTAAACGCGATTGGTTGTGGACTCGATTCCCATTTCTTCGCCGAGGCAAAGTGTTTTGACACTAGGTTGTCTATGACTAACCTACTATGCGGAAAAAGGCGTGAAATGCGTGCGAAGGAGTGAATGAAATTAATTTGCTTAGAGCAAATTTAATGCGCTATTCATATGATTTTATCACATAACGTAATAAATATTATATTGAGGTGAACTGAATTAAATTTTGTTCTATACTATTCCGCAGCCTACTTATTATGTTAATTCTAAAGTGTAGAGATATTTATTCGACAATGCCTGATATTTGCTCTACATAAATGTGAATGCGGTGAATTCCTAGTAAGACAATATTATTATAACGTTAAAGATAATAATAGGCGCTTATGTTTTTTTTAAGCAATATTAGAATATACTATTTAATCTATATATCTAAGCACGTGAATATTGTAAATAACTATATTTACGAAATGTTTATACAGTTGATTGTACATACATATGTATATGTATATAAATACTGCTATAATAAAAAATAAACAAAATATTACTTTTGAATTTGGAATCTGTATTTTTTACCTGATTGTTCATTGAGTTTTCTTATTTTTGCGCCAATATGTAAGTAGGTATGGTGAAGAAGAGTACAATTTTTTAAATCCTCCATACGTTTTTATTAGTGCAAATGTTTATGTACCTGGCTATTCATAGGTACAATAAATTCTCAATATTTTGTAATAGAGAAGGATCTAGCCGTCCACGTTGTGTTCGTACGAAAAAGGCGATCAAAGCAGTAAAGGAAAGAGTTCGAAGAAATCCTGTGAGATGAAGATAGCACCTAGAACCATGTCGCGTATTTTAAGAGATGACTTAGGACTTGTAGCCTATAAGAGACTTACTGGTCATTTTTACTGATAATTTAAAAAAGAATAGGGTGGTAAAATCAAAACAAGTACTTATGCGGTGCGCGGTCACAGATTTTTTTTGTGTACGGATGAGAATTGTTTTTCAATTCAGAAATATTTTCACTTAAAAAAATTGCGTATTTATGCTAAAAGCTCTAAAGAGCTTCCCAATTAGTCAATTGAGTACAACAAAGGCATTATCCGACTTCAGTGACTGAGCCATATTTTTGTGCACAAAGTATTAAAACATCGGTACAAGTGTGTCAAGATACCATTCTTATCCAGTTAGAAACGAGTGTTCCAGACTTTATCAGAGCTGAAGACTGGTCGTCATCTAGTCCTGATCTTAATCCACTAGTTTATGCTTCATCGTCAGTTTTAGGGAGTAAGGCTTCCAAATTATCATGGCGTTTAGAGCAACTCTAAACTAAATAATTTGGATTAAATAATTTGGATAATAAAAAAAATAATTTGGAGTCCTTAAAACATACCATACGATTGGCAGTGAAGAATTTTCCCATACACGAATATTGACAACTGGTCTCAACGTTTAAAGGACTGTATTGCACCCAATGAAGACCACTTCGATTAAGCTTTATATTTATATTTTTCGTGGTATTAACCTAACACTCTGTAATAGTAATAAATGTTATGTGTAATAAAATAAATTTTCTTTTTCTCTTCTCTTGTAACAATATTTATGGCAAGACAAAGAACATATACAACCTGTATTTATCTTATTATTAATATTATACGTGTACCTATATTGTATATAAAATAAAAGTCATTATATATATTGATTATATGATTCACAACTGTTATCTATTGAAATAAATTTACTAAGTATTGACTCGGTACTTTTTCAATTCACGGTATTCAAATTATGAACCCACGTAAAATAATTTAATTTACTTTTCGACGTAATAAAGAAAATGTGTAGGTCTGTCTGTAATATAATGAAATTTACTAAATACTAAATGAAAAATAAGTGCAACGACTACATAAACAATGGTATCGTCGTAATCGTCGTAGGCGAAAATATTTATAGACCTACAGTTATTAAATATATAGTAAGATTTAAATTTTTACTCTCAACAAGTTGAAGTGACGGTGTAGGCAATCCGCCCTCACCTAGAGTACTGGATCGATAGAAGGTTCGAGGTCCTCACGTTCAAACTGGTACAGGTGTTAACAGGCCACGGTTGCTTCGGCAAATTCCTGTACCCAATTGCACGTCGGGAGGCGTCGCCGGTGTGTGAGTGTGATGAGCCCATCGACTCCGCGCATCACATTCTAGCCGAATGTCTAAACTTTTGACAACACACACACACACAAATAATGCATATATTGGCACGTTTGAATCAAACACTCCATACGCACTTGTAAGCAATGATAGGTGGTTAAAAAATATATTAGTTACGACCGTTTTCGATAGGAGTAACAAAGTAAAATATTTTTCTAGATTTCTTTAATATTTATTTCTATCACATTGTATTTTGGCTAGTGACAATATTAATAGGTTCAAGTTCAGCTTATTTTTGCATATAAATGCAAAAAGTAATATTTCTGTATATAAAATATGTTTAGAAACATCTATGTAGATGTTCATAATCATCACTAGTGGTAGTAAGACACATTTCAACTGAATCACAACATATTTTTGATAACGAACCTATACAAATTGTTTGTTATTTATTTTTAGGCTAATCAAACAATATTCAAACGTTTCAACGAATAAAAATATGATGTATAATAGAAACGCTAATACAGGTAATCATATAAAGCGAAATTACCCATGGCGACGGCACCGCCCGTTGAGACAGGCGGCGACGACTCGCATGAAATTAAGTTATTCACTTCAAATTATGTTACCTACTCCCGCGTCAGGCATAAAGAAATGGCACGTGTACTGAACATTGAACAATAATTATATAAACAGTAGATACAAAATCCTTAAATAGGCTAATATATATTATTATATATAGCAACATATTATAATAATCAGAACTAGAAAGTTTAGCTTTCTATAATTAATAGGTATAATACTGTCTTTTGGATTCTTGCAGAATAAAGTGGTAGAAAGATTCAAACCGTCTTTTCTATTGAAATTATGATGTAATGGTTAGGTCTTTCTTTTGTATGCTCACACGCAGCGGACTTAAAAAAACTCTCATTCTTGACATCGGAAATCCCCCGCCCGTCGACGACGCAAGCCGAGGCTCGAGCTCCGCGGGGGGCGCCCTTGCGGTCGTTGACCTACGCTCAAGCAGCCACGGAGTGCTTGTATTTCGCAGGGACAGAGTACCCTCTTCCCTCACCCCCGGTGTCGCTGTAAAGATCAATTGATCAACAGCATTAAATCAGTAACGAAAAAAGAAAAAAAAAAAAAAAATGACATAGGAGATGTGTTCCTTCATCCTAATACCGATGCTTCTCTTTGTTTGACCGATGTAAGACAAACCACAGTCACAATCTAGTTTGTACACACCTGCACACTGCAAGGAAATATTACTTCTAACTATGTATAATATATGTATATTTTAACATTTTTTAAAGTGTTATTCGCACACTAAGAAAATTGAAAAAGACATATTTAGAAAACGTATAAAAATTTGAACCCGTGCACCTTGGACGGTTTTCAAGAGACATGTATATTTAAGTATTAAAGTTTATTGTGTAATTTAATATTTTAGTCAATAGGTTACTTTGTTGAGAAACTGATTTGGCTAATTGTTAACAATTAAAGTAATAGACTAGAAATATTATGTATGTATGTTTTTATTTGCTTGCTATTCAAACGTTTAATGTGTATTTGTAATATAAAAAGTATGTTTTATAATAGTGGAATGTACTCAATATATATTTGTGGGTATTAATTAAAGGAATGCTCTGTAATGATTTTGACGTAATAACTACAAATATTGTAAGTACCTACTATAGTTTTTGATTAAATGAATTTAATTGGTTATCTCTTTTTAGGTATTTTATTTTAATTTCCTAATACTTAATAATTGCTAAAATAAAATATATATTCACATACATAAATATTTTTTTTTATGAAAAACATAAGAATAAATCTAACACGTGGAGTGCAAAAATTATATTAACGATATATAATAATAGTACTCATGATTGGTCACAAAACGGCCGCGTTGTAGTAGAGTAAATAATTTCAAAGATTTGAGAAACCTTATAAGATCAAAACTATGGGGACCATAGAGTTGTATATAGCAAAAAAAATAATTGGAGTATCCAGGTCTAGATAGCAATGTCTGGTAGTAGGAATCAGAAGTAGAAAGGAAAATGGCTTATCACTATTTGAACTTTCCTTATTGATTGACACATATTTAAATAATTATATAAAATATATTTCCAGCTTTACGCTTTTTCCCGCATAGCAATTAGTGAGACCCTAATGTTAAGATAATCAGTTCTCCACTTTCTGTCCGAATGCTAAATAAGATATATATTTTTATTATTAAAAGCTGTTGAATTGATTATTTAAAGCTTTGATTTTGATTTGACTTGATTATGTATACATACATTAAAACAAGTGCAAGCTTATAGTATATACATACTAGGTAGTATATTATGAGTCCATAGCGCATCACTAAGGTGAATTTAACTTAATTATATACTTCAAAGGAGCCGTGCCAGCAATATTCTATCCCAGATATAAATTAGGGCACATCAAATTGAATATTGCTGTGACCTTATTTATATCTGGGACTGTCACAGGACGTTTAAAGTTTTTTTAAACTATTATCCAAGAATATTGATAAGTAAATTCAAATATGCTTAAAATTGAACTATCGTATAAGATTATTTAATTAATTCTTATTAATTTTAGAATTATTTCTTTAGCTTGTTGGTTTGGTTGCGCCTTTTTAAAAAAAATATATATTCATGCACGAACACATGTATTTTAAAATGTTAAAAAGTATTTACTTCCAGAACCTTCGAGGGTAAATACAAAATTGCGCCAAAAAAAATTAAATTAAATTAATTCAAGAAACAGCCGTAGTTGGATACTAGGTAATATCTGCTAGGAAATTTAATTGACCACATACTATATGTGTGATAAACACAAGCTTGATTTGGTTACCGTTGTTTATTGAATTTAGTGAGACTGTAAACAATCTTTGAAGTTCTCAGACCGATTATGATCAAATTATTATAAAAGTTTGAGCGGGCACTAACAATATATTTTATAGTACTATAGCTATTCAAGACATATGTTTATTGTATAAAGGTGATCTATGTTTTTAACTAATATTATGGCCTAATTGTAGTGTTTCTTTAAATCATAGACTGTTTATGTGTATGTGGTACGTGTACTAACTTCACACGTAGACTAAAATTTTGAGAGTTACTAAGAGAGGATAGGACGCTCCGTTCTTTACTACTTCCCCCCCATTTTAGAGGTATTTTGTGTTGGGCGGCAAGCCGGTTCGTTCTCTTCAGACCGGATAAGTAAAAATATATTTTGTTAATCACACATGGGATGATGACACCCACAGTGTGTTATATTGAACATTTTTATAAGTTGTTATACAGGTGTTTTGATTTGAAAATGTCAAATTTTACACAAGAAAATTAAGTGACTAACTATTTTAAATATATTATAATTGCTTTGTTTATAATAAATATAATATATTATAAATAAAACAAGGGAAAATGCTAGAATTTTTCAATAGAAATTATTTCATCTTAACGGTTTATAACCCTTATAAGGCATCCTATTCGTATTATTTCTTTATAACATTCTTTTGTAAAGTCTATTGTATTTCAATTTTTAATAAAAACTCCAATTCTCTTTATAAAATGATGCTGCTTGTCTGGTCTTGTTATTTTTCAATTTATTCACTAGTCTTGGCAATAATGTTGATCAAAGCTATAGAAGCTGGTTTTTGAAGCAAAACAAACTAGGAAATGCCAGTTTCTTTATAGAAATGTGAAATGCAATAATTGTAAAATGTATCTTGTCTAATTTCAAAATTCTATTGTTCAAAGAAATTTTAAAATAAAGGCTATGCACAAGATTTTAGTAAAAATTAAACGCCATTGTTAAGACAATCATTAAATTTATTCATTGACTAGACGTTTACAGGAAACAATCTTAAAGATAGGTACATTAAATTACTTTCTACTAGATAAATGTTTTAGGTATAATCTATATAAATTATTGATTAAAATAATACTAGAACAGATACAAGTGTATTGAATCAAAATTACAAACCACGGTAAAAAGATATTAATAAAAATGCACTGGAAAATTTCTAAAGAATCTGTCTGTGGATCTTACTCATTACATTATAACCAGTAAAAGTATTTTACATGTTTGGTCGGGAAGGTAAATAATATAAGTGATATTTTGAATTAAATAAAAATTATATCTGCACAAAATACAAAATCAAAAATTATTGATTACAGAAAATATTAAAAAAGTACATAACTTAATGTTGAAACAAATTCAATCGTACTAGAAGAGAAGTAACAATGACTAGGTAAGAACAAGAATACTCGACCTAATTTAATAATCAGTGAAATAGTTTTATTTACATCGTTTTCTAAAACATTTTTTGTCTTGTAAGGAAAAGACTAGTATAAGACGCGTCGGTAGATTCACTTGCGGAAGCAGGAGATTGGGTTGAAGTAGCATTGCCGGAAGCGAACCTGCCGTTTATCGGCACGCCACTGCCGAGCCAACCTGCCGTCCATTGCTCGCAGTCCCCATCCACGTGGCTCCGCCTGCGGCCATGATCGACCAACGCGTCCTCCCAATCTAAAGTTAATGAAGTTTTGCAAAAACAATATAAATTATATAGCGTTGGTGCGTAAATTCAATATCAAGAAAATGACATATTCGTTTCCTTTTTTTATTTGAGCTTTGATTCTTATCCTTGTAAGCATTTGTCCTTACAAAATTTGCAATAATTATCTTTTTTGCCCGAAATCGAGACATAGCGTGTTGAGTGGCGGAACTGATCCCCGCGCTTTGTTTTACGTGCCAGAAAGAAGTCAAATGAAAAAAATATATTTTAGACATAACTAAATTCCCCCGAGTGGGAATCGAACCCTCAATCAATTGCATTTACAGTCAGACGTTGTCCCACTGTGTCACTATGGCTACATTTACTTAGGTTCATATAATGAAATCTCTGTGTTAATTTAAATTAGATTGTAGCTGAAGAAAAGCATAAAAGCCAGCTTATGGTTTAAATTACAAACATAGTTATGGATTATATATATATATATATATATATATATAAATTATGTAGTTATTGACCTTTCGTCGGCATCGAGCTGCAGCAGCATCTTGCGTAGCGCGGCAGTGTTCACAGCGTCCCATGGTATGGAGAGATCAGCGAAATCGTCCGGACGTGCAATCATGGCATTTTCTACTTGTTCGTCTTCAGTTTCCTAATGTAATTTTAATAAGGTTAACTGTTTTTAATTTAATGTAATAAAAAATAAAATATCCAGCGGTTTAAGTTGATAAGTTAATAAAATTTAAACGTTTCTGAATTAAAATTTATTTAATTAAATTTTTATTACCTATGTTATTATAATTGAAAGTTAATTATATAATATTAGAATTATCAATAACATATTGGATTTATCAAACACATTACCATTGGTGCGGCAACTACAGTCATTATTAGTGCAACAAAGACACCCATGGCGATCATCAGGCTGGTATTGTACGACATCATGTTCATTGTAGCAAAATTTACCTGCAAACAATATATACTTTCTTATCTGCACAGGAAACACTCAAGCCGTTGTTAATTTTTTCGATTTTAGACAATGATAGAATGAATGACAAAGATAAATTTTGAATGACTAAATAAAAACGCATATTTCATATTACTTAATCGTAAAATACGAGGATTCACCATACCCTTTGAGAAAATCGACCTTCAAATCCAATTAAAATAAAATATATAGTTCCATGAAGAATTTAAAGAAATAATATTCGCGTACAATATGTAGTTATAGCTCGAGAGACCTTTAGGTGCACATATGCATGTATATTGTCATTAATATACATGCATATGTGTACTAGTATCATTACTAGTATCATTAATATACATAAGCGCACCTATGTTGTATAATTATACAATCCAACATAAGTGTTTTACCGCAGCTGCAACGTTGCTTAACTAAATCTGAATGATAAATATACAGCGGGATAAAATGTGGATAACGAGATAACTTAATTACTCCATGTGCTGTTCTTAAGTGTTAGTTAATCCTTGACGTAAACATAGATAAGCTAATTGTTTTTCTGCTCAAGTACAATAGCTATTTTCTAGAAAATTTACAAGATGTGTGACAGAGAGGTGTGCTTTTTTAATATATACTAGAAGTCTTCTTGACGCGTCAAGCACGAGTTGCCTACGCACTAAAACTACTCAGTTCTCCAATTTCCGCCCTATTCTGAGACATTGCGTATTGAGTGGCGGATGTCAACGCCGCGTTTTGTCTTGTAACCAGAGTATGGAAATGCAAAAACATAATTTATTATAGTCATTCACCCGATTAGGTAACCAACCCACGGCCATCGCGACTAAAGTCTGATACTGCCACACTGCGCCACGGTGGCTTCGTCGTATATGTTAATTTACACAGACGTGTATGCCAAAAATTTAATATTTATATTATTTTAATTTAATGTGTTTTTAAGGCAGTATTATAAACAATAATTGACTTTCTGAACTTCTTCTCGTATAAACTTTAACTATGCCAAATATGCGGAGTCCACCGTCCGCATAGTTTCTGTAAAGTTTTTTCTTCACGCATTAATGTAACGTTGATGTTTGTTATTAAAGACAAGTTCTTTTCAGAAGATAATCGGGTTAAAAGAACCCAATACGGAAGAAGAACTGACCTTCTTTATAAAAATCATTTTTAAATCTCATCTTTTATTATTAAACTCGTTTTTAATTTTGTCATATTATTAATTATTTTTCTAATAAAGTTTAATGGATTTCTTAATATTTAAAGTATACGGGTATATAATAACAATGACACATGGTGTTTAGTTTAAATGATGTCGTTGTCATTTCACTCATAATTTAGAATATGTAATATACAATTTGTTAACTTAATATATAATCAAAATGATCTATATATTTTCGTTACAATTTCAATTAAAACATTTAGTTTTTTTCGAGGTTTATAATTTAAAAGATTGAAAGCGTTGG